>JARHVA010001483.1:142500-470000 GCA_037957365.1 Torreya grandis
AAAACTACTACAAATCCATGAACCAAAATTGGATCTCAAGATGTGACCTGAGAACCCTGTTGATTTGATAACTTTGCATTTAAAATATATTTTGAAACTACACTAACTTGTAACTATTTTTTGTGATGTAGGATTACCCTTACACCTTGGATGCTCTTTCATAAAACACTTGAAGTAGTTAAAAAATTGAGTCTTGCTCACATAGATGGAATAAATGAAAAAATTGCTCTTTTGGATACTAAGATTGATGATTATGGTATTCCTTTCTAGCATACCAAATATTTCATCTATTTTTCTCTCTCTTCCACTTCCAACTTGTTGGCTTAAAATCCATTCTCTTTTATTGATATTCACTTTCTTCACTTATGTGGAAATGGATTGACCATAGTTCCACCACATCACAAATTATTTCTTTCTTCTTACCCATTATTGGGGCATAGTTTATCCACTTATACAAAATGATTTTCTCCCCATCTTCATGTGGGATTGATCTCATCTTTGTCCAACCATGTCCACCAATTTTCTTTCTTGCATCATATTTTCTCTACAGGGCTTGAAACCATGGCTATCTTTTGACCACCTACACCTAAATACTTTTTGTCTTTATCCATTCACTATCCAACCTACTATTGGATTCTTCCTTTTATCACTCATCTCTATTATCAGCTTGCCTTTTCTAATATATGCCATCTCTTCCTTTGATTTCCTTTGTGACATCACCATTCTACTTGTAGCTCTTTTATTCATTATAGTCCTCAAATAAACTACTTATTTATTTATTTTTTCACATGCTCTATTTGAATTAAAAATCAATTATTCCACTTCACATTCTTAAGTGCATAATTTTGCACTTCTAGCTTCACCTCTTCACCTTGAAAGGCCTTTTTGAATTCTTCCTTTCTATTCATTTATGCATGTCAACATAAACCATAGCCATAAATTAGCTTAAAAACATGAGAATTTATAGCCCCCATAGGTGCTCCATCCATATTCATATTATAAGATTGATTTCCCCCAAGCTCAGGCTTATCAAAGCCTTCATCATTTTGCCTACTTATCAGAACAATGCTTAGTTTTTCTAGTGACAACACCTCTTTCTATTTTTCTTTGTTTCTTATCCCATTTTCATTAGAAAAATTTTCATTTCATTCTCCCTCTTTCTCTTCCTTTGCTTCTATGTCACAAGAATAACATTTTTCACTTATCCAATCTCCTTTTCAATTCTTCTCTCCCACATCAAATTGATTTAAGTGAAATATCTCTTTTCCACTTCTTCATGTTGTTTCTTATGCATATGAGCACACTAGATCAAACCACAATTTATCTTCTTCTTTGTTATCTTTATCATTATTGGACCTGCACTTAAATCACCCACATTAAGGAAATCAATATATGCCATAAATAGTTTTTAGCATTTATTCATGCCTCGAGGACACATTGTCTAACTCTTCTCTATTGCTCACATTTTCCTTTTAGATTTCATTCACATGATAGACTTCCAAAGGATCATTATAAAAAATATCCAATACTATTTTTACATCATTCTTCAAATGATTTTCTTCCTCTATGGTGGTCTTCAACTACACACTGCTTATGTTCTTTCACTTGCACTTTCCTTACCTTCATTGTTTTCTTCATAAAAAACTAGAGATAATTCTTCAAAAAAGAAGAATATCAATTTTATTACCTTTATCCTTTAATGATGACAACCTCTTCCCACTTAAAGGATTCTATAACTTCTTTCTCATCATCAAATAATGGTTTTCCTTATCTTGGTGAATAATTTATTACTTCCACATCCTCTTACATGAATATTTCTTCCTTTAAGGACTACTCAAAAATTTCTCTCTGATGCTCTTGAAAAAATACTTGGGATTCTCACTTTTAGATCTCATTTTCTAAATTATTTTCAAAGCAACCTTATTCTATTCACTCACATCTTTGATCTTCTCATTTTGAAACATCACTTCTATATTGCCTAAAGGCAATCTTCTTCACTTCTCTCTCAATTCTCAATGTTGGAGATTCTTCCACCATTCTCTCTATAATTTTTTATGCACAACATGATCCATAAAATTAGAAACCATATGTTTTAAACTATTCAACTTCTTCTTTCCTTTCTCTTGTATCTTATTTTGGAGGTCTCTCCAATACATAATTAAATGTCCACATAGCTTCTTTCATGAAATTTTTAACCTCACAGGATCTACAATGTTTTCATCTTCAAATAAAATTTCTAAATCAATAATCCATTTCATGAGCTTCATTATCTCTCTTTACTACAAAACAAAACAATATTTCAAGTGGACTTAACTCTTTATTTTACCTTCACCTTTATTGGTCTATTTTCTTTGTTCGGATCTTCTACTTCACTTGTATCTCTCTCTAAAGCATCCAACCATTCTTATAGGGACAACCACCCCATCATAATTTATTCTTAATCTTATTTACTCATAGTTGAAGCATATTATCCACTTGTTCCATCCCAATCTTTCATGGAATTCCTTCAACATCTCTACTAGGTCTTCTACTCCTATAAACTTCCTATTTTATATGCCATTTCATCTCCACAAACAAGATTATATTTCATAACTTGTAATTGATTTAAGCAATATTCTCATTCACAACCTACATTGGACTCAAATAAGAGCCTCTTTTCCACTACTTGATTCATACTTGCATGACATCTCACACACTTGTGACAATTTTACCCTCTATCAAATGCAAGCTTATGTTTCATAACTTGGCATCGATATAAGCAATGCTTATTTTTTTAAACCTTTAATAGACTCAATCAAGAGTCTCTATCCCTTTCCCATAACTCTCTTCTCTTAAAATAGTTTCTCTTACCTGCAACAAATATGAGATTCTTTTTCACAACTTGTAGTTAGCTAAAAGAAAAGAGTCTCATAATTTTATCACACGGATCTACTTCACTTACAAGACTTTATCACATCTACAATAAACTTATGTGATTAATCTGAGATAACTTGGTACAATTCAAGGTAAGGATTCCCAGTGTAGGGGTGCCCTTGGCCATGCAATCAAAGTCACACAATGTAAAAAAATATTTAATATCTATTTATTTAATGAAATAAAGCTTTAAAAACATCTTCATTCATAGTGACTCTTTACACCTAATGTATTCCCATCTCTCTCTAACTCGCAGCCTCTATGGGCTATAAATTCACTATCTATTATAGACTCTACAATTCTTCTCTTTTTGATCTCTATTATGGCCCTTTTATGATCTATGGCCCTTCTATTTTAATTTGTGTTCTCTACTTACAGGCTTAAAGCTCTACTTTTGGCTAAGATCTCCCTTCCTTCCTCAACCCTTTCAATATTTACCTCCTAATCTTTCAATGTTAACCTTTCCAATGTGACCCTTAGCTGATTTATTTATGTCCCATATATACTACCTAGAAAATCCCCTTTAACGATTGCATGATATCCTTTCACTACTTTTCCCACTTTTTACTTTCTTGAACTTTCCTTATAATTATCGATGACTCCTAGAAGATATTTTTATAATATTTGCTACATGGTTATGTTAACTTTTATGTGACCACTAACTAAAATTTCTCTTATAGATCTTTTCAATGAGACCTTAAATGCTTGAATTCATGCTTTGATGTGAAATTTGTGACCATCCAAAGATCTATATGTTGTTCTTTCACTGTTGTGATCAAATCTAAAATTGTGATTATAGGTTATACATGATAAGTGTCATGTGTTAATATCATGGGTCCCTATATAACCATTTCCTAAGCCTTTCTCATGGTCTTAAAATTATCTATGAATTCATGGATTTATTAAATTCACCTTATGGTCTCTCATGCTCTACTCCTTTTGCTGACCTGGGAATCATTTAAATCCATTGAAATATTGTAATGCATTCGTGTTATACTTTAGATAGTAATATATCTTGTAACCCTCATGATTAGTACACATGTTGAAATCTTTAGGTCCTAGATTCATGTAATTTCTATATGGATTATCATATACCCATTAGAGTTATGAACTCCAATTTGAAATTGGTCATGTACCCATGACCCTACCATGACTTAGACTTCAAAACAAGATAAGGCATCTATGAATAATTATGACTATGATACTTTCATATATACCCATTAGACTTTGTAAACTAATGCATATCTTGTTGAGTTCAGAAAGAGTGTTTAGTTCTGAATAAGAATGTAGAAAATATAAATTCCCCCATGGACTTAGAAACTTAGTGATATAATGTGGCGACTGACATAGATATTATATAGTCCCTATGAACTAAATGACTTATAAAATTATGTGTGTATGGATCCAAATAATATAACTTAGAGTTTTTATGGAATACACATGTGACCACCAATACAAACCAACTTGGAGTTGATGCAATTGATGTGATCCCTATGATTTTAGAAAACTATTGTAACTCCAACTAAACCAAAATTGGATATTTTATGAACCAAAAACAATTTTGAAATAATAAATCTTCCACAATAATCTTAATTGAAATTATGCCAACTCTTACCTTTTTTTTCAATTCAAGATTGCTCGTACACCTAGGATGTTCTGACATCAAGTTTTTCCCCGCATGTATATAAGTGAGTTAGGATTTTGGTTTGTTTCCCTTTTTTTGTTTTTGTTTTATCACTGCTTTTTCATTGCATTATGTTAAATTCCCTGTGAAATTACTTATTACTCTATTTTCTAATGGATAAGACACCAGTTTAGAACTAAGTTATTCTAGAGTCTAACCTATGTCCTTTTCAATTAACACTTTTCTTTAAGGGCACTAATCTAGAACCATATCATTCCAATTAGATATTTTAAAAAAAATCACATTATTCAAATCTTATTAATCACCCAAAACACTAATATTTAAATCCCCTCAATGCATAGAGAATTTTATTGCTATTATCTAAAAATTTAATCTAGTTTCAAGCATTTTAGTGTAATTTAGGTTTTTGCTATGTTTCTAGCACTTTAAAGCTTAAGTTAGACTATGTACCCTCTTGGGATAGTTTCAAGGGGTGAATATAATATATTTATGACCATGATATCCTCTTATTTACATTAACCTAAAAAAATTCTTCATTATGACTATGCTTATCAAAACCTCATAAGCTTAAGGAATTGCCTTTCGCATAATTAAGCCTCCAAACAATGAAACAAAAATACATGAGATTTAAACCCATATCCACTTTGGAGACAATAATCCTCAAATTTGGTGACTCAAGGAGTGGTCATATACATTTGGAAGAGTATTAGAATAAAATGAACAAATATAAATGTCCAGTCATTGTCCAACACATATATGATAATGGGATTTTGCAAGCTATAGGTTTCTTAACTTCAGTGTAGTGTATAAACTTGGTCTTCACATACACAAAATTTTAAAACCCCAATAATCAAAGAAGACTAGAAAACACAAGGTTTATAAATTTCCAAACTTGGTGGTCATTCTTTGAATGTCACCCTTGGGATTCCTTCCCAACAAACATTTATTCTATTCTTACATTCCCTCTTCACTTCTTCACTTTTTACTCATTTAATTGACTTGAATATTACAAAAATGTAATAAATTCATAACCATAGAACATTACAAAATTACAATGGGATAATAGATTATGTTTTAATTGTGAATACTTTCCTTAAGAAAGATGCCCACTTTCAAGGTTCACTCCTATAGTCTACACAACAATACTTTGTTCTTCCTCAATTTATTTAATTTAAATTTTTTGAACTTAGTTATAGCATAAAATATACTATCATCTTTAAAAACCATTGTATTTGAAATGCAAGTTCATGACCTTTGTCATTTCATCAAAAAATTTGCACAAGTTGAGAATTTTTTTGTCAAGTTCACAAAGAGCACTCTATATGTTACTTAGCTTGTTCATTATCTTTAGCTCTCTTTAAATGCCTTTTGAAAGAAGTAATTTCTCATCAAAATGAGATGTAACATGATTTAGGAGGATTTAGTTCATTAGATCTTACTAAATATTACTGTTATTTCACATCCAAGCTTGTGCTAACATCAATAATGTTAGGAGTAGGTTTCATAGCTACATGTAAATTTATTATATCCAATTCAAATTATGCATTAAAACATAGCTAATACAGGTTTAATATTGTAAAATCAAACTCATTTTTAATTATATCTAGTGATGTCATCACACTCTTTATGGTATGTGCACAGAGTTGGTGGATAATTTCATGGACACTTATCATAATACAATTGCATTATTTAATATTGCCAATGTGTTATTTAAATAACATGATCATAATATTTAAAATAAATAATGTGATTGTGTTAATAATGTGATTGTGTTCCCTGTGTCACCCAAAAAAATCAAACCAAATGCAAAAATTCCTCATTTTGCATTCATGATCTATCTTTTCCCTCACTCTCCTCCACTTTACAATCATGTTTTTCTTTAGTGAGGCCAAACATTGCCCTATTTCATTCCAAGAAGCTGATAATTGATGATGCTACCATGTAGAAGTAAGTGCTAAAAATCTATTCAATGTTTATTAATTTTATTAACTTTTATTATTTTAATTGTTTAATTGGTAGTTTATTTATTTTTGATAGCCCATCCTACTAACTATTTTATGACTTTATCCTATATGACATTTTGAACTATTTTAATTTTAGTGAGTTTTAAGACCAAGGGAAAGGCTCTGCATAAGATCTACTAAGTGCACATCATATGCCTAATTGACCTACAAAGATCTATATCCAAAAGCCACTTAAACCCAAAATCTCCTTTATAGTTTAGAAGTTCATGTAGATTAACACTCTGCATGTACTTAGTTCATTCACTGATACACTCATTCAACATATGAGTAGGCTCTTAGAGACTGATGTTATAGATACACCACCTAGTGTGCATACTTGAACCTACCCTTGTAGATCTTGTTGAGCTATATGCATTGGACCTTATGAAGATGATTATTTTTGTGGTTTAGATGGATTTCATAATATACTTATGAGTGGTGAGTTTTTGGCATGTATATTTGGTGTGTAGATATCATCCAATACATAAATGCAGGTATATTTTATATAAATGTCATGTTAAATTCATGTTATAATTGTAAATTTGATTTAGCTAACAATTAATTTACATAGAAATTGAAAAATGCATATGCCATTTTTTATGTCTTAGGAGGTGAGGGTGCATTCATCATCATATTCGACATTTGTAACATTTGATTTGAAGAATCCATTATATACATTGCTAGATCTAGCTATTGGCCTATCCACTACTAAATTTAGCTCTATTAGTATGACACCTTTTACTTATATAGAGGTAAAATTTTGAGTTAATCTTATGATCTATGTAAATTTAGTCTATGTATATGTACCTTCTAAGTTTAAGTTAAATTTATCTATCAATGATCTCAAAATTCAAGTATAGTGTTATTAAATACACTTTTGGTTTAATAAAGGAGAAAAACTTGCCATATATATCTTTGATACTTTATAGAAAAGTGAGACCTCGTTTACATTCAGTTGATGACTCAAGTAGACACTTCTCCATCATTGTGAGCCAAGACAAACATAGGCATTACTACTACAATGCCATCTACACAAGAAATGACAGAGGTATATCTTAACTTACAATTTTAAATTGTAAAAATAGACTTATTTTAATAATTTTATTACATACTTAGGGCAAATATAAATTATGTGAATATTTTGTGTATGCAGGGTTGTCCCATGACATCTGATAGTCCTATTCAAATTATTAGTAGGGAAACTTATCATGTTTCTTCCTTATTTCATATACCTATTCAAATAGTTAAGCCTAACACTAACTTATTAGAGTGTCAAAAAAATATTGATCCTAACCGTGAGCTTACATTAAGTGCATGTTTAAATGATTTTTTATTCTAGTTTAAAATTAATTTCTTAACAAGTGGTTTAATGTAATTTATGTTAATTTTTTGATAATACTTGTATTTGAATAGGTTTAGCTACAAGCGATCTATGAGTGTAGGACCCATATTCATACCTTGAAACAATCCAAGGCATTAGAGAGATCTCCATCTACCAACAAGGCATCCTAGGGAGAGTCTTCTTCAAGGAAGGCAAAGAGAAGGAGGCTATTTTATGGTTAGAATGTCCTACATGATAAGTTCTTTCTTGTATGCCTATATGTCAACATACACATTTTAGCATTGTATATGTGTATATGGCATTCACCTAACATTATATACTATGTTGGTATATGTTGTAATTTTATGTATGCCTATCATGGCAATCTATGTATATTGTTGACATTGTACATGTGCCTATATGATTTTTTTGGATTTTTCAACTAAATTATGTTAATGTATCTAATTTATATTCAATTTTAATTTAAAATATTATTATATATTATTGTTTTGATCTTCTAAATTATTATATATCAGATCTCATATTTATTATTGTACATAAATAAAGATTGAAAAATTATTCTTTTAAATGCTATAAATAAATGATCTTCCATATTTTTTACATTAAATTTTTTATTTGATTATGTGTAGCAAAAATAACTGATGGAAATCTTATCTATTTTTCATTTTTCATCACCCATTTACATCTTTTCAATTAATCATTAACATGCAATTTGATTTCACTTAAGGCCCATACCTAATCATGTTCATACTTGTATAATGCAAATATTAGCTTCTACCTGACCTTGACTATAATCTCTTTAGTCTGATAAAAGGAAACCTTACTGACTTGAAACAAAATATTCACTCATGACACAATATCTTTGGCCAAAACCCTTTATCATCCCTAATACCTATTAATGCATAGTTTAATCTTCCATGTTTAATAATTCTATGAAAGTGTTATTCATATGATCTAATATCATGAATAATCACAACCTATCTTATCTACTCTTGTTCTAAAATTGATTCAAAATCCACTCTCAAATAATCTTCTTTTAAACTAGTCAATTTCTCATTAGGTTTGCTCTTAACTAGTCACTAATCTCTTAGATCTGCTCTCCTTTGAATAATTAATCTTTAAGACACTTTAGATATGTCTTAGTAAAAATTAAGGATTTCTGTAGGTTTCAAAACTTATAATAAATCAACCAACCATAGGTCTTTAATAGTTTAATCTTTCATTCTCAAATTCTATCTTTTTAAGTTTCTAGGTCTTTAGACCTAGTTATTGCTCCAATAGGTCAATTTCTCAAAATAGAGTGTGTAGCTCTTAAAAATAATATTTATAGAAGTATTTTAGAAATTATAACATTTTCCAACCCTTACCCAAGTTTATATAACTCAAATCAAGAAAAAACTTGTCTTATCTTATGCATAACTTTCTCAAAAAAGGTCTTCTATTGTTGTACAAAAAAATAGTCCTATGTACCTGCAATTCAAAACCACCTATCAACCTAATGATATTTGTACTAATTTATAAGATCCATTCCACATCTAATTAAAAAAATTTCAAACTTATTTTTCAATCATTTAGTTTTAGAGGTGTTTTACTCATGAAACCCTTACTTTGGATTTACTCAAAAAAATTTCAAGTCGAGAGCTAATTATTGATAGTTCAGAGAGATCATTGGGATTTTATATGATCTAACCCATTGGCTCAATTGATAAGCTAAGCACCCATTCTGACCTAAATAATTCCCTTCCCAATATAATAAAAATTAATTTTTTATTCTAAGTTCAAATATGCGTAAAATAAAACTTGTAATTCATTTATGTGAACTGGCATATCCTTTTCCTACCTTTTTAATCCCTCTAATCTTACCTTGAATCACTCAAGTAGAACCTTCAAGAATAATTCATTGGATAAATTGTAGTGATGGGTTCAAAAATTCAACTTTTTAACATTGAATAGGCAACTTCTTGAGCTCCAACTTCCATTTTTGCCTTCAAGACTTACATGTCATATAGTCCAAGTTAAAGGCTTTCCCCTTAGACTCGGGGTTGATTTAGGACCAAAATTGACCTAGCAATTGTCTGGAGATTTACATCAACATGTATGTGAGTTATACCTTCATTGACATAACTACCTAGTGGTTGCATTTACAAATAATTAAATTAAAAATAATCCCATGATTATCGCTTCAACACAAAATGTTTTGTCATGATCAAACTAAATATTACTATATAACCCTTGTACACTAGAGTGTACATTGCCCACCTCACAATTAATATTCCCCAAAAAATCTTAGATCCCATGATATTTCTCACAAATAAAGATAAACTTACTATCTTCAATAAAAGACTAAGGAATTTTTGTAAGTAAAATGAACTTTCTTTCTACAATTGAATTTCAGTGTAGTAAATGGTTTCAGTCATAGGTGTCATGTCACATAACCAATAGAATAATTAAAATGAGTGAATTTGAAACATATGTTCATATCCCTTAAATATTTAAGATTCTTTATAATATTTATGTTGATATTTTTCTAAAACCATTCAAAGTTTACTACCCTTCAGTTACAAACTATCTTATTTTTGTCTTTAGTGGGTATGTTGAGGAATTGGTTCCAATGCATAGTCACTAGAAAATATACTTAATAAATAATGGATGAGACCATGTTGAGAAGAATTTTAGTTTGTGAATTTTGTTTAAATTAAAACAACTATATATAGGGATGGTTCATAATTTAAATGGATTGATACATCTAGATCTAGGCATGTTTCGTACATCATTGACTATGACAACTTGTTACAATCACAAGAAAGCATGAACTAATAAAATATTTCCAAAGTGTTGGAGCATTTAAGTTTTTTATCTAAATAATCATATTGATTTCTCTTAATTATAAAAAATCAGTGTGACTAAGTTGAGGAGAAAAATAATTCAAAATTTGGGGTCAAGAAGATAATGTTCTTATGCCATATATTCAACTAAATATTCTAAAGGGCTAGTAATAACATAGGAAATGATCACTAGTTTATTTAATTTTCTCAAACCCTTTCCATGTTGGCATATATCACCTTATTATACTTGCACCAAGATGGGATGTCATGGGAGGAGGTCCCACTTGTATAATTCCATCAATGACCTAAATAAACTTACTTATAGGAGTTTTAAAGTATGGTTTCTAGTACAAGCACCAAATTGTAATTATAATAGCCATATCTACCTTGTTTCAATAAAAAAATTCCTTTCATTTTTGTATCAACAATGCTGTATAGATGAACCCTCTCATTTTTTTATATGCTTACATACAATGTCCATATCCTTTAGTGATGTAATATTCAACCACTTGTAAGCATTATAAATCTCCATTACATCCACAACAAAATTGGAACATCCTATTCTCGAGGAGTTAATGTTTATAACAAATTGCACTACTTAGATGTGTCATGTAGATTTAAAGTAATATTTAACTTCTCAAGATCAAAGTTTGTCAGTTTAGTAATGAAATTATTGTCCAAGGAAATTTTCAAATACCATTATAGGTGTATTCATAGTATTTAGGATGTGAATATGCTATGGCAAGAGCAATCCTAGTTTCAATATGTGGCCTCCTCTTCTACTTTACATTAGCTTATCATCCCACTAAAAAACTATTGATCATGAGTATATTTATGTTAGTTATGAATTCCTCTGAAATTGAGTGGTTTCAATAGAAACTAATATTAACCAAACCTCACACTGAGTTGGTTTATTACCAATTTTACCTTGTGGGTAATAATGCCCTTGGAAGTTGAAGGAACTAGTTTCTACCCAAATATCCTAGTCAAATCTTGTATTCCTCAATCGGACAATACAATAAGAGCTCCTCAAAAGGCTTTTTCTTGTTTTGTCCTACTAATGCCCCAATATTACCTTAGCCTACATCCATAATAAAATGTCTACATATCCTTAAGGAAGCCCAACAATGATTAAAAGGTAGATGAAGATAGGAAATGAGTCTACTAAAATTGGTTGATTGGTCATTTATCGAGATTATAAATTTTTTAATTAACAAAACATGTTGCATGTTTATCATTATTTGTAGTTGAAACAATAAACAAATCATTATTAAAATAATCCTCCTTATATTTCTCAAATATTTTAATTTTATATATATTATGAGGATAGAGGACATATAGAATAGAAATGTCTCTTAAAAACCAGTAGGGTGGCTCCTTTTCTGTAGCCAAACAATGTCATAATTTTATAGTCTATGATATTTAGGGCTAATACAAATTTACTTCTATCCCACTAAGTAACATACATATGTAAGTCACAAGGAGCATAACTTCAACTACCAATAGTCTCTATGACAATGTTCCTAAACTTGAAAACATATTATTTTTTAAAAGTTGGTTGAGGATAATTTCCATTCTTAGACATGATAATGAAATTTGAACTAGCTTCTAACTTTTGAAGACCAAATGTTTTTCACCTTGGTGGTGTACTTATCATCAGGAAGTGAAATTTTTAAACTTTAGATTAATGTGGAAAATGGTAAGAGAAATCTAATTTGCATTATGCACACTTTTTTTGTAATTTGGATTGTTTTATGCTCCCATGAAATATCCATCATATACATTATTATCAATCAACAACCTATGTTGTTTCCATATATCATACCATGAAAATTAGTTTTCAAAAACAATGCATACTTTGCCAAATTGACAGTGTAATTATAAACTACTTATATCTAACCCTTCCACATTGAGATTATTGATGTATTACTCAAAAGCAATCTCTTATAAAGTATGTATTTTTTCATGATTTTCTTAAGCCATTACCATTTACATTGAAATGAATCCCACAAGCATAATGGAAGTCTTCACCTTGAAGGGTAAATCACTAAATCTTCATCTCATATTGTAAATCTTTAAAAGCCTTGTTCCTCACCAAAACATGATAAAAATATGTTTCAAACTAATACAAAGTATTAAGCTTTAACCTTTTCCAATTTTCATGCATTTCACATAATTGATCATGTAAATAAATCTAAAATTTAGATGTCTCAAAAAGAATACCTAAAGTCTATTCCAAATCAGCTTGATAGATTAGTCAAATTCATTAGAGGAGATAATCCTAGTAGCCTTGGACATGACTCTAAGGGTATCCCCATAGTCAAATATATCTCAATTTATCAAAATCTAATGGTTTCCTCTACCCTAATATTGAAAATTTATAACCCTTTCATGTTTTCATTTATATTGAAGGTCTCATGCTTAATAATTATAACATAGACTCCAGAGACTTTGATAATTTAATTTCCACTAAAGTTGTTCACGCTCTTGGGCTTACATGTACAAAAAATTATGGTTGATGTTTTTTAATGGAGACCATGATAGTACCTTTTATTGGGAACATTAAAAATACCCAGGTACCTTTGGCTGCTTATCTTCAAAACAGAGTCAAAATGACTAACTCCTAATGGTAGAAATTCCTGTAACCTATGGAATTTTATTGAGAAAAAGATTTTGTAGAGATGTAGGAGGAAAAATACAAATGGATTGGTTTCAATCTATGATTATGTTGAAAAGTATTAAAAAAATAATAGAACTTGAGCTCAAAGAAATTACACAATATAAAATTTAGATGATCTTCTTGATGATATTTTATATGAAGAGACATGACATGATAAATATATGATAATGTTAGAGGAGACTCAAATATTCCCAAACTCATTAAAATCATTATCAATAATACATGGATGATAAATTTTATTAGTAGCCATTTCGTTATTGTTGTAGGTTCTGGAGTTGTTTTGATTTCCCCTACTAATGAGTTATTTCCTTTTTCCTACAAGTTACTATTCTAGTGCACAAATAACATAGTAAAATATGAAGTTTTTCAAGTTGTAGAGGAGATGGGTATAAGGAATATAAGGGCTCAAGGTAATGTTGAACTAATTATCAAACAAATATGAAATAAATATCAAGTGACAAATGACCATTTTAGGAACTATTGGAACAAAGTGTGGGATTGCATTGAAGTTTTGAAGGCCTTTTATGCAGTCATGGTACCTAGAGAAAATAATTCCAAGGCCGATGCCTTAGATGTATTTGCCTCCTTGATAATTACTCACTTAAGGATTGATGAGGAAAATTACACCATAGAAATTGTCTATGGACAAAATGTACCCAATAATTTGGAGCATCGGCATGTGTTCAATAATGATGAACAGATCATAATTTTCCTTGAAAACATTAGTAACTTTAGAATTATACACTTTCAAGGGAGATATATAGCATATAGACTATATCATTCCTATGCCAATAAATAAAAATTCAATAGTAATGCTAAATTTGAGGTCAAAATTATAACCAAAGATGAAATCACATATGAAAAAGAGGATGATGGGGCTATCAAACTCAAGGGAAATAATATTCTTAAAGGTTTGGTCTCACTTGAAAAATTGATCTATGAGCATGACATATACATAAAGAAGAGAATTCAAGAGGAACCAAATTGATATCTCAAATATGAAAAAGTAAACATAGGTAGAAAACAAGGGTATAGATCTATCAATGTTGGCAAATGTTGTTATAAAGAACAAAGATAGGGATTTTTGAGTCTTTTCAACTTGTACTCAAATATTTTTGTTTAGTGATATGCTGACTTGAACTTTCTTAGACCTAAAGAGATGACGTGTAATATATCATTAAAACCTGGTGTTAACCTTTGTAAAAAAAAACAAAGGCTTTAAAATCCCAAGATCATTGGTAAGATTTATGAAGAAACAAAGAAGATTTCAAAATCTGTGATCATTTTACCAATCCATCACTCAATCTGGGTAGCAAAGATTATACCTATGAGGAAAAATAATTGAGAAATTAATATCCTTGTTGATTTCCATAATCTAAATCAAACATATCTCAAAGATAACCATCTATTAAATAAACTAGATTAGGTTTAGGAGTAGTAATTTAGTTTAAAACTATTCTATGCTTGATATTTTATTTGGATACAATCAGGTAGAAATGATGCCAAAAGGTCAACACAAGATTGCATTCACAACTTCATAGGGTACCATTTCATATAAGTGGATGTTTTTTTACTCATGTATGTTGTTGCCACATTTCATAGGGTTAGACCTAGATTTGAGTGACATGAATAAAAACATCATAGTGGTATATCTCAAAGATCTCATAACATTTTTAAAAAAGTGAGAACATTATGATCACTTTAAGATGGATTTTGAAAGGTGTCAAGCTCAAGGAATATCACAGAATCCAAAGAATTAAATCTTATAAAATATTTTATGGAATCCATATAATTTTAAACTAAATAATTAATATTGATTCTAAAATAGTGAAAGCAATTCAATAACTATCTTTTCCTACCAAGAAGCCTAGAACACACTCCTCAATAAGGTGAATTTATTGCAAATATTTTTACTTGATTTTTATGAACTTATAGACACATCAACTAGATGATGAGAGGTAATGTGTCTTTCAAATGGAGTGGTGAGGGTATGAAATATTTGATAAGATTATAAATTCTATGCTAATGCTTCTATGCTAGTGTGACTAGACTTTAAAAAAGACTTCATTGTGTATAACTATTATTCTTAACATGTGTTGTCAACAATTTTGGTGCAAAAGAATGAAGAGGGTATAGAATACTTGATTGATTTCAAGAGATATTATTTTAATGTTCACAATCTCAAGTATTCTCCTATCAAAAAATAATCTTTTGTTGTGGTTAAAGGTATGAAATATTTTAGATTCTACATCTTGAATTCCCATACATAGGTGATGGTACTAGACATGGTAGTCAAGAATATATTGATGCAATAATATCTTGGTTAAAAAATGGGTGGATAGATTTCTAAAGTGAAATAATATGACTTAGAAATCAAGCCCACTAAGCTAAACAAAGGTAAAGGTTTATGTCAACTGATTATAGAGGGAGTTGATGATCAGAGGAAGCCTGCACAAAAGGCCTTAACAAAGAATATTTTAAAGAGATTTCCTTTGTAGTCTTCATTATCTCTATTGATTAATGGTAATAAAAAATTACCTTCTTCTTGACCAATGGAGAGTGCCTAAGGCATCTAAATGCTAAAGAGAAAAGAGTGGTTAAATGAAGAGTTGATAGGTATGTAATCTATGATAATACCCTTTTTAAGAAATGTTTATATGTTTTCTTTTGAAGATGTGTTGATAAGGAATAACATAAGATATTACTAGAAGCTTACCATAATCAGGGATGTGTTGGTCACTTTATTTTACTTGTCATGGCATTTAAGAATCTAAGAACTCACTAATACTAGCCTATAATTCAAAAACTCTCAAGAATAGGACTCAATGTGTAAAGCATGCTAGAATTTTGTTGGAAGAATGAAGGATTCCCCACTTACTTTTAGACCTGTAGTAATATAATATCCCTTTTAACAATGGGGTTTGAATTTCATCAGTACATTGAATATGCATTCTAGTGCAAGTCACACTCATGTCCTCAAAAAATGGACTATTTCACAAAGTGTGTTGAGGTTATTCCTATAAAGAAGACTACATCTAAAGAGATGTAATTTCATTAAAGAGAACATTATATTTAGTTCTTGAGTACAATTTTTTATTTTATAAACAATGCTTCCAATTTATTTTCTTCCAAACTTATGGTTTTCTAATATAGTTATGAAATATCATTATCTCACTCTTCAGGTTACTACCCCTAAGGAAATGATAAAGTAAAATGAAGTAAGAAAAATGTTGTTACCATCATCCACAAATTAATGGATGAAAATTAAAGGAATTGGAATAAAAGGTTAGATGATACATCGTGACAAAACTACACCACTCTGAAAAGAGCCATTGGCATTACCCCATTTAAGTTATTTATGGTATAGATGTTGAAGTTCCCATTTCTTTGGAGTTCCTTATTTTTCAATTGGTGAGAGTGACAGATGATGAGAATTTAATAAATACTCTAGATATAATAATCTTGTACTTAAGCAAGTTGGAGGAAGAGAGAATCATGGTTGTAGACAGGATCCTAGAACCCCAAAGTAGAGTGAAGAAGATATTTGACAAGAAGGCTAGAGAAAGAGACCTTCAAATTGGTGAATTAGTTATCCTCTAGGATGAGACGTGGAAAATTTGATTTCCTATGGATGGGACTTTCCAAAGTCTATTCTTTTTATAGAGATGATACATATTATTTGGCTTATGGATATGGAACTCATCTCCCATTTCCCTATAGTGATAAATATCTCAAATAGTTCAAGCAATGAGAGTAGGTTGTGTTGCAGTTCATTGTAGGGGTTCCTAGTGAAGGGATGCCTTTGGCCATGCAACCAAAGTCACGCAGCTTAAAACAACATAAAATCTATGTTTATTTAATAAAATAATGCCTTAACAACATCTACATTCATAGAGACTCTCTCCAACTAATCTATCCCTCTCTGTCTCTAACTCTAAGCCTTTAACTCTCTATTATAGTGGTGCAAGAACAAAGAGGGTATCTAATTAATGATAACCTATAATTTTTTGATGCTTAGTTTAGGTGCACACATACAAAATACCAACTCAGTATTCTATTTGTAGACATTCACCACAAATACGACACTATATTTGTTGATTTAAGGACATTACAATGTTTAAACTAATAGACAAACTATCAACTATATTTAAAATTCTTAGAGTGTAAACATGGATAAAATTATCACCAATGCAATCTAACATTAAACTAGTTCATTTATAGTTGCTTTCTTTTCTATTTTTTCTTAAAATTATCTATTTTCTCCTTTTTCATCATGTTTTTATCCTCTTCTCTTCTCCCCACTTCATAAGATTCTTTCCTCGAGCCCTTATGATACGTACCATGTCTCTTCACATTCCTTTAAGTCCATAAAACACTCTAATCCCATGGTTTTTTTCAAAAATGATTACATTTTGTTATTTGTTCTATGTTATTTTGTTGTTGTTGATTCATTGTTGAAATTTTATTCTCAACTATTTCTTTTTTTCTTTTTATTTATTTATTTATTTATTGGTTTATGCAAGATTGTTCAAAACCTTAGATGTTCCTACTTCAAACACTCAAAGTTGTTAAAATGTGAAAGCCTAATCACATGGATTGAATAAGTGGTAAAACCACTCTTTTAACCATGAAGCATAATGGCCATGGTATTTCATTCTAAGACACTAAGTACTTATAGTTTTCTATCAATCATTCTCTTCCATTTCTATCTCCTCCTTATTGGTCTTAATTATATCCTCTTCTTCTTATCTCTCCTTACTCTTCTTTTTATGGTTTTAGACCCACCATTGTCTATCGTCCTCTACTAAAGGCTTATCCTCTTTTATCTTAGTCTTCATGTCGGCTCAAACCCACCCTCATCTGACCACCTCTACCCAAATTCCCCTTCTAGCATCTTAATTTCTCTTGTGGGATGAAACATACCACTAAATGACCACCTCTTCCTAAAGCCTTCTTAGCTTTATTTACTCACTATCCAACCTATTGTTGGATCCTTCATTCTTCACTCTTTGTTATTCTCAGCTCCTCTTCTCTCATGGCTTCCATCTCCTCTCTTGCCACCCTCTTTCTTTTGGATTATTCATTTATAAGAGTCTTATTCTTCCTTCATGTATTATTCACTACTCTAACTGATATACAAATTAGTTGTTCCTCCTCTCTTTCTTGAGTACATAAATTTTCACGTCTTATTTCACCTCTTTTCTTTGGAAGGCCTCTACGAATTCCTCTTTTCTCTCTATTTATGCACTTTCACATAAACTATAATCATAAATTAGTTTTAAAACATATGACTTAATAATCCCCATAAGTGCTTCATCTATCTTCATAATTTTATTGGTTGATATAATAATTATCTCTTGCTTCTTTTCATCTTCTTGATTTTTATTAGTTGATTCAAAAACCAATTACTCTTCTTCATTTCTCATCCTCTTTATATCAATTCTATGTTGATTGTTTTCTCCTTGTTTCTCCTCTTCCATGCCATGTGCAAATAAATTTGCACTCTCTTTGTCTATAAAGGACAATGCATATATTCACCCATAATAGTTTCTTCTCCAATATCTATGTGGGATGTTACCACATATGCAACATCATTTTTATTATTCATTCTTCTTTGTATAAACAATTCAACCATATCTATCTCCATATTTTTTAAAACTGCACATTAAATAAACACATTAATGGAATCAATCATTCCCACAAATACTTTTTTTAACTCTTCATCATGCCTCAAGGACATGTTGCCCAATGCCTCTCTGATTCTCACATTCTCCTCACAAAGGCCCATTCTCAAAAACCTCCATGGTTGTCCTCTCCTCATTCTTATTTCTATTTCCTTCTTCTTCACATGGTTTATCTTCAACCATACTCTCCTTATGTGTATTAACTTGCATATCAATAATCTATATTATTTTCTTCATGGAAATATACAACTCTTCATGCTTGACTTATTCATTCATATCTATTTTTTCCTGTAAGGAAACATGTAGCATTCTTTGGTTATTCTCAACCCTTCTTCCTTCTAAAATAGAAAATAAAAATTCATTAACTACCAAGTAAAATTATAAATCTTCCCACTTATGGGATATCATAAATTCAATCCCATCATCAAATAATGGGCCTCCTTCTTCCAGTTCAACAACTATCACATCCATATCCTTTTTCATGATGATTCCTTCCTTTATGTGTGACTCAAAAACCTCTTTCTATTTGTTGTTTTGAAAATAAGATTTGAGTTTATTGCATGGAAACCTAACTCTCTTTTGTCTTTCAAGACAACCTTATTCTCCTCACTTTTATCCATCTCCTTGATACTTCTCAAAGTAGATTTGAATTGCTCACATGAAAACTTCCCTCTCATATTTAATTTTATGTAAATATTATTCTTATTCTATTTTGTCTCAAGCATCAAGACATTAATCTTATATAAACACTCTACTCTCATTCTTGAGTGCACAACATGACACATAAAGTTAGAAACTATATGTTCCCAACTCCTTACCTTATTTTTTCCTTTCCCTTGTCTCCTCTATGGGATATCTCTACAATAAACAAATACAAATCCACATAATCTCTTGAAATATATACCCTCATGGGGTTTTCAATACACTTCTCTCCAAAATACATTTATAGATCCACTATCCAATTCATGAGCACATTTGGGCTCTCTTTACCACCAAAAAAAAAACAATATTAATAGTGGTCTTACCTCTTTTCTTCACCTTGAAATTTATCGATCTCTTTCTTTTATTGGGATATTTTCCTTCACTTACTTAGTCTCTCTCCAAATCATCTAACATTATCATCATTTCTTCTCCATCCTCTATAATCACAGTTGAAACATCTTCACTTTTTGCACCTTCCATCATGTCCATTATTTATTGGGCTCCCTTCAACATATCAACCAAGTCTTCTACCTATGGTTCCCTTCTTCCTTTATGTTCCATATCCTCCTTAAAAAGTAGGCTTATCTTTCACAAATAGACTCAGAAAAGAGTCTATCTCACTTCCTCAACACTTGCATGAATTCTTTCACACCTGCAACAAATTTATCTTCTCTCCAATGTAATCTCCTTTTTCACAACTTACTTTTCACAGCCTACAACTGACTCATACTAGAACCTCACACAACCAAATCAACAAGGAAAGATATTGATCTAATACCAAATGGTGCAATAATAGAGAGATTATACACTTAAGTACAACCTTGAATTCTATTATGCTTAGTTTTAATGCACACACACACACACATAAATTGCAACTCAAAATTCTATTTGTAGACATTTACCACAAGGAACACACTATATTCATTGATTTGAAGACATTAAATTTTTTTTAAAAATAAACACATTTTCAACTATGTGCCTTACATTTTTTAGAATGTAAACATGGAGTAAAACATCACCAACATAGTCTAACATCTGACTGATTCCTCTAGAGCTTATTGTTTTTCTATTTATTTTCTTGCATCTCCTTTTTTCCCCCTTTTGCATCATGTTTTTATCCTCCTATCTTCTCCCCACTAGGTGAGATTATTTAAATTAACCTTTATAACATGTACCACGTCTCTTCACATTCATTTAAATCCATAAAACTCTCCAAACCCATGCATTTTTCTTCAAAAACTATTTATTTTCATTTTTTGTTATGTGTTATTCTATTATTATCAATTCACTATCAAATTGTTGTTATACATTCACCCCCTTTCATTTTTGCATCTCTTTATGTTTCTTTTTTAGTGATTGAGGGTGTCTAACAACTTTTATGGCACTGCATTATCACCATGTTGGACCCAATAAACTAGAACACACTTAGCCATGATATCATAGGGTGAGTCCAATAGACTAACCCCTCAATATTATGTCAATTCCCTAATTGATGCTCATGGTTCAATTAGGGCTCGAACCTATGACCTAGTGGTCACCGTTGTAATGGCTTACCATTGAGGTATAACCTTGGGGGTGCCTCTCTTTATGTTTTTGGACCCATTAATTAATTAAATCCATTTAAAGATAATAATACATTTGCATTACACAATGGCTATAACTATATCTTGTAACCCTCAATGATTATTCCACATGTTGTAATTTGATTTCTAAAAGGCATGTGATTCCTTTGTGGACTGTTATAGACCCATTGGAGTTATAAAATCAAATTTGAAATTGGTCACACATCTACCCATCATCCCTATCATGACTTAGACTTATGAACACACTAAGGCCTCATGAGTAACTATGACTATAACACCTAACCTCCATGGTCTTTATGAACTTTTATGGTGATGTGCATCAATCCCAAGAGTCTTGTGGACATGTTAGAGTTTATAAACCAATTTATAATTTGTTGGGTCCAGAAAGAAGCCTTAATTACAAAAAAGAATATTTGTGGACTTATAAAATTAGGTAAATAATGTGGACCCTATATATATATATATATATATATATATAATTTAGTCCCAATGGACTTAGAGACTTAATAAATAATATACACTTGACCTCCAACATTATAACTTAAAGTTGTGAGGGAAAATATTTGAGACCACCAATATAAAGAAACTTAGAGTTGCAAGATTGAAATATGACCATGTTACCTTGAGTGTGATCTATGTGATCCTTGGGACCTCAAAACTACTGCAAATCCATCAACTAAAATTGGATCTTAAAATGTGACCTAAGAACCCTATTGATTTTATAAATTTACCTTGAAAGTACTTTTTGAAAATACACCAACTCATACCTACTTTTGGTGATGTAGGATTACCCTTAAGCCTTGGATGCTCCTACATAAAACACTTGAGGTGATTAAAAAATTGGGTTTTGCTCACATAGATGGAATAAATGGAAAAATTACTCTTTTGGCCACTTAGACTGATGACTATGGTATTCCCTTTAAGCACACCACATATTTTATCTACTTTTCTCTCTCTTCCACTTCCAACATGTTGGCTTTGAATCCATCCTCTTCTACTGATATTCACTTTCTTCCCTTATGTGTAGAATAGATCGACAATAGTTCCACCACATGAACAAATTATTTATTTCTTCTTACCCACTATTTGGTCATAGTATGTCCACTTCCACCAAATCATTTTTTCCCCATCTTCATGTGGGATTAATATCATCTTTGTCCAACCATGTCCACCAAGATTTTCTTTATTATATCATAATTTCTCTAGTGGGCTTGAACCCATGGCTATCTTTCGACCACCTAATCCTAAAGACTTCATGTCTTTGTCCATTCACTATCCAAACTACTATTAGATTATTCCTTATGTCACTCATCTCTATTTTTAGCTACACTTGTCTAATAAATGTCATCTCTTCCTTTGATTTCCTTTGTGACATCACCATTCTGATTGTAGCTCTTTCATTCATTAGAGTCCTCAAATAAACTACTTATTTCTCTATTTATTCAAATACTTTAGTTGAAGAACAAATCATTTTCTCCTCTTCACTTTCTTAAGTGCATAATTTTTCACTTTTGGCTTCACCTCTTCACCTTAAAAATCCTCTTTGAATGCTTCCTTTCTCTTCATTTATGCACATCGACACAAACTATAGCCATAAATTTGCTTAAAAACATGAGAATTTATAGCCCCCATAGGTGCTCCATCCATATTCATATTATAATATTGATTTCCCTCAAGCTCAGGCTTATCAAAGCCTTCATCATTTTGCTTACTTCTCAAAATAATGCTTAGTTTTTCTAGTGACAACACCTCTTTCTATTTTTCTTTATTTCTTATCCCATTTTCATCATCACAACATTGATTGCATTCTCCCTCTTTCTCTTCTTTTCCTTCTATGTCACAGGAATGAGATTTTTCACTTATCCAATCTCCTTTGTGAGTCTTCTCACTCACATTAAACTATTTTAAGTGAAATATCTCTTTTTTCATTTCTTCATGTTGTCTCTTATGCATATGAGCACACTGTATCAATTCACAATTTATCCTCTTCTTTGATATATTCATCATTGTTGGACTTGCACTTAAATCACCCACATTAAGGTAATAAATACATCCCACAAATAGTTTTTCCAGTGATTCTTAATGCCTGGAGGACACATTATCCAACTCTTCTCTATTTCTCACATTTTCATCTTGGATTTCATTCACATGATGGGCTTCAAAAGGTCCATTATCAAAAATATTCATTAGTATTTTTACATCATTATTCAAAATATTTTCTTCCTCTATAGTGCTCTTCAATTACACACTCATGTGCATTCACTTTTACTTCATTTACCTTCATTGTTCTCTTCATCGAGAACCTAAGCTTCTTCTTTTTAAAAGATAAATATCAAGTTTAGTACCTTTATCCTTTAATGATGATAGCCTCTTCCCACTTAAAGGATTATATAAATTCTTTCCCATCATCAAATAATGGGTTTCCTTATTTTGGTGAATAATTTATTACTTCCGTATCCTCTTCCATGAATATTTCTTCTACTAAGGGCTACTCACAAATTTATCTCTCTGATGCTCTTGAAATCATACTTGGGCTTCTCACTTATAGATCTTTTTTATTTTTTTTTTTTTTTTAAAGCAACCTTATTCTACTCACTCACATCTTTAAGTTGTTCATTTGGAAACATCCCTTTTTGGGATCTCTTACTTTACTTACATATCTTTCCAAATCATCCAAACTTTATTATATGGATAACCACCCCCTCATCATTTATTATTCATATTATTTACTCATATTTGTAACATCTTCTCCACTTGTTCTATCCCAATATTTCATGGAATCCCTTTAACATCTCTACTAGGTCTTCTACTCCTATGAACTTCCTCTTTTGTATGCCATTTCATCTCCATAAACAAGATTATATTTCACAACTTGTAATTGATTTAAGAAATATTCTCTTTCAAAACCTAAATTAGAATCAAACAAGAGCCTCTCTTCCACTTATTTATTCACACTTACATGACTTATCACACACTTGTGACAATCTTACCTTCTATCAAATGTAATCTTATGTTTCATAACTTGGCACCGATATAAGCAAAGCTTATTTTTTAAAACCTAAAATAGTCTCAATCAAGAGTCTCTATGTTTTTCACATAAATATATTCTCTTATAGTAATTTCTCTTACCTAAAACAAATATGAGATTCTTTTTCACAACTTGTAGTTAACTAAAAGAAAAAAGTCTCATAATTTTATCACATGGATCTTTTTCACTTACAAGACTTTATCACATCTACAATAAACTCATGTGACTACTTTGAGAAAACTTGGTGAAATTCATGGTAAGGATTCCTTAGTGAAGGTTTTACCTTGGCCATGTATTCAAAGTCACACAATGTAAAATAATATGTATTCTCTATTTATTTAATGAAATAAAGCCTTAATAACATCTTCATTCATAGTGACTCTTTGCACCTAATCTATCCCCATCTATCTCTAACTCTAAGTATCTATGGGCATTACATTCACTCTCTCTTATATAATATACAACTCCTCTCTTTTTTATTTCTATTATGGTCCTTTTATGAATCTATGGCCTCTCTATTTTAATCTTTGTTCTCTACTTGCAGGCTTAAAGCTCTACTTTTTGCTAAGATCTCCCTTCCTTCCTCAACCCTTTCATTATTGACCTCCTAATATTTTGATGTTAACCTTTCAAATATAACCCTTAGTTGATTTATTTATGTCCCATATATACTACCTACAAAATCCTCTTTAATGATTTCATGATATACTTTCATTGCTTTTTCCCACTTTTTACATTCTTGAACTTTCCTTATAATTGTTGGTGGCTCCTAGAATATATTTTTATAATATTTACTACATGGTCAAGTTAAATTTTGTTTGACCATGAACTAAATTTTATCTTCCATATCTTTCCAATGAGACCTTAAATTCCTAAATTGGTGATTTAATGTGAATGTTGTGACCATCTAAAGACCTATATGATGTTCTTTCATTGTTGAGACCAAATCTAAAATTATGATCGTAGGATGCACATGATAAGTACCATGTGGCAAGATCATGGGTCCCTATATAACCAGTTCCCAAGTCTTTCTTAGGGTCTTAAAAGTTTCTTTAGACTTATGAATTTATTAAATTCACCTTATGGTCCCTCATGCTCTGCTCCTTTTCATTTTGGCCTCTTTTTATTTGTGTTGACCTGTGAATCATTTAAATCCATTAAAAGATTGCAATGCATTCATGTTACATTGTGTCTAGTACTATATATTTTTACCCTTATGATTATGATAGATGTTAACATTTTAGGTTCCTAGACTCATGCAATTACTATATGGATTGTCGTAGACCCGTTTGAGTTATTAACTCCAATTTGAAATTGGTCATGCACCCATGACATTTACATGAATTAAAATTACAAACAAGATAAGGACTTTATGAATAGTTATAATTATGACACTTGTATTATATAACCATTAGAATTTGTAAAATATTCATATCTTGTTAGGTTTAGAAAGAGTGCTTAGTTATGAACAAGAATGTAGAAAATATAAAGTCTCCCATGGACTTAGAAACTTAGGGAAATAATGTGGCCACTGACAAAGAAATTATATAGTCCCTATGAAATTAAAGACTTATTAAATGATGTGCACATGGATATAAAAATTACAACTTAGAGTTGTGAGGGACTATACATGTGATTACCAATACAAACCCACTTGGAGTTGTGATATGGGAATGTGACCACATGACCCCTAATATGAGAGATGTGATCCCTGTGATTTTAGAAAACTATTGTAACTCCAACTAAACAAAAATTAGATATATTATGAACCAAAAGCCATTTTTAACTAATAAATATTCCCTAAGAGTTTTTATTGAAACTATGCCAACTCCTACCTTTTTTTAGCGATGCAAGATTGCTCGTACACCTTGGATTCTCCTACATCAAGTTTTTCCCCACATATGTATAAGTGAGTTATGATTTTGGTGTGTTTCAATTTTTTATCTCTCCTTCCTCAATTTATTATGTTAAATACCTCATTTAATTACTTATTACTCTATATTCTAATGGATAAGGCACCAATTTAGAACTATGTGATTCTAGAGTCCGACCTATGTCCTTTCCAATTAAGGCTTTTCCCTAAGGGCACTAGTATAGAACCATATCAGTCACATTAGAAATTTTCCCTTATTTTCACCCAATTTGAATCTTATTTATCACCCAAAACACTACTATTCAAACCCCCTCATTGCATAGAGCATTTTATTGCTATTATCTAAAAATGTAATCTGGTTTCAAGCATTTTAGTGCATTTCAAGTTTTTGGTGTGTCTTAAGAACTTCAAAGCTTAGGTTAGACTATGTATCCAATTGGAATAGTTTTAAGGGGTGAATATAATATTTTTATGACCACAAAATCCTCTTATTTTCATTCACCTAAAAAAAATCTTCATCCTAACTATGCCTATCAAAATCTCATAAGCTTAAGGAAGTTGCCTTCTACATAATTAAGCCTCCAAAAATGAAGCACAAATACATGAGATTTGAATCCATATGCACTTTGGAGATAATAATCCTAAAATTTTGTGATTCAAGGAGTGGTCATATAGATTTGGAAGAGTTTAGGAATAAAATGAACAAATATAAACGTTCGGTAATTGGTCAACACATATATGATAGTGGGATTTTGCAAGCTATTGGTTTCTTAAATTTAGTGTAATTTATAAACTTGGTATTCACATGTGCAAAATGTTAAAACCCCAATGATAAAATAATATTAGAAAACAAAAGGTGTAAAATTTTCCAAACTTGGTGGTCATTCTTTGAATGTCACCCTTGGGATTCCTTCCCAATAAACATTTCTTCTATTATTATATTCTCTCTTTGTTTATTCACTTTTTACTCATTTAATTGACTTGAATATTAAAAAAAATGTAATATATTTTTATCCATATAATATTAAAAAATTACAATGGGAAAATATATTGTATTTTAATTGTGAATACTTTCCTTGAGAAAGATGGCCACTTTCAAGGTTCTTTCACTCTATAGTCTACACAACAATAATATGTTCTTCCTCTTTGATTTATTTTATTTTAAAAAATTAAACTTAGTTATAGAACCAAATATAATATCATATTTCAAAATCATTGTATTTTAAATGCAAGTTCATGACCTTTGTCAATTCATCAATAATTTTACACAAGTTGAGAATTTTTTGTCAAGTTCATAAAAAGCACTCTATATGTTGCTTAGCTTGTTCATTATCTTTAACTCTCTTGAAATGCCTTTTGAGATAAGTAATTTATCATCAAAATGAGACATATCTTGATTCAGGAGGATTTGGTTCATTATATCTTATTGAATATTACCATTATTTCACATCCAAGCTTATGCTAACATCAATAATGTTGGGAGTAGGTTCCATAGCTATAGGCAAATTTGTTATATCTAATTCCACTTATGCATTAACACGTCACTCATACAATTTAAGTATTTTAGTACCGAACTCATTATTAATTATATCTAGTGATGTCACCAAACTCTTTTGGGGAATGTGCATAGAGTTGGTGGACAATTCTATGGACACTTCCCATAATGCAATCACATTATTTAATAATAAAAGCATGTTATTTAAATAACATGATCACATTATTTAAATTATGGATCAGTAATTACCTAGACATGATGTGATTATGTTATTACATAACATGATCCCATTATTTAAAATAAATAATGTGATTGCTTTAATAATGTGATTACATTCCCTGTGTCACCCAAAAATAAAAATCAAATCGAATGTAAAAATTCCTCATTTTAGCTTTGCATTCTATCTTTTCCATCACTCTCCTCCACTTTACGATCATGTTTTACCCTAGTGAGGTCAAAACTTACCCCAATTCATCCCAAGAAGCTGTTAATTAATGATGCCACCATGTAGAAGAGATAAGTGATAAAAATATATTCATTATTTAATTGGTAATTTATTTATTTTTAACAGCCCGTCCTACTAACCCTCATGTTCCTCTACCTAAGACTCTTGTTCCTCTACCTAATCCTCTTGTTCCTTAGCCTAACCCTCGTAACCCTCTTTTTCATCATCTTAATCCTTCACCTAACCCTCTTATTCCTATACCTATCCCTCCTAACTCTCCACCTAACCCTCATCCTAACCCTCCACCTAAACCTCATTCTAACCCTCCACCTAACCACCCTCCTAACACTCTTATAGTTCCACAAAATTCCCAAGGTAGTCAATATAATCCATTGACCACATTATGGAGAATAAAATTGAAATTGAAGAATTAATTAGGATAATGAGGGATCACACTTCCACCAACACCAACTGTACCTATCTAGTCGATTCCTTAGAGACATTATTGGGTCAAATTGACTCTATAATGATTCAAATTGATAAATGGGCTTCATATCAGGATAGTTATAGGGCTTATTATGCTCATAAATTATTAGCATGTGAGGTAAAGAACAAAGACATATAAAAATCCTCTATTTGTGCCCTATTCATTAACTCAAACACTAATGCACCATTTCTAGTAACTACTAAATGTTTTCCAATCCATCATTACCAACATAATTTAATCACAACCAATTTCTGGGAGTGATGATTGATGGTGTTTGATTATCCATCATGTAATAATCAAGAGGTACCATTGTATTTTTTGAGTAAACTCTACTGTGACTTTGTCCTCTATGAAATTTTGAACTATTTTAAGTTTAGTGAGTTTCAGGGTCGAGGGAAAGGCTCTGCACAGGATCTACCAGGTACACATGATATGCCTAATCAGACTATAAAGATTCATATTCAAAATCCACTTGATTTTAATCTCTTATTATTATATAAAATCACTCATATCAGTAAAGGCATGAGGGTTGAGTTTTTACTAGATTCACTTATCATCATGGAGTTAGATAGTGATACTACAGTCATAGTGGGTAGGGCAGATCACCAAGCTAGGTTATACACCTCATATTTTATACATGATTCTTCTCTAACAAAATTGTTGACTCATTTAAATAGAGTTAAAAAATTATGGAATGAACAATTTGTCCACCTTAACTACTACATCCTTAAACAACTTAGTGAAAATGACATGGTCATAGACTTGTCTTGAGTCTAATTCTCTAAGGGACTTTGTGAGGGGTGCTCTCTTGGAAATAATATTGAAGAAAAATTTGACAAAGTCAAAGCTTGGAGGGATTCACAAGCATTATAATTAGTTCACAATGATGTATTTGAGCCTTTTACCAATATATCTTTTACAAGGGCTAAGTACATTATCACTTTCATTGATGATTTTGTTAGTTATACATGGGTCTACTTTTTTAATCAAAATTCTAAAGTGTTTTAATATTTTCAAGACTTCAAGGCACTTGTTGAGAAATAATCTGAGAAATCCATTAAGATTATTCAAACTAAAAATAGAGGTGAATATGTTAGCAATATATTTGAGAAATTTTGTATCATATAGGGGATTGATTTATAGTGGATAGTTACTTATATTCCTTCATAGAATGAAGTTGGAGAATGCAAGAATAAGTCCTTAAAAGAAATGGCTAGTTGTACGATTCACTCTAAGTCCTTGGCACCTCAGTATTGGGCCTAAGGCATTAATTATGATTGTTATATTCAAAATAAGGTTCCTCACAAAGCTTTGAAAGGCATAACACCCTTTGAATCTTGGCATGGAAGGAAACCTCATTTTTAACATCTTAGGGTTTTTGGATCTCAAGGTATGGCACATATACTAAAGAAGATACACAAATATATATAACCTCAATCCAAGCCTTGCATCATTATAAGTTATATAGATGGTGTTAAGGGATACCACCTTCTAAATCCAACAACACATGAGTTATTCATGGAGAAAAGTGTTCACTTTTAGGAGAGTCCAAATATTCAACACTTGATACTTCTTCTCTTTCATTAGATTCACTTAGACTTCATGATTCTTCTTCTAACTTAGATCATCTAGAGTAGGCTCTTGAGATAGGGTCTTCTTCTTATACCAATTATAATAGTGAGGGAAGTGATGGGGAGCCTTATACATCCACCTCTAGTCATGTTTTTGAGGATGGGGATTCAACACCTGACTCACCCACATCTAGGCCCCTTTGGGCCAAGTAGACACTTTATAGTGTAATCACTTGGGTAGGGGATATAACAGATGATATACATACTCAAGTAGATTATCAGAGTGTTCCACATGTTTTATTTTATTCAATTTTGGATCCATAGAAATTCTGAGAGGCTACAGGCATACTTGAGTGGGCTAGTGATATGCAGGAAGAATATTCTTCCTTGATCAAAAATCACACTTGGGATTTGACTTCACTTCCTAAAATAAGGAAGATTGTTTAATGTAGGTGTATATATTAGACCAAGTTTGTAATAGATGGGTTAGTTGATAAGTATAAGGAATGATTGGTCACCAAGGGTTTTTCATAGGTATTCAACATTGACTACTCAGAGACCTTTTCATCTATTATAAAGATCACTTTGATCCAACTCACATTATCTATAACTACAACACATGGTTGGGATTTGTACCAGATGGATGTGAAGAGTGACTTTCTTTATGAAGACCTTGAGGAGGAATTTTAAATGGAATAGCCACATGGGTTTATTCAAGATTCATCATTAGTTTTTAGACTTAGGAAATCCATCTATGGCCTCAAACAGGCCCCTCAGGCTTGGTATGCCAAGATGGATTTCTTATTCCTTACTTAAGGTTTCACCAGGTGTCATTCAGATACCAATGTATACTTTTTATATAATGATGATTATTAATAATATTTTTGATGTTTCTATAGTCCATTAGAGTTAGTAGTGCTTGATTTTGGGTAAAATTGTGTGCTTTATTTTTTCTCGATGCATTTTGAATCAGGTTCTATGATTCATCATCAGGAAAAAATTCATGATTTTTTATTGATACTAGTCCTTTATGTTGATGATCTTTTTATCACTGGGATTTCCTCATCATCTATTACAGTAGTGAAGATAGATCTACATGGTAGATTTGACATGATAGACTTTGGTCTTTTTCATTACTTCCTCAAAATTAGGATTTCATAGTCTGATTTAGGGTTTTCACTTGCACAACCCAAGTATGATATTGATATTTTGGATCAATTTCACATGGATGATTAAAAGCCATATTCGAATCCCTTTCTATCAAGAGTCTAACTTGAGGCTTACTATTATACACCTTTTGTTTTTTGCCACTTAGTATCAAAAACTTATTGGTAGCCTCATTTATCTGATTCACACTAGGCTTGATATTTCATAACCATTGGAACTTGTCTCTATATTCACATAGAAACCCCATGAGTTGCACTAAACATAACAAAGAGAATTTTAAACTACATTCAAGGCTCTTATAGATTTAGGATATAATATATATATATATATATATATATATATATATATATATATATATATATATATATATATATATATATATATATATATATGGCATAGAAGTTGACTTGGTTGGTTTTATAGATTTAAATTGGGTTGGTGATACTTAGAATCACAAGTCCACTTTAAGTTACAACTTTTCTTTGGGTTTTGGTCCCATTAGTTGGTCTTTTAAGAAGCAAAATGCTATTGTTATGACATTCATAGAGTTATAATAGAGGGGAGATATTAATATAACTATTAAATTTATTTGGATTTAGGGGATTATATTTGAGTTTGGCATTCCTTTCAAGTAGTCCACCATCATCTATTATGACAACCAGAGTAACATATAGATATGCAGGAATTTGGTTCAGCACCAACAGATCAAACACATTGAGATTCATGTACATTTTATTTGGGAGATTATTCATGGTCAAGTCATTGAATTGATATTTTCACATTATTCAAAGTAGGTTGTAGATATATTTATCAAACCATTCACTAAGAGCAAATTAATTTATCTATGACCTCTTTTTGAGGTGTGGTCTACATTAGTAACATCATATTCAGGGTGGCTGTTTAGCCTCTTCTTTTCTTCTATGTCTCTCTTTTTTTTTTTTTTTTTTTGGGGGAGGGGGGTGGTTCTTATGGGTTTTCTCCCTTTCTCTACTTTATGAGAGATCACTTTGTATTGGGTACCTGATCAATCCTAGTTGTTAGGACTCATTTCTTTTTTGTACACTACTTACCAAAGTTGTGCTTATGGGTAGTGTTAGAGTAGGGGTTTTATTTTTTCCCATATTTATCTATTATGGGATTTTTCTCCTTATTTTTAATTTTCCAACTTTCATGGATAAGTTTGCTTACGTGTAATTGGAGTTACATTTTGATCAAATGAATAGGAATAACTCCCTTGATTAGTTATTTCAGGTATGGGATTTACTCTTCTATTATTGGCTCTCTGACCACTTATCTTAGGAGGAGTTACTCATGAACTCCTATATGTACATCTCTCTTGGTGAGATATTGTTCTCTGTAGGATTATTTTTACTCTTATCTTGTTTATGCAATATTTTCATATTTGTGATTCAATTTTCTTGCAGCTATTGTGTTGTGTACATGTTTGACTTGTGCCTATCACAAACATGTGCATTCACCTGATCTAAAGATATTAACATCCACCCTAATAGATAATTTAATTATTTATATTTTATTAAACCAACTAATTCATGTCCAATTTTACTTGTCCTTAAGGATACAATTTTTTAATTTTGGCAATCCACCACAAATGTTACAATTTTCATCTAAACATGATTTTTTATAAAAAGATTGTCCATCTAGTCTTTTGCAAAAAATAGTTAGAATAAATTATTTGGCTAATTTTGGTAGAAATTCAAGTCCACACTATTTGGAATAAATTATTTAGAATAAATATATTTGACAAATAGAAATTTGTGGACATGTTTCCAAATACTTAGAGTACAATTGTGTTTGAGTCATATCCAATAATTTTTTTGGATGTAGTTCATGATTATGATAACTAGCTCTTCTTTTCACTATATCTCTTGCATTGGGGAAAGTTTTTGTGATGTATTTCTAAAATTAATAAAGTGACTCTTTTAGAGCATTAGCTATAGACTTGTCCTTTTGTGTAAGTCTACTAGAGAATGCCTAGAGATTTTGGTATTAGGTTCATTAATTCTTTCACCTCTTTCAATTAATTTCATTAATATTTTTATATTTATATTAAGTGTTTGGCTTGTTTTTAAAATAAATCATTTTTTCTCTCTTTGGCCACTTACTGCACAAGTTGTAAGTAAATGCTAGGCAGCATTACAATCTTGGGTGCATGATTTTAAGCCTATAGTATTATATGCATCATTTATATTTTCAAAAATTTCATTATTTCCATTATCCATGTTATATGTTCTTAGTCCTAATGTGTACATTATAGGTCTCATCTTAATCAATTTTATCAATGAAATAAATAATTGACATCTTTGACTATCATAATCCAAATTATGAAAGAAACTATCCCAAATTTGTTGAGCCAGTCTTCTTGAATGGTGATCAAACATTTTGTTATTCATTGGTTCTAAAATAGTTTATTTGGCTTTAGTTAAGTACTTGTCTTTCCTACACACAATTCTTGGAGGTGTTATTAATGGTGGAATTTGTGGAGAGGGTGTTTCAAAATTGTTATTACTTTCATTGTTTAGAGCTGGGATGAAATTTTAGTAATTATTTATTTCTTAATTATATGTTTCCATAAAGTTTTATTGATTGTTAATTTTATCACTATTTATTTCCATTAAATTTTCTTCATTCATGGGGGGTGAATCATCATACATAAACTCATCATCAACAAAATAAAAAACATGGAACTTTGAATGTAAACTTCCAACATTATCTAATTTATTATTATTCATTTCATTATGGTCAATTTCATCATTATTAAATTAATTATGGTCAATTTCATCATTGTTTAATTCATTATTATCAATTGGATCATTATCTATGGCATGTGATTCATCAAGATTAAGGTTTGTACCTTGTCTACCATGAATGTTTTGCATTTGTATCTTGTGTTTCTCTCTCAACTCCTCTAATTACTTCAATTTTTTCTTCAATATCTTCCTCTTCTTCAAATGTTATTTTCCACCCATCAAGTACAATTTCCAAATTTTTTAAGTTGGGGTCAAAAGTACATAGGTATCGTAAGTACCATAGAGAATGTTTATGGGGACAAAATTCTTGATTTAGGTTAAAATAGACATTGAAAATCAAGTTTTGTCTATATTAATAATAATGTGATCACGTTATGTAATAACATGATCATGTTATATAATGAAATTAAGTTATTCAATTAAATTATTGCATTATTCTTAATACTTGATTTGAGTTAAACATATACTTTGAGAAGATATTTTTATCTATATTGAGAATAATAAAACTAAGTTATACTTAATATAGATTAGGTATTAGGGATTAGGGCATCAGTGCATAGGGTTTATGGATTAGGGAATTAGTGCATATGGATTAGGGATTAGGTCATTAGGGCATTAAGGCATAGGGATTATAAATTATGTTGTAGGGAAATTAGGGAATAGGGATTATAGCACAAGGTTTAGGTTTAAATGTGTATATAAGGTCTAATCACTCTATTTCATGTGAACTTAATTATTAATAAAAAGGGTCTTATTTGGGGATAAATTGATTGGTAAATAGGGAAAGTTTATGGTTTATAATTTAGGGTTTAATGTTTAAGGCTTATGGTTTAGGGCTTAGGGTTTAATGTATATACAGTTTAGGGTGTACATAGGGTCCACTATGTTTTTGGGCTCAATTAGCCCCCATATCATCATAGATTGAGCCAATTAGTCAATCGAGACAATGAGTAATATAATTTAGGCCAAATTAAGTAATGTATTTACCTAATTATTACTCTAAATGATGTTAATTAGTGTTAAATTAATTGATCAAGTTTAAAATATAGGGTATATAAGGTTTATCATTTAGGGTTTGGGGTTTAAGACATAAGGTTTAGGGTACATAGGGTCAATCACAAAGATAATTAAGGACAATTTGAATCACTTGGACCTATTTATGACTATAGAATGTATTTTTGGGTTATCATTATACCCCATGCCATTGTGCAGATTGAGTGAATTAGTCAAATGGGGCAATCAGTCATGTGATCTAGGCCAAACTAGGCCCTATGAACATAATTCTTAGTCTAAATGATGTTAATTTGGGCTAAAATGATTTGTTCATGGTTTACAAAGTTTATATTTATGGTTTAGAGTCTAGGGATTAGGGATTAGGGTATAGGTTTTAAGGTATATAAGGTACAATCATGAAGGTAATTGGTGAAAATTTGAGCTCATTAAGCCTAGATCTATGAGTAAAGAATGTGATGTTAGGCTTAATTAGCCCCACATCATCATAGATTGAGCCAATTAAGCATATTATAGTAATGAGTGATGTGATTTTGACCAAGTTGATCCATGTGAACCTAATTCTTACTATAAAATATGTTAATTGGGGCTAAATTAATTGTTTTAGGGTTAAAGGGTCAATAATTTAAATGGTTTAGGGTTTAGGGCTTATGGTGTAGGGTTTAAGGTAAATGGTGTAAGGTTTAGGGTTTAAGGTGTAGGATATAGGGTTGAATCACTAAGGTAATTAAAGAAAATTTGAGTTGTTTATTTGCCTATTTGCAATAATTGGCATCATGTTTGAAATTTTTATAAAAGTAGGGTCAGTTGAGCCATACATTTTTTTTATTAAAGCTAAAGGGAGGATTTTTTTGAACTAGTATCCTAGACTCTAGGATAAGTACAAACAAAAAAGGAACCATGATCTAATAATGACCAAACAAGAAACAATACCAAATAGACCTAGAGATAGCTAAAGAACATGCCTAGAGACAACTAAAGAATAGCCCCAAAACAATTAAAGAATAATAAAAAATGCTAGTCTAAATCTAAACTACCAAAAACACCCTCCCAATAAAATTTCATCTTTTTAAGGTTCGTATCAATCTAGAATAACAATTTATATTGGTCCATGCCATATTGAGATCCATTACTCTGCCCCTTCTTTCCCTTCCCTTTGCCATTGACACTGGGCTCAAAAATCTCACTAAGATGAGCTTATAGGTTTTCAATGTTTTGTATGCCCTCATACATAGAATTTTTACTATAATTCACTTAAAAACTTATGTTATTACAAAGTTTCTCATTATCTTATTCTAATAGCTCCACCCTAAATGATAAACTCTAAATTTTTTGATCCTCCTCCTTAGCTAAAAATATTTGACTCATCCTTGAGTTTTCCTATTATAAGAAGTTAACCTCACCTTTTAGCTCTATGATCTCTCATATAAATCACCACATAATAGATTTTTAGAGGGTGATCTCTATTGAGTCATACATATGGCATACATTATATAATTTATTAATCCATAAATTTGGTTTAGGGGCTTAATTTTGCCCAAATCATGCCCCTAATTTCATAAATTAACTAATTAGATCAATTCATGATAAAATTGAACTTAATTTTCCCCTAAATCATATATTTCTCTTTAAGGGGTTGAAATTGGCCTCAAATGCTTCCTTGATTAAATCAATCAACTCTTCAAATGGTTGATTATATACGACATGGCATTATGGTTAATTTCACTCCAAATCACATCATATGTGATTTAGAATTGGTTTATGTGGCTCATTTTGACCCTAATTAAGGATTAGGGAATTAGTGCATAAGTGTTAGGGATTAAGGAATTAGGGCATAGGGCTTACAATTTATGTTTTAGGGAACTTATGGAATAGGGATTAGGGCATAGGTTTTAGGTTTAAGGGTGTATATAAGGTCTAATCTCTTTATTCCATGTGAACCTAATTATTACTACAAATGATGTTAATTAGGGTTAAATCAATTGGTAAATAGGGAAATTTTATGGTTTACAATTTAGAATATAGTGTTTAGGTTTTATGGTTTAATGTATATATGGTTTAGGGTGTACATAGGTTCCAATGTGTTTTTTAGCTCAATTAGCCCCCACATCATTATAAATTGAACCAATTAGTTAATTGGGACAATTAGTAATTTGATTTGGGATAAATTAAGTAATGTATATACATAATTATTATTCCAAATGTTTTATATTAGTGTTAAACCAATGAGTTTATGGTTTAGAATATAAGGTATAGGGTTTATGGTTTAGGGTACACATGGTCCAATAACAAAGATAATTGAGGATAATTTAAATCCCTTCGACCTATTTGTGACTATAGAATGTGTTTTTGTGTTGTCATTATACCCCATGTCATCATGAAAATTGAGGGAATTAGTCAAATGGGGCAATAATTCATGTGATTTAGGCTAAACTAAGCCCTATGAACTTAATTCTTAGTTTGAATGATGTTAATTTATGTTAAAATGATTGGTTTAGGGTTTATAGAGTTTATATTTATGGTTTAGAGTTTAGGGATTAGGAAGTTTAGGGATTAGGGATTATGGTATATAAGGTATAATCATGAAGTTAATTAATTGGGGAAAATTTGAGCTCCTTAAGCCTAGATCTGAGTAAAGAATGTGATTTTGGGCTTAATTAGTCCCCATATCATCACATATTAAGCCAATTTAGTCAATTTCAGTAATGATTGATGTGATTTTGACCAAGTTGATCCCTGTGAACCTAATTATTACTATAAAGGATGTTAATTAGGGATAAATTGATTGGTTCAGGGTTAAAAGGTTGATAATTTAAATGGTTTGGGGTTCAAGGCTTATGTTTTAGGGTTTAAGGTATAGGATATAAGGTCAAACCACTAAGGTAATTGAAGAAAATTTGAGTATTTATTTACCTATTTATGATAATTGCTTTCATGTTTGCAATTTTGATAAAAGTAGGGTTAGTTGAGCCATACATGTTTTTTTTAATTCAGGTTAAAGGGGGTATTTTTGTGAACTAGGGTCCCAAACCCTAGGATAAGTACAAAAAAAAGGAACCATGATCTACCAATGACAAAACAAGAAATAGGACCAAACAAGCCTCAAGACAACCAAAGAATAACCTCGAAACCAACAAAAAAAAACCAAAGAAACTAGTCTAAATATAAACTAATGAAAATATCCTCCCATCAAGATTTCATATTTTTAAGGTTCATATCAATATGGAGTAAAAATTTATCTTAGTCCATGCCATACTGAGATCCACATCTCTTCCCCTTCTTTCCCTTGCCTTTGACACTAACACTTGGCTCAAAAATCTCACTAAGGTGAGCTTGCAGGTTTTTAATGTTCTATATGCTCTCATACTTAGCATTTTTGCTACAATTCACTAAAAAACTCATGTAATTATAAAGTTTCTCATTATTATGTTCTAATATCTCTACCTTGAATGATAAACTCTACAAAAAAATATCCTCCCTAGATGAAAAGATTTGACTCATCCTTGAGTTTTTTCTATTGTAGGGAGTTAGCCTTACCTTTCAACTCTGTGATCTCTCACATAAACCACCACATAATAGATTTTTGGAAGTCAATATCTATTAATTATACATTTTACATGAATTATACAATTAATTAAGCCATAAATTTGGTTTAGGGGCTCAATTTTTCCCAAATCATGACCCTAATTGTATAAATTGACTAATTGGATCAATTATGAAAGAGTCAAACTTAATTTTACCCCAAATCATATCTTTCTCTTGAAGGGATTCAAATTAACCTCAAATTCCTCCTCAATTAAATTAATCAACTCTTCAAATGGTTGATTATATATGACATGACATTAGGGTTGATTTATCTCCAAATCACATCATATATGATTTAAAATTGGTTCATGTGGCTCATTTTGATCCTAATTAGGGATTAGGTCATTAGGGCATAAGGCTTAAAATTTATGTTTTAGGTAACTTATGGATTAGAGATTAGGGAATAGGGTTTAGGTTTAAGGGTGTATATAAATTCTAGTCACTCTATGCCATGTAAACCTAATTCTTACTAGAAATGATGTTAATTAGGGATAAATCAATTGGTAAATAAGGAAAGTTTATGGTTTACAATTTAGGGTATAGTTTTTAGGTTTTATGGTTTAGGAATTAAGGTTTAATGTATATATGGTTTAAGGTGTACATAGGCTCCAATGTACTTTTGGGATCAATTATCCCCCACATCATCATAGATTGAGCCAATTGGTTAATTGAGACAATGAGTAATGTGGTTCCAACTAAATTAAGTAATGCATATACATAATTATTACTATAAATGTTGGTAATTAGTGTTAAACCAATTGGTTTATTGTTAAAAATATATGGTATAGGGTTTATGGTTTAGGGGTTAAGGTTTAATACCTATAAGGTTTAAGGTTTAGAGTACATAGGGTCTAATAACAAAGATAATTAAGGATAATTTAAATCACTTAGACCTATTTGTTATTATAGAATGTATTTTTAGGATGTAATTATACCCAATTTCATCATGCAAATTGAGTAAATTAGTCAAATGGGGAAATAATTCTTGTGATTTAGGCCAAACTAAGCCCTGTGAACTTAATTCTTAGTCTAAATGATCTTAATTAGGGTTAAAATGATTGGTTCAGGGTTTTAAAGAGTTTATATTTATGCTTTAGAATTTAGGGATTAGGGCTTAGGGTATATAAGGTATAATCTTGAAGGCAATTGGGGAAATTTTGAGCTCTTTGAACCTATATATTTGAGTAAATAGTGTGATTTTGGGCTTAATGATCCCCCACATCATCATAATTTTAGCTAATTAAGTCAATTATAGTAATGAGTGATTTTTTTTTACCAAGTTGATCCATGTGAACCTAATTATTACTATATAAATGATGTTAATTGGGGTTAAATTGATTATTTTAGGGTTTAAAGTCTAGAATTTAAAGGATTTGGGGTTTAAGGCTTATGTATTAGGGTTTAAGATAAATGATATAGGGTTGAGATTTTAAAGTAAATGGTACAGGGTTTAGGGTTTCATATATCAAATATAGGGTCCAATCACTAAGGTAATTAAATAAAATTTGAGCTACTTGTTCACCTATTTGTGACAATTGCCTTCATGTTTGTATTTATGATCAAAGTAAGGTCAATTAATCCATATATTTTGCATACATTATACAATTGATTGAGCCATAATTTTGGTTTAGGGGATCAATTTTTCCCAAATCACACCCATAATTACATAAAGTGACTAATTAGATTAATTCATGATAGAATCAAACTTAATTTTGCCCCAAATCATATCTTACAATTTAAGGGGTTCAAATTGGCCTCAAATGCCTCCTCAATTAAATGAATCAACTCTCTAGTTAATTATATATGCCATGACATTAGAATTAATTTCACTCTAAATCACATCATATATGATTTAAAATTGATTCATGTGGCTCATTTTGACCCTAATTACCTCCATAATTGAACTAATCGACATTTTCATTCATTAACTAGTGAATTCAAGTTTATTGAGCTCAAAACCACATTCTATACATGTAAAAAAATTTAATAAATAAATGATGTTTCTTTGCTTCAATCAAGCAAATGAAATTGAAGTTGATCAACCCCCAAATATCACATTTTATAGTCACACAATTAGGTTGAAGGGGCTCAAAATAGCCCAATTTATTTCAGATGCATAGTTGAATTGGTACTCCAAATGCTAAGTTTTAGCCATAGGTTTAAAAAAAAAAATTATGACATCTCATGATAAAATCAGTTATATCATAAAATGTATAATGAGTTACACCTTAAAACCAATTAATTATAAGTAGTCAAGTCAACATATTAAAATGCACATAAATTATTTAAAGTCTAATGTGATACCCTGACACCTTAATTCACTATCCAAGGTTAGGTACCTTTCCAATGTCACATGAAGTAACATCACTATTAGGGAGCTCAATAACATATAAGAATGTATATAAAATTTTATCTCAAGAGTAAACATGCATTTTTGGGAGTTATGAATATATAATGTGATTACATTATTAATTTGGTTAATAACATGATCACATTATTAACATGGTTAATAACATGATAACTTTATTAATATAGTCATATTATTTGAATTTGAATTCAAAAACCAATCCTTTTGGCTTGGGAATGGCTTGGATTCTTGAGCCAGAGGCTTGGACCTATCAATCTACAACTGAGTCTGAGAGTATTGGAAAAATAACAAAATTGAACTTTGATCACCAAATACACTAAGAATTTCAACATTAAAATTCAAAAACTTAATACCATTATGAGGAGCATGCTCTCCTCTTTCAAAAAATATGATTTTTATAATTTTATTTACTAATTTAAGGTTTAAAGCTATGTTGATTTCTAACTATACCTTTTTTAGGCCACTACATGCTACAAACATACATTCCTATACATGTTCATGTAATTTGGTTTTATTTGATCCAAGTGTCAAAACATTATATGGTCACAAACTAGGCATAATTATACACACATTAAAAAAAACTGATTTTCATTTTGTATTGATGTAATTAGGCATGCTGCATGGGCAACTATCCATTTTTTTGTCAGTTTTAAGGATCTATTTACTTGAAAAATTCATAAAAAAATTATTCATTGAAAAAATATAGGTCACAAACTAAATGATCTTATCTAAATTTTCTTAAAAGATTTAAAACAATATTAAATTTTGCTTAAAAAATGGTGCACCGCATAGGCATACATCTACTCTATTTTCTTCAAAAAAAAGGAGTTCCTCTTCAAATTTAAGATGTTTGACCTAATTATACTTAACCATTTTTAAAAAATAGTGTTTTGGAAACTAGACTCAAAATTCTACATTTCATGTTCTTACACCATCTTAAAATTTAGAGTGTAGATATCTCAAATTATCTAAAGGAAGTTCAGATTTCTAAAATTTCAAGAAAATCATGTCCACTGGTAGGCCACTTTTTATCCCCCTAACTTTGTACACTTACCCTTTAATTATGAATATTTTGTTACCAAATATAATAATGGTTCAACTGATGTTTCCTATTCTTTGATTTTATAATAATGTACACTTTTATTCTTTGTATATACAATGATAAATAAGAATGAATTTAGAAAGTACATAGAAACTAGATGTTTGATCTCTCAAATAATAAAATCTTGATTTTATAGTTCTACATTAGTTGTCATCTATTTTTTGTGTTACTTTCTCTTTGAATGCATTACACTTTCATATATTTCTCATTCATAAATTTGTTTCCATTCATAACCCTCTTAAATCCATTTAATTAGGTTGTCTATCATGTCTCCTCTTGGGCCTTGGATCAGTGGTATCAGAGCATACACAATTAATATCATATCTAAGTGGTATCATGGTGTATCTAAACTTCATCTATGTTTTTAATCCCATTCATATGATATCATGTCCCCTTTCCATAATTAATCCAATTAGAAGAACCATATCCTATTCATTATTTCTCGTAGACTAAGGGATAGAGTTAGGGAAATAAATTAACCATCGTACTTTAAGTTGTTCTCAAGTCTAAGATCAAGTCCATGATTTAATAATTATTGGTGCCAGCCAAAATTATGTTCACATTACATTTTTAAGAACAAACCTTACAAATATATAATCCAAAATGGTTATTCACTTCACATTCCCAAAAAGACTCTTCCTATTCCTACGTAAATGGAAAACAACTTATTGAATGAGGCAAAAGACACCTAGGATAATATATATATATATATATATATATATATATATATATATATATATATATATATATATATATATATATATATATATATATATATATATATATATATATATATATATATATATATATATATATATATATAATTACATTCCCCTTTGTCAAACCAAGCATTCCTCTAAAATTTTCAATTTTTTCTCATCAAAACACTTTTATCAGGATGTTTTCTAGTTGTTTTGTTGTAGGGAAATAATGAAATTTGATTGTCATCTTTCACATAGTGCCGATTCAAATGAAATTTAGTATTGACATTGCCGTCTTTCACATAGTGTTGATTCAAATGAAATTTAGTATAGACATTTCCATCTTTCACATAGTGCCATATTTCAATTGGAGAATTTTTTGAATAGTTAATTGTTATGTTTCATCATTCATACACTTAGTTGTAATGTATTTTAATTTTTAGACCTATAAATTATTTAAAAATTCAGATTTGATGTGTTAAATAAATTTATTGATTTTTTATATTTTTTTTAAGGGTTTTGATGAGGTTTAAATTTCATTTTCATGCCTAAGTAGATCTTTTCATAATTTTACAATTTTGGTTAGGGTTTCTACAAATTCTAAAATTATTTAATTTGGCCCTAAAAGGGATATTTTAGTGGTATCTGAGCTTCTTTCTTGCTAGTTATGGGGGATTGAGTTGTTGGAAGAGTTTCCTACATGCCAAATAGTGATAAGGAGGTTAGGTATTATGAAGATAAAATAAAAAGGGTCTAAAACAACAAACAAAAGGGTTTGAACAACCAGGGCACAAAGATATGGATGAATAAGATCGTGTTCAGTTTAATAAAATTTCTCAAAACCAAGAGTGTATGACTAATATGATGGTTAAGTTTATTCCCACCATGTGGGGCATGAGTTTAAACCATCTTCCCAATAGTTAGGGGAGTGATTCAAGAACCAATAATAACCCTCCTACATAGAGCACAACCATTGGAGCTTTAACTTGGCCATTCTAGCCTAAATTCATCCATAGAGAGGAAGTCATTTCTAAGGTGGAGTTTCATCCTTCAGTGATGAATGATATCATTTCTAATTAAGAAGAATGCAAGACTCATCCACCTAAAATCAAGAGGGAAATGTCCCTCACTAACTTCTTGCAGTTAAAGAGAAACAAATAGGGACCTAGGGCTGATCTTAGACCTTGGTATAATAATAGGCATCTTCAACACATATCAGGAAAGCTCACTATATCTACATTTGATGAATCTACCAAGAGTACCGATTAAGCTTGGATCCAAAAGGTGGATACATACCTTTTACCCTAACCTATAATGGAAGATGAATCCATTAATTTTTCTAATGTACATCTTAAGGGCATATCACATAAGTAGTGGTACCATGGTTTTGTCACACAAGGGCACAACCTCATCCACTCTTATGATGTGTTCAATAGGAGGTTGATTCTCTATGTTTGATAGTGTTGATTCAGAAGTCCATTTTAGGGAGTTAGAAAATTTGACACAAAAAATATGTGAGTGATTTTCTGAGAGTTTTTGTTATGGTACTAGATGTTTCTGAAAGGAGAGTTGTGGTTTTATTTGTGGAAGGGTTGAATGACCCCCTAAAGGGGTTGGTCAAGGCTTTAAACCATTAGTACCTCTAATAAGCCATCAAAAATGCTTTTGATCTTGAAACAAAATCACTTAAAGGCAGATTTATGTCTTTTAGATAGTAAATGACACCTTTTTTTGGATAGCCTAGGCCTACACTTTCTAAGTAGCCAAGGATAACCCCATATAGACAACAAAGAAGGATTATCAAAAAAATTAATGGAAAACAAAGGGAGATACCAAAGACAAATAAAGAAGTGGATTCAATAAATGAGTTGAGGAAGAGAGATTTATGCTTCACTTATAAATATCCTTGGACACTAGGTCATTGTTCCCTTGGAAAAGGGAAAGTTCATTAGAAGAAGAAGAAGAAGAAGAAGAAGAAGACATGGATGGAACCCTTTCCACATTTTCTAATACTCTTATATATCACCCTTTTAGAATGAAGAGTGCTGTAAGGAAAGAAATTATTAATGTTAATTGATAGTGGGGCAACCCATAAATTCATTGATGAAGGATTAGCATCTAAATGTGAGATACAAGTTGTATATTTCAAAAAGATTCAATGTAACCATGGAAGATGGCTATACCATTCCATTCACAAAGAAAATTCAAAATCTAAATATTATTGTTCGAAGGCATAAGATTGAGGATGATTTCTATGTGGTTAGTATTAGTGAAACTAATCTAATCCTTGGGGTGAAACAACTAAATTCACTAGTAGAACTCACTCAAAACTACCAAACTATGGATCTCGAGTTTAAATCAGTAGGTAAGGAAAGAGTGTTTTGTGGTAAGGATAATAGATTCCCTATGGTAGTGATAGTGAAAAGGATGGAAAGAGATTTTCATAGAGGGTATATTACTTGGACAACTGAGTGTTTTTTGAGTTATACAAATTAAAATTTCAAATAATAGAAAACATCATAAGGATATCCATCCCATCCTTGATAAACATGTAAGGGTTTTCAATATCATTCCACATAGATTACCACAAAAAATGGTTTTTTAGCATATCATTAATTTGGAACCTAAAACTAAAGCGGTAATAACCACTCCATACTACCATCCTATGTTAAGAATTATTTTTATTGTTAAAGTTTGGTATTGATGTTGTCATTGATGTCAAAGATTATTAAGAAAGGTGTTCATGAGGTCATTAAAGAATTTTCTTGTTTTATAGAATCATTGAGAGGTATCACATTATCTGAGCATCATGTAAGACATATGAGCAAGGTATAAGAGCATTAAGAAGTGTTTCAAGGTCAGTTTTCATGCTTCAAGAAGCCTAGTCATGACATTGGTCATTACTTGAAGAGACATTGTGAGAAGGTATGAGTTTGGTTTCCTAGTAATATGGATGAAAAAAGGCATAATAAGTTGTATGAGGTTGTTATATCATGAATATGAGGCATTGTATCACTCATGAGAGTCTCAGGGTGAGCCTATAATGCTAGGACTTACAAATCTAGCATGTAACTAAACTAATTATAGACTTTTCCTAACCTAATGAGGTGTCATGAGGTATTATCAAGGCATATTAATAATATATGAGCATGGTAAAATATTTTGTGACATGTATATGAGGTTTTGACATCTTGGATAGTGGTTAAAAGGTATGTTTTAAGGCCTAATATAACTTGCAAATCAAGGCCTAGAGAGTAAAGAGAGAGATGGTGAACAAATGGGGTATTAGGATCAGTTTCAAAGGAAAGAATGATCATGTGAGAATTTTTAATTATGTGATAGGTTTTCCCAAGTGTTTTGACCAAGTCTGAGGTTACAGTTTTCAAGAAAAGGCATGAAAAGTGGTTTTGAGGTTTCTCAAGTGCATAGAATGAAGGGTTCTCAACTTGAGAAGAACTTTCAATATTTCATTAGAACATGTAACCTATGTATGGGAACTTGAGATATTTATTAGAGATGCATAAAGGTCCTATATAATATCTCTAGGTATTAGTTTTGTAAATGAGGGGCAATCCTTTATGAACAATCATTAACACCAAAAATAGTGTTAACCCTCTCTAAAACCTTAACAATGACCCAACATGAAATATATTGTTATAAAGTGATAAAAATGGTTTTTAATGGATATTTAAGTGATTGGATAATGTATCCAATTCTCTTAGTTAATTCTAGGTATGATTGGTTTGTCAGGTGAGTGAGAGGACCCTACAAGAAAGGCCTTATTTCTTAGAAATTTGATGTAGCAGTCAGAGTTGAACAAGTCAAAGTTGTAAAATAGATGAAGGTTGAAGCTTGAGAGTTATATTTTATTTCTATGGTGTATTTTTATAATATTATATCTGTTAATAATGCTAAACTGGTCTTATCATTTGACCAGTCACTAATAGGCCTAATGATGTAAATAATGAGAAACCCAGGCATAAGTGTAAAGGTGATTAGGGATGTGTTATCATGGATTAAGGATGAATACAATTGCATGAATAATTTTTTCATGACCTATAATACATTTTTATTTTGGATATATGTTTTGGATATCAGTGAGTAAGATGAAAATGTTGCTCATAAGTTGCCCTATCTAGTTTAGATGAGACAAGAAGATATAATACTATGAGATTGATTTGCAAGACCAATATTTCCATTTTACCATATTATATATCTATATGAGAATATTATAATGAACTCATAGTATCATATAAATGCATTTTAATTCTTTAAAAGTGGTTTTATAGGTATTTTAGGTAATTGTTTCCATGACTATATTTTGAGGCTAGTTGGCAGTTCTAAGTGGACTACTTGCAGAGAAGGGTTTGAGTCCTTTTTCCCTATGTAATGAAGTATAATAAACTTTGTGAATTTTTTTAATTCTGTAATTTTATATTTATATTATTTATTTCCATGGTTTTTTGACAAAATTGTGTTTTTGATTTAGTTATTCAAGACAAACTTCTGGGTTTGAACATGCTTAATTGTGAACAGTGTTAATGGCATGTTTCAAGTGGTGGTTGGAGCTAAAAGGTGTCATGGACATAATATGATATTTTTAGGGATATATTTGAGTTAAATATTATATTTTTTTATTTTTTTATTATTTTTAAATTATTTTATAGAGTTAAAAGGGTAATGTGTGTTAATGAAGACCTAATTGAATTAGGTCTCCTTAAGGCCTAAAAGAGGTTTTTGGTCCTATGTGCTATGATCAACCTATTTTAATGTTTTATTAATTTTTTTTACATTCCATAATTTAAATTTTATGGTAAATGTAATTTTCAAGTGTGTATGGCTGACCAAGGAGTGTATGAGCAAGAACTTAGTATAAGAACAAGGCCTAATAAGCCTAATTATCTAGTTAGAATTTGAGAGAGTTGAAGTGAATGAGATAGAACTTGGAAGAGATAAAGGAGGTATTTTAGAACATTATGAGGGTGTATAGAAACCATCATGAATATTTTATATGGGTACTATATATTATTATCAAGGTCATATGGCCGAATCAAGTCAAGAGGAGGGTTAATTGAGCGAAGAAGGATAGAGTCTAGTTTGAGAAAGATAAGAGTGTGTGAAGAGATGAAGAAGGATATCATAATATTTTGCATTAAAAACATATTTTTATAAATGTGATCAAGGGTTTGAGGTGGCTGTGTTGGTGCTGAGTCATCTAGAGGGTTGGTGTCTTCTTACAAGTGGGTGCTTGCTAAAGCCTAGTCAAGTTGGTGCTTGGCTAGTTGGGGTTGGTGCTCCAAGTGAATTTGGTGCTTCAATAAATCTTGATGTTTTTATTATAAGACTATATTCCATTTTCATCATCAATGGTTTTTATTTCCCATTAGGATTTTCCACTCAAATAAGTGTTTTATGTGTTATGCTCTTGTCTCATGTTCATGGCTCTTAATGTGTTGCTTGTTCACTATATTGTTTTGATAGTTCATTAATGATAAATTAAAGTTGTAAAAATTTTAAAGACTAAAACAAGCCCCCTCTCAATCATTGTGCTTCCAAAAATTGGTATTAGATCCTAGTCCTTTGAGGTAAGTCTAATAGCTTGAAGGTGATCCTAAGAAGCACACAAATGTCTTGTGATCAATAGGAATAAGATATCATGTATGATGATGCAGTATGCTATGACAATGAAGGAGAAGAAGTTGAATTAGACCTTAAAATTGAGATCATAAGTACTCTTGATGATTTGAAACATCAAAATAAGACTTTTAAGGATCTTAAGAGTCAGTTAGAAGAGGTCAACATAAGGTGTAATTCAAAGTAAGATAAGTATGACAAGTTGAAGATAGATCTAGATTCCTTGAAGGTTGAGCATGAAAAACTCATAGAAAAATTAAGCAAGTTTGAGAGAAAGAATGAGAAGTCAGAACAAGTCAAGATTACTAACATTAAAAGACTGATTAGGCAACCCAAAGCTATAAAGGATAATTCATCATATAACTATAGTAAGTACAAAAATATTTTTTGCTACATCTATCATAATTTAGGACACATTACAAGCTTATACTCTAATATAGTTAGAAGGTCCATAAGATTCAACAAGACATATGAAGATCCTATGATGAATAATAAGGATCAAACATTGGTATATAAACCAAATCAATCTAGGATGGATTAGATTGAGCTCAAAAAGTAAGATGGACTATCTGACAAAGAGGAACAAAAGACAAAAGATGTCTTTATACTAGCTCAGACAGCCTTTCATATTCAAGATGAAGTAATGAAATGGTATATTAATAATAGTTTCTTAAGCCACATGATAGGATACATAAATAAGTTTATCTCATTATATAAAAATGTTACAGGAATAGTGAGGTTTGGAGACAACACAACTACCAATATAGTTGTCAAGGGTGTCTTGAGTTTGGATGATGGAAAGACCAAGACACAAAATGTGTTGTATGTGGAAGGTTTGAAACATAACTTGATTAGTGTAAGTCAAATGTGCAATCAAGTACACACACTAACCTTTCATAAAAAAAGGGTGTGAGATAAGGAGATCTAAATCAAGAAGGCTAAATACCAATGCTAAAAGGAATGAGAACAAACTATATGTATTGAATGAGATAAAAAAGGAGAGATATTTCATGAGAAAGATAGACTAAAGTTGGTTATGGAACAAAAGTTTAGGTCACCTAAAATTTGACAAATTGGTCAAAATTATCACTAAAAAGTCTTTAAATAACATGTTTAAGATCATTAAACCTACAAACATACTTTGAAAATAATGTCAACATGGAAATCATACTAGAAGAAGGTTTAAGTCCAAGGAGTACTCTACTAAAAGACCCTTGAATTTAGTACACACTGATATCTATGGGCCTACAATAATTTAAATCATTCAAGGAGATAGATACTTCATGTTACTCATTAATGATTACACAAAAATGACTTGGATTGCATTCACGAAAGAGAATAATAATATCTTGATAAGTTCAATGCAATCAAGGATCTTGTTGAAAATGAGAAGAATGAGAAAATCAAGTGCCTAATATATGATAGTGGAGGAGAGTTTTGGTCTAATAATTTTGATGACTTTTGTGAGGTTCATGGAATAAGAAGACAATTTTTAGTAGCTAGGACACCTCAACAGAATGGGGTAATAGAAAGGAAGAATAAGACAATTCAAGAGATGGCTAAAACTATACTAAATGAATCTATATTTTTTAATGGTTATTGGAAAGAGGTAGTAAGTATTTCTATCTACACTTTGAATAAAGGATAGATAAGAACTAATTTAAATAAGACTCTTTATGAATTATGGAAGGGTAGACTTGCCAATGTCAAACACTTTAAAGTGTTTGGGAGTAAATGTTTCATAAAAAAAGATGATGAAAACTTAAGAAATTTTGATTCCATATCTGATGAAGGCATATTCTTAGGATACTCATCAATGATCTCAACCTATAGATGATATAATAAGAGACTACAAAAGATAGTGGAAAACACAAATGTGAAGATTGATGAGACAAGGAAATCTCACTCACAGACAAAGAACATTTTAGAGAATCTAGACTTCAAGAATGAAGAAGAAACTATAGATGTTGATGAGGAAGAAGAAGAAGTTGAAGAGAGATAGGACTCAAAAGAGATCATCTTGAATATCAAATCAATTGCAACAAGAATGCAGGTATGCAAATAAGAAGAAGACTTGTAAGTAATCAAATCAAGAGAATATTGATTTATTATCCAATATTGAACCTAAGAGTCTTATAAAAGAAAGAAATGAAAAATTTAAGATAGGTGTTATGAATGAGGAGTTATACCAAATAGAGAAAAATGAGACTTGGGAACTAGTTCTTAGGCCTAAAGACAAGAATGTCATTGGCACAAAATAGGTGTTTATAAACAAGTTGAATGAAGATGGAGAAGTGACTAGGAACAAGGCTATATTATTATGTAAGTGATATGCACAAGTTGAAGGGGTAGTTTTTGAGGAGACCTTTACACTAGTAGAAATATTGGAGGCCATCAGATTATTTCTATATTATGTAGGATTCAAAAAGACTCAAGGTATATTAGATGGATGTCAAATATGCCATTTTGAATGGATATTTGGAAGAAGTTTAAATAGAGAAACCTAAAGGATTCTCACTATAATATGATAAAGACTATGTTTGTAAATTTAAAAAGGCTCTTTATGGTCTAAATCAAGCTCGTAGATCTTGGTATGCTAGGTTGGACAAGTATTTGTTGGATCAAGGATTCAAAAGAGGAGTTACAAACAATAATCTATACATCAAGACAAAAGATGAACATCAACTGATAGTATTTATCTATATGTATGACATCATATTTGTTGGAAATAATGAGAACATGACAAAGGCCTTTACAGAGGTGATGAAGAAAGAGTTTGAGATATCCATGCTAGGATAACTATCATTCTTTCTTGGGTTAAAAATCACTCAATATAAAAAGGTATATTCATCTCATAATCCAAGTACATAAGAGAGATGTTGAATAAGTTTGAGAAATAATATTACAAGTCAGTTAGTATACCCATGAAAACATGATGTAAGTTGAGTAAGGAAGATGAGTCTTCAAAGGTCAATCAGACATCATATAGGTCAATTATTGGAGGTTTATTTTACACACTACCTCTAGACCTGACATCATGTAAGTAGTAGGTATTATGGGAAGGATTCAAAATATCCAAAGGAAAATCATATGAAACAAGTAAAAAGGATACTCAATTATCTCAATGGGACTATTGAGTATGGATTGTGGTATCTAATAATTAAGGAGTTCAATTTGACAACCTACATAGATACAAATTGGGTAAGAACTATAAATGATAGGAAAAGTACCAGTGGAGGACCCTTATTCCTATGTGGGTGCCTAGTTTCATGGATAAGAAAAAAGTAACCATCGGTAGCTTTGTCCACTTGTGAGGATGATTGCATTGTAGTATATTAATGTTAAACTTAGGTCTTATGGATGAGATAGACCCTAAAATACTATAAGGTGGAGTATGATGGTCTTAACCCTATTTATTATGATAATACAAGTGTTATAAGCATATCAAAGAACCCCATTATGCACTCAAGGACCAAACACATTCCCATTAGGTATAATTTTATAAGAGAGTAGGTAAATGAACAAAGTTTCAAACTTGAATATGTTTCTACACAGGATCATATTTTAGACATCTTGACCAAACCACTTCTAAAGGTAACTTTTAAACACCTAAGACAAGAATTGGGTGTATTTCTTGCCCCTAGAAATCATTTAAAAAGTTAGTTACTTAGGTGGAGATAATCATGCTCATTATTTATTATAAAAAGTGAGTTTTTATAAGAAGTTATGTATGGAGATGGGGGGAATGTTTGTGTTATGTCTCATAAACTCATAAGTCCTATATGCTGATTATTTTGATTGCAATGAGTGTGATCTAAGGAGTTACAAACATCACTTTGTTTTTTATGTCAAAGGGGGAGAAATAAAAGAATATGGAGATAATTATAATCAACATATATTATTTTTTCATCAATGACAAAGGGGAAGATTGTTTAGCATTGTTTCTATTGTTGAAGTTTGGCATTGATGTCAAAGATTCTTAAAGATGGTGTTCATGAGGTCATTAAAGAATTTTATTGTTTGATAGAATCATTTAGAGGTATGAAATTATCTGAGGATCATGTAAGACACATTATAAAGGTATAATATCTTCAAAAATTGTTTCAATGTCAGTTGTCATGTTTCAAGAAGCCTAGTCATGACACTGGTCATTACATGAAGAGACCTTGTGAGAAGGTATGAGTTTGGTGGCATAGTGAGATGGATGCATAGAGTCATAATAATATATATGATGTTGTTTTATCATGAATAAGAGGAATTGGATCACTCATGAGACTCTTAATGTGAGCCTATAGTGGTAGGACCTACAGACCTAACATGCAACTAGACTAGTTCTAGACTCTGTTTGACCTAATGAGGTGTTATGAGTTATTGTCAAGGCATATGAATACTATATGGTATTTATTGATAATTTTAAGATATTTTATGACATGTATATAAGGCATTTATATCTTAGATAGTGGCTATAAGGTAAGTTTCAAAGCCTAATATGACCTATAAATCAAGTCCTAGAGAGTAAAGAGAGAGATGGTGACCAGATGGGGTATCAATATCAGTTTCTAAGGAAATAATGATATTGTGATAATTTTTAGTGATGTGATAGGTATTAAAAGGTGTTTTTATTAAGTCTAAGGTAAAATTTTTCAAGAAGAGGCATGAAAAGTGGTTTTCAGGTTTCTTGAGTGCACATAATGAAGGGTTCTCAACCTGAAAAGGACTTTCAATTGTTTATTGGCATGTGTAAACTCTGCATGTGAACCTAATATATTGAGGAGATATTCATAATTTTCATAAACAATATCTCCATTAATTGTTTTTGTAAATGAGGGGTAATCCTTTATCAATAATCATTAACACCAAAAATAGTGTTAACCCTCTCTAAAACACTAACAATGACTCGATGTGAAAGATATTGTTATAAAATATTAATAATGGTTTTGTATGTATATTTAAGTGATTTTATAATGTATACAACTCTCTTAGGAACCTCAAAGTTTTATTTACTTGTTAGGTGAGTGAGTGGACCCTATAGGAAAGGCCTTGTTTCTCAAAGATTTGATGTAACAGTTAGAGTTGACCAAGTCAAAGTTAACAAATGGATGAAGGTTGAATATTGAGACTTTTATTTGATGTCCATGTTGGTTTATGATCATATTATTTCCCTCAATGGTTCTAAACTAGACTTACAAGCTGATCAATTGTTAATAGGCCTAATGATGTAAACAGTGAGAAACCTAGGCAAAAGTGAGAAGGTGATTAGGGATGTGTTATCATGGATTAGGGATAAATAAAATTACATAGATACATTATTAATTACCTATAATACATATTAATTTTAGATATATGTTTCTTATATTAGTGAATAAGATTAAAATGTTGCTCATAAGTTGATCTATCTAGTTTAGAAGAGACATGAAAATACAAGACCATGAGATTGGTCTGCAAGACCAATATTACCATTTGACCATATTATATATCTATTTTTTAATAGTATAATGACCTCATAGGATAAAATAAATGAATTTTAAGTCTTTAAAAGTTGTTATATAGGTGTTTTAGATCATTATTTCCACGACTATGTTTTGAGGCTAGTTGGCAGTTCTAAGTGGGCTACTTGCAGAGAAGGGTTTTAGTCCTTTTATCCTGTGTAATGAAGTATAATAAACTTGGTAAAATTGTTTAATTATTTAAGGTTATATTTATATTATTTTTTCCCATGTTTTTTTTTTAAAAATTATGTTTTTACTTCAATTATTCAAGATAGACATTATGGGTATGCACATGCCTAATTATGAACATTGATAATGGCATGCTTCAAGTGGTGGTTGGAGATAAAAGGTGTCATGGAACTAAGATGAGATTTGTATGGATATATTTTAGTGATTTATGATATTTTATTTCCATTTTATGAGTTTTAAAGTGTTCTAAGGACTTCAAAGGGTAATGTGTTCTAATGAAGGCCTAATTGAATTAGGTCTCCCTAAGGCCTAAAAGAGGTTTTTGGTCCTATATTCTATGAACGACCTATTGTAATGTTTTATTAAAAAAAATTACATGAAATAAGTCCAATTTTATTGTAAATATAAATTTTCAAGTTTTTATGGCCAACCAAGGAGTGTATGAGCAAGAGCCTAGTATAAGATAAGGCCTAATTATCTAGTTAGATTTTGAAAGAGTTGAAGCGAATGAGATAAAACTTTTAAGAGATAAAAGAGGTCTTGTAGAACATTATGAGGGTGAATATAAACCATAATTAATATCTGATATGGGTATTATATATGATTATCAAGTTCATATGGCCTAATCGAGTCAAGAAGAGGGCTAATTGAGTAAAGAAGGCTAAAGATGAGTTTGAGAAAGACAGGAGTGTGTCAAGATATAAAGAAGGAGATAACCATATGTTGTATGATAATTTTTTTTTTGTAAATGTGATAAATATTTTGATTTTTATTAGTTTGTGCTAAGTCATCTAGGGGGTTGGTGCCTCCTTGTAAGTGGGTGTTTGCTAAAGCCTAGTCAAGTTGGTGTTTGGCTAGTTGGGATTGGTGTTCCAAGTGAAGTTGGCACTTCACTAAATATTGATGTTTATCTTATAATATTGTAGTCCATTTGAATCATAAATTGGTTTTATTCCCCTTAAAGGTTTCCCACTCAAATAAGTGTTCTATGTGTTATGTTCTTGTCTCATGCTCATATCTCTTAATGTGTTGTTAGTTCACTATATTATTTTGATAATTCCTAAATGCTAAAGTAAATCTGTAATAGTTTTGAATATTGACTCACCCTAGCCCCCACCCCCCACCCCATCTCAATAATTATGATTCTAACATCCTAGAGTCTACAAGGAAGATATTGTGAAATACATAAAATAACACTTGGATATGGGTCTTATAAGGCCTAGTTCTAGTCCTTTTGCTTCTTCATTTATCTTAGTGAAGAAGAAAGATAGAACTATGAGAATGTACATAAACTACTACCTTTTGAACAAAATTATCATAAAAAATAGGTATCCCATACTTAATATTGATGAATTAATTTAGGAGCTACATGAGGCTGTCTACTTTTCCAAGATTGGCTTGAGGACCGAATATCACCAAATTTAGGTAAGAGAAGAGGATGGTCCAAAGTCTGCTTTTAAATGTCATTATGGGCACCATGAATTTTTGGTTATGCCTTTTGGATTAAATAATATTCCAATAACTTTCCAATATTTTATGAATAATGTAGTTAATAAACACTTAAGGAAGTTTGTGTTGGTCTTCTTTGATGACATCCTAGTGTATACTAAAACATGGGAGAAACATCTTCAACACTTGGACATAGTGTTGGGAATTTTGGGGCAATAAACACTCTTTGTATAAGAGTCTAAATGTGAATTTTGAATTTACAAAATTTTATATTTAATAAATGTAATTATTTCCCAAGGGGTCCATTTGTATCAGCAAAAAATCTAAGCAATCATGGATTGGCCTTCACTTACTACCATGATACATTTGAGAGGGTTTTTGGGTTTGTGTGGCTACTATAAAAAGTTTTTCAAGGTATTTTTTCAGATTTTTGTTTTGTTGACATATTTAACCAAAAGGGGGACTTTAATCTAGCCTAAAATATCCCAAGTTGATAAATTTAAGGAGGTATGAGTTCGTGCTTGGTACTTATTGTTCCAGATTTCTCCTTTCCTTTTATGCTAGAATGTGATGCTTCAAGGGAAGGTATAGGGGCTATTTTAGTGAAAAAGGGGAACCCTATAGCCTTTGAAATATGGAAACTCAAATAGGTGGAGTGTAGGTGCATCATTTATAATAAATAAATTTGGGGCATCATGTATGCTTTGTCCAAATTTAGACAATATTTGATTTGTTGTAGGTTTGTATTCAAAATGGATCATAATAGTATGAAATATTTTCTCAGTGAAACTAATTTGAATGATAGGAAATAGAAGTGGATAATAAAACTTAAATACTATGAGTTTTATATTGATTATGTCAAAGGGAAGGATAATGCAGTTGTTGATGCATTGTCTACACCAAAACAATAGAAGAAGCAAAGGAACTAGAACTAGGTTGGATATGTCCCATCTCCAATAACTCCTTGATTTCCTTATCAATTTACTCTTTGAATTATCTTGGATGGATATAAGGAATAATAAATATACATTTAGAACCTGATTCCAACTCAGTTATGTGTTGAAATCCTCTATCTAGTGGCAATCCTAGAGGCATACACTAAATAATGTGTCATGCTTATCTAAAATAGACTGAATGACCACATGGTGGGATTTATTATCTATGTATGAATTTGTAATGTTAACCCAACAATGGGATGCCCAAGCAACAATTCCTCTATGAAAATCTCTCTCCATCATCTTAGTCATGACCACTCTAGGAACACCATTGGTCATGCCTTGAAGCACAACCTCTTTCCCATCTATTTTAAACTTTAGCTCCATATTTTAATAATTTAGGGTGAATTTTACCAAATAATTTAACCATTTTACCCCAAGTACCACATATTTTTCTCTTATGCCTAAAACATAGAAGTCATCACTTACTTTATGTCTCCCCAAAGTAAGATTAAGTTGTTTAATTATCTTGGTATATGTAAGAGTGTATCCATCAACTACAATCACATTGAATCCCTTGAAATATTTTGCTTTCAAACCCATCCTTATTTCCAATCCTTCATCAATAAAATTTCGGGTTTCCCCATTGTCAATCAATATTGTGACCTTTTTCCTTTCTAAAACTCCCTAAACTTTAAAAGGAGTATATATAAGAGCACCAAATAGTGTGGCAAGTGTGCCTCCTAAAGTATTTTATTCCTCTTTTCTTTTTGGTTTTGGTTCATTTTATTCGATTTCATATTCAAACTCTTCAACTTTTGATTCAACATCTGGTATCACCTCAATATAACTTGACCATGCCCAAGACATCTATGTCAAGGCTCCCATGGATCCTTACAAGTGAAGAATAGTTTTTTACTTCTAATCTCATTCCCTATTTCCATCTCTTTACTCACTTTTAACATCTCCTTTTGTTAAAACCCTCCTTGATGGGATAGTTTCTTTTGATGACTATAAGGAATAGACTTCTAGATTATCCATATCAAACCTCTCTATCAACCTCCTATTGAACTCATCATAAGATTGGATTAGGTTGTGGCCTTATGTGACTAAAGTAACACCACTCATGTGTTGTGCCCTCAAGATGTAAATTAGTAAATTTGATGGATTTATCTTCCACCATAGGTCATAGGGAAAGGTATGTATCCACCTTTTAGATCCAAGCTCAAACAGTACTCTTGGTAGATACATCAAATGTAGATAGAGTAACCTTTCCCACTATGTGTTGAATATCCTTCTAATTATACTAAGGGATAAGATCAGTCCTAGGTCCCTCTTTATTTCTCCTCAATTGCATGAATTTAGTGAGGGACATTTTTCCCTTGATTTCAAGAAGAAAAGTCATGTATTATTCATAGCTATCAATGATATCATCTATCATTAGAGGATAAAACTCCATCTCAAGAATGACTTCTTATCTACATATGAAGTTAGGCTAGAAAGTCCTAGCTAAAACTCTAGTGATTACCTTTTATGTAGGAGAACGGTTATTATTGGTTCCTAAAGCACTCCCCTCACCATTTGGAGGATGATTTAAACTTATGCCTAGCATGATGTGATTAAAATTAGTTATTGTATTAGTCATACCCTCTTGGTTTTGATAAAATTTCTCAAACCAAACACGATATTGATCATCCATATCTTTGTGACATGGCTAATCAAACCCTTATATTTATTATTATTAACCCTTTTTATTTTCTCTTTCATATTACCTAACCTCTCTATCACTTTTTATGATGTAGGTAACTCTACAACAACTCAATCCCCCATAGCTAGCAAGGATATGACAAAAGAAAAAATACTAAGATCAAGTCCATGATTTAATAATTATTGGTGCAAGCCAAAATTGTTTTCACATTAAATTTGGAAGAAAAACCTTAGAAATATATAAGATAAAAAGGTTTTTCACTTCACATTCCCAAATAAACTCTTCATATTCCTATAGGAATGGAAATTAAATTACTAAATGAGGCAAAAGACACCTAGGATAATAATGAATATATACAATATTTTTACATCCCCCTTTATCAAACCAAGCATTCCTCTAAACTTTGAATTTTTTTTAAATATTATTCCAATAACTTTCCAATATCTTATGAATAATGTCTTTATGCAACACTTAAGGAAGTTTGTGTTGGTCTTCTTTGATGACATCCTAGTGTATAATAAAACATGGGAGGAACATCTTCAACACTTGGACATAGTGTTGGGAATTTTCGGGTAGCAAACACTCTTTATATAAGAGTCTAAATGTGAATTTGGAATTTCCAATATTTTATATTTAGGACATGTGATTATTTCCCAATAATAAGCATAGAATATTACAAAATTACAATGTGAAAATATATTATGTTTTAATTATAAAGACTTTCCTTTAAAAATATGCCTACTTCTAGGGTTCATTCCCTCTTAGTCTACACAACAATACTTTGTCCCTCATGTGATTTATTCAATTTGAAAATTCATAATATAGTTATAGCACCAAGTACCAACTATGTTATCATATTTCTAAATCACTATATTTGAAATGTGAGTTAACCATGTGTTTATGACCTTTTTCATTTCATCAACAATATCACAGAAGCTGGGAATTTTTTTTGAGTTCACAAAAATCATTATGTATGTTGCTTAGCATGTCCATTGTCTTTAGCTCTCTTGAAATGTCTTTTGAGAGAATCAATAAGAGATAACTTGATACAAAAGGATATGGATTATTAGATATTACTAAAGATTAACACTATTGCACATATAAAATTATGATAACATTAGTAGAAGTGGCAATAGGTTATACACATGCATGCTAAATTGTTAGATCCATTTGCATTTATACATTATCACATAGCTCTTATAGTGTCAGTATTGTAGCACCTAACTCATTAGTAATGATATCCAGTGATGTCACCACACTCTTTAGTTATGAAGTGATTTTTACCAACTGTTGTAATGGTTCAATTGATGCTTCATCTTCCTTCATTGTATAATATTGTACACTTCCATTATTTTTATATAGAGACACCAAAAAGAATGAATTTTTGAAGTACATAGACACCAAACATCAAATCTCTCAGATAATAAAATGTTATTATTACAGTTTTACATTAGTTATCATTTATTTATTGTGTTCTTTATTCTTTGAATGCATTGCACTTTCATAATCTCTATCATTCATAAATTTGATTTTGTTTATATCCATCTTAAAACCATTTATTTAGGTTATCCAATGGATCTCCTTTTGGGCCTTAGATATGTGGTATCAAAACATACACACCAATCATTTTTGAGTGGAATTTATTGTACTTGACTTTGTCTGTATTTGTATGCCAACTCATATGAGGTCTAATTACATGAGGTTAGGACTCAATATTTAAGAACCTTAATTAAACATTCCTTCATGTCCTTAAATGGGAGACAAATATTTGATGCCAACTTCATAAATGTTTTATAAGATTATAGGGGATGCATTACAAAGACAATAAAATATTTTGAAGAATGTCATGTAGGTGACTGAGCAAGTATCATTGATCACTTCTCATTACTTCTCCAACCATTTGGTGGTCAAAATCCATACAAGAAAAAATTAAATCTAGACATCCTTATTTTGAAGTCAAAATAGATGTAGATACATGAGATAAATGACTTAAAATTATCTATTCATATTAAGTAGTCAGTCAATTCTCTAATAAAAGAAACATTACATTCACTCTTCTAGAAAAATCATCATCAGTAAAGAAATTATGGGAAAACTACTACACTTCACATAAGAATCATGAATATGAAGTTAAATTAGACACATCTATAGACACATAAAATGGTTTCATAGAAACACTCAAAGAAACATATTATCCTATCAAAAACTATGATGATAATACATCAAGTTCTCCTAGTTGTGCCCAAGGAAAGGAACAACATGTGCAACAATACATAGATACATTTCAAACTTTGGTGTGAAAACTCAGGATTCAAGATTAAAACCAAAACCTTGTTTTAAAGTATAGGTCAGGCTTGAGACTACATAACCAATAAAATATAGATTTCTTAAAAATATATTTAGTTAGAGAATCATATAGATTTGATTTCAAGGTTGAAGCAAAGGCCATGGTTAAGACTAAGGAAAAATATTCTAAATCACAAACTAAGAAATAGTTTAAATCTTCTAAGCCAAATTCCAAACTAATAAATGAGACCAAACACCCTTCATAGAGGAAGCAACAATCATCAAAAGATCAGAATAAGTAGTCTAAGGTGAGTAAGTGGTGTTTTATTCCCAGGGAGACTCTATTTATACAACGTGAAGTAATATGTGTAGATACAACATCATTGGATAAAGGTAAGCAAATCAGGGATTCTGAACCTATCACCATAGTGGGTATCATAAACATATCTACTACCCCTATAGAAATAAAATAAGTAAGAAGATTGTTCCATTCTCAAATATGGATCAATACTCAACCAATACACTTCATTGTTAATAATGGATGTTAGAATAACTTGATTTCCCTTAAATTAGTTCTCATATTGAAATTACAATTGATGCCTCACCCACAACCATACACTATCAAATGGTTATGTGTGTGATTTGATAAATGTGTTACTTAGCAATGTCAATTGGTGTAAACCATCAAGCCTTTCCAATATATAGTCTTTTATGATGTCTCATAGGTATGTGATGTTTTAATTAATCAACCATATATTTATAATTGACATGAAATCTATGAGGAAAATACCAAATGTGTTATCATACATGTTGGTAATAAGAGATATCACATACCATAAGTAGTCCCTAAGATATCACTCATCATTACCAAGAAATATAAGATACTAGTCACATCTAGTAAGAAGTTTGTGCTTTTGATGGTAAGGTCTAAATGTAGAAAAGTATTTATGGCACCAATCCATATTATAGTCCTTCCAATAATAGTAGTAGAAAACCTCAAAGTTGAGCCACTCATTGGAAGAATTCAAGGATATTTTTTAGCTACCAAGGGAATTTCTTACACTATGTGGAAAAGCAAACTATTGATTTTATTCTTGCACTAATTATAACTAATTCCTCTTTATACTGTAGATCAGTTCTAAAGAATGAATTAATCAAGTAACAAATCCATGAACTTGTGGATAAAGGACATATCAAGCCCAATTTATTACCTTTATGATAGCCCCATTATGATTATGCCAAATAAATATGAAACATGGAGGTTGTGAATCGATTAAAAGGCTCTCAACAAAATCACAGTGAAGAAATGTTATCCTCTTTCAAGGATTGAATATTTGAGGGAATACTCCAATGATGTAAAATATTCACCAAAATCAATCTTAAGTCTAGGTATCATCAAGTCCCTATTGAATCTATGGATACATGGAAACACCCTTCAAGGAAAAATAATGTGTGTTTGAATTGTTAGTCATCCATTTGATTTGACCAATGCACCAAGTACACTCATATAGATAATGAATGAAATTCTTAGGCCATTCACTATGGTTGTTGTAGTCTTCCTTGATGACTTCCTAATTTTTAACAAAATATGGGATGAACATCTATGCTATAAAGAGTAAGTGATTAACACTTTACAAAAACAAAATTTTTATGCAAAAATGGAGACATGTTCATTTCCTATGTGGGAGATATAGTATATAGGATACATATTAGATGCACAAGGAGTGAATGTGGATCAAACCAATATTTGAGTCATTTTTGAATGTACACAACTATAAAATCTCATAGAGATTTAAACATTCTTGGAAATGACAAATTTTTACAATAGATTTATACTTGGTTTTTCTCATGTGACTTGGCCTTTGAACCCAGTTATCAAAGGTGGTGCTAAAGCAAAGTTCATCTAGGAAGCCACACAATAGAAAGCATTCAAATAATTGAAATATAAACTTTATTCTACACCAGTACTTATGTTAATAGATCTTAAACTACTAATTAAACTTGAGATAGATGCCTCTAAATTCACACTTGGAGTAGTCCTAACTCAATATAGTCATCTGGTTGCTTACCATAGCAAAATATTCACCACATCAGTAATAGAGTACCCAACTTATGATCATGAGCTTTATGTCATTGTTTAATCATGTAAGCATTAGAAGAATCATATCCTAGAAAAGGAAATTTTGATCCACACAGATCATAATCCACTTTAATTTTTGTAGACTCAAAATAAGTAGTGGCAAGAATGACTTAAAAAATGGTCTTCTTATCTTCAGCAGTTCCACCTAAACATAAAGCATAAGAAGGAAGGGCCAACCCTATCATAAATTATCTGAACTATCCAATTTTTTCAGTTCACCTTTCTATACTTAATTAATGTGGCCATGAAGTTAGCACATGGTCATACTTGTATTTGGTAGACATGGATTTTATAGATACTTATCAGAATTTGCTCTACGATAATTTAGTTTTAGATTCTACTTGCATGATGGACTCTTATATCACCTTGGGCACTTGTGCATTCTACATGAGGTAGAGAGACATAAACTAATACTGGGGGGGGTCATTTTATCAAGGTTGTAATAAATTTTAGATTTGAATAGACTTTTGAAGTGTTGTATAATTAATTAATCTAGCCACATGTCAGGGATGATGCATTTAAATATATCAAGTCCTTTACCACATGTGTAATACCTAATTTGGTTAACAAGAAGCAAGGTTTATATACACTTTTGATAGTTATAAAAATTTTATGGTAATCTATTTCCATGGATTTTATCTAAATATACCCTAATATTAATCATGGTAATGATTATGTTTATGTTGTAGTTGATACATTCTTAAAGATGGAATTTCTCATACCTTATAATAAAGTAATATCATCTCTATAAATAGATCAATTGTACTTTTAACATGTCTGGATCCACTTTAGAATCCCATAAAATATCTAGTCTAATAGGGATATAATATTTTTGAGCCATTTTTGGAAAGTGCTTTGGTCTATGCTAGACATAAAATTGATTAAGTCCACCGATTTCATCCACAAACTAATGGACAAACTAAAATTTTGCCTTTAATTTAGCATAGCTACAACATAGATCTGCACAACTCTACTACATATAACACTTTTTAACCCTACTTAGGTTTCCAACCTTTGGTACCCATTTACATAGCTTATCCTATTCTACCATCGATAGTACCAACTCCTTCAGTGCAAAAGGAAGTTAACAAAGTTGTTCAATTCATTGATCATATTCAGTACATTTAACAAGTGCAAACCATTTTATAATAGGATTATGTGAAATATAAATAATTACATGATAAACATTAGAAATCATACACATTTTAGGTTGGTGATTGAGTTTGGATACACCTATAGAAGGAGAGATTGACAAGACCTTACCTCAATATTTTTTTCACTTCACTACAGGCCCTATACCATCACTAAGCAAGTATGAGATAGCAATTTCAAGTTTAATTTTCCATCTTACCTTGGGTTGCATCTAGTATTCAACATATAAATCTTGTGACCTTACATTCCAACCCTATTTGATATTTCAGATACTATAGAGACTCTTTAGTAGACATAAATCAATCCCCATTACAACATCCCAAGAAAATCATTTCAAGTTATTGATGCCCAGTTAAAAGGACACGTTGACAAAAGATCCCTCTCTTGCAAATCATAAAAGCATGTCAAATGTGATCCCAAGAAAAATGGTTTATAGAGGTTTAGGATGAAAATTTATTTCCAAATCTATTACAACAATTGCATGTAATATGGACCATTTTTCTTCAAGTAGGGGTCACTAGGCCTTACTAAAGATTATCACTATTACACACACAAGTTTGGATAACCTTAAAAACACTAGCAATAGTTTCCTCACCTATGTGCCAATTTTTTAGATCTAATTCCACTTCTGCATTAATGCATAGCTTGTGTAGTGTCACTACTATAGTACCAAGCTTGTTAGTAATGATATTTAGTGACATCATTTCACTCTTCGGCTATAAACTGATTGTCACCAACTATTGTAAAAGTTTAGGCAATGCTTCATCTTCCTTCATTGTATAATAATGTACACTTCCATTATTTATATATAGAGAGACATAGAATAATAAAGTTAGAAAGTACATAGACACTAGACATCTGATCTCTTAGATATAGTACACAACTTAGCATAATAAAATGTTGATATCACAGTTCTACATTGGTTATCTCTTTCTTTTTTTCTTTATTCTCTAAATGCATTGTACTTTCATATTTTTTCATTAATAAATGCTTTTATGTTGATAACCCTCTTAAATCCATTTTAGTAGTTTATCCACTAGGTTTCCTCCTAAGCCCAGGGTCATAGCCTTTAGATTTATGTATACTCCTCTCCACATTCCTAATTCCTTTTTGATGTCTTCAATAAATTTGACTCACTCAATCATAATTTTCACCCAATCCTTCACATTCTTGTCAATAAATTTCAGCCTATTCACTCATAGTTGTTCCACCCAAGTGTACATAGTTTTCTTTAACTATTGAATTTATTGATAGATTTGATGTCTTCCTTATCAATGCCTACAATTCAATAAAATCTGAGAGGGATGATAACATGATGTCATTTAGGATGATATATGTAGTAAGTGTGCAAATGTGTTCCTCAAGTTATTCTTGGGTTAATTTATACCTTCTTTTTTCTTCTTGATCAATCTGGTAGTATTTAATTAATTAAAAAGTAATTCTAATTACTTTAGGGTTAGGGTGAAATTAGAAAAGTGAGTTTCATAAAAATATAAAGGGGTAATAATTATGGAAGATGATTGATTATTCACTTTTACCATTCATGATGGAATCTAGAATTCTTTTAAATTCTTGCATGAGGATGAAAACCTTCCACTACATATGGATTAGAGGATGAAACCCCTTCAATCTATTGAGTTAGCTCTATATAGGGGTTATAAGTGTGTAGATTAACAATTCTATTTTTAGATTAGGTTTGGATGGAAGACACCATTCATTTTCAATTTTGGGAGGCAAAATAGAATTATAAAACTCAGTTTCATAGTTGTTAGGGGTTGTCATAGTTGGGCATCACATCTAAGGGTTAGATCACTGCCCTAAGACTAAGGTATCATACAAACAAGTTGACTATCCCCTTTCAATGGAAATTATATCACATTGAGGGAAAATTTTGGGGAGTATGATAAATTATATCAGCCCTTGTGGAAACATAGTAGATAGAAGACCCTCTGTACCACCCAAAAACCACAACATCAATTATAGCAATTGTTGTACCCTTTCTAGGGATGGGTGTCACATTTATAGTATGTTGTATAATCCCTGACTACTAGCATCACATTTGATATCCATTTCATTGTTGTTATAGGTTAGATAATGACTTTGAAGGTCTTACATTAACTTTCAAAGGGTTGTTGTACCTAAAAAATGCCAATTGTACTGTGCTAGGTTATTTTGAGCTAGGGTTTGGTGGGAAAAATAAAAAAACAAATTAGTATTTTATCTTTATTATGAAATCTAAATTTTCTAGAATTTATAAGGGTTTCTTTTCTAAAATTAAATTACTATATTAATTTTAATTTATCATCAGTTATTCTATATGATCTTTCTAAACTAAGTAGAATTCAAAAAAAAATAGAATTTACGATTTTTCAAGAATTAGTTTTACAAGGGATATTTCATTTTGATTCCTCATTCTCTTATTATGCAGCCATCACCAGTTGAAGTTGATTGCACATGATAGCTTGTTATGGGATATATTTTAATTTTTAAGTTTGTACTTATGTTATTATTGGTCTTATGAATAATTTTTTACATTGTTGGTGGATAACAGCTCAAGAGAAAGTTTATTATGTTATTGTTATAGGGTAAGAACACAATGATAAACATATTATTTCTTCATCTACACATATCGAGGATATTACATTTATCAAAATGCTCTTGCTTCTAGATAGTTGAAGGCCATCATTGACATTAGACCAATTGTGCCTCTTAATTTTTTATAGTGTAAACCTTGCATGATTTTCATTACTAGAGACATTTGAGATTATCTTGGATTATTGTTACATGGTGGGGGAATAGACCACGGTAAAATACCCCTCTTGTTTAATGTGCAAAGGCTTAAATATAGAATCTCATTGGTCATAAAGGCACAATTAAGAATAATCCTTGGTGCCATAATTAAACCATGAAATAAGGCTTTTGAGTCAAAAGAGATCATGTATAAACAATTATAGTGACATTATGTAATTTTCCACTATGAATAAATCTAGGCAAAAGGTTTTATAGCATGGGAGAAATATAATAATTGTGTTGGCATAAAGAATATTGGGAGGAAACATAAATTTATCATTGGGATACTATTGAGTGGCACACTAGGGTCTATATGAGAGCTTGAGAGTTCATGTTGGTAGTTGTCATGTGTTGCATTAGATGATATTGGAACCATGGGTGAATCCATGAGAAGGGTTTGATACTTTTATTGAGATGTATTATGTTTAAGCCTCCATTTTCACTAGGGCATACCCTATAACTTTTGGAAAATATTATGCAGTCAGCTTACTACATGTGCTTAACTGCCATGAGTTGAATCAGGGAAGGAAAATGTGAAATGGGGTATGCATGGCAGGATACAACTTTGAATTCAATCATGTTCACTTTCTCTTCTTCAATTATTTTCTATACTTTGAGTCAAATGGCCAATGCAATAAACCCTTTTGTTGTTCTATGATATCTATTTGGGTATACATTTTAAAACATGCAAAAGCATTTATTTCAATGAGAAATGGTTTTATTTGAGTGGTGTGATAGTTATAAATTCTAGGATATCATCTTTCTTAGTTTGTTTGAATATTTATAGAAGTATATTTTTTAAATAATACGTTAATTTTGAGAGTATATGACATGTATGCATTTAAAAAAGGAAAAATCCAAGATGGTTTGCTTAGGAATCTATTGAATTTCTTTATAATCTCTTATAAATTTAGTTTAAAGTTTGTTTTAATTAAGTTATCATTGCTGATTTAAAATATTTGTTTGTATTGCATTTTACTATAGTATAAATTGACTCCCTTAAGGAATACACTTTACTTAAATATAAATTAGAGTGAATTATTAATAACTTATTGGTATATTTATAAAAGGATCTTATCTTCTATAATGTAGAATGTTTGATTTGTGTATTCATCTATATAGTATTATAGACTTATATTAGGTATACATGGAAACTTAGTAACCTATTCAGTTAGGATCTATTAAGGATTTTTTGGTTGTAATTGGTTAGGATCTATCTATTAGTAGAGTTGAGTTGAGTTTAGGGAAGGTAAGGTAAGGTATAGAGTCATAGTTGGGTAATTAAGTTACATGTATAATTTTGATAATACTTGGTGGAACAAGTGGAATAGTTTCTAGCCATGATTCTTTTGATGTAACAGATGTTTGTGATGTTGTAAAAAAATTACTAAGATGGATTGTTATCTTTCAACTATTTTGAAACAAGGTTTCTAATACTTATGGACTCTCAAACTTGTAACTTTAGTTATCATTATTTATATATTTTGTATTGGTCGATGTAGTTTTGTAATAGTTTAGTCAAGTATATGTTTTATTTATCATTTAGTATCCTTAGGTTCAACCATTATTTTTAAATCTCTCAATGTTATTTTAAGGTCATAAAAATTTCCTTTTAATCATTAATGATGCATTATAATATGATAGGTTAAGTATGGCTAATACTAACATACTTAACCATTGAGTTGTGTTGGGCTATGTTGTGTTGGGCTATATTGTTTTTACATCTCTCAATGTTGTTTCTTCATCTAGGTGATTTCCATATTCTATATTTTATATGTAGCCATATAAGCTTATAGAAGGATTTTATGCTTCTTTCTTTTCAAAAAACTCAACATCCCTACTAGTGTAGATTTTATGCACCTGACACCAGTTTGGGTGGGCTATCTTATAGATGTTCATCTTAGGCAATTTATTGGGTGAAGGCTTTGATTGATTGTGGGAATGGTTGTAGTTTTTATTGTGTCTTTGGTAAGTGAAGTTAATATTTGAAATTTGTACACTGGAGCTATCAATTTATCTTTGAAAACCAAGGAATTCATTACTTATTCTTTGTACCATTCATTGGATGACATCCAAATCATTTTTGGTAGACTCTTTGTGTATGCTCTAAACAATATTATCAGTTTCTAGTGTTATTTACTATGACTTCAATTTTAGATTGACCAACCAGAATTACCTCACCATAAACTACATGGCCCAAAAAAACACTGAATAGTGTGAAAAATAAGCATTTTTTTTAAATTTAATGCAATATGTAGATATTTTTAGCCTTCTAACATTAGTCACAGTTTGGATAGGTAATCTTTGAATAAATAAAATATAACCCAATTATCTGAATAATTTTTTAGGAAATCATGCATAAAATACTTGAAAGTAATCAGCGTATCCCTAGAAAACATAGTTGGAGCATTCTTTAGACCAAGTGATATTACTTTATCTATAAAATATCCCCATTCAATTTTAAATGTTGTCTTGACTTGATCCTTTTCTACGATGGGAATTTGATGATAGCCATTAAATCCATCCATAAAAGAATATACTTCATGTCCTACATCTAATTCCATAACCTCATCAGTGAAAGGTATTAGAAAGTGATCATTGATGGAAGCCTCATTCAACACACAGTAATCTTCACATTCCTTCATCTTACCTGACTTTTTAGATTGTATAACCATAGGACTAATGAAATACACCTTTTTGACCATATAAATGATACTTTCTTCTCGCATGTGATATATCTTAGCCTTCAACATTAACTTCATGTTGGTATTCATTCTATATGGGTGATTATTGATAGCTCATGCACACTCTTTGAGTTAAATGTGCATCTCCTCCAATGATGGATCTACACCTTTCAACTCTACAAATTTAGTGGTAAATCTTACACACAAAAAATATTTTATTTTTTCAACTTGAAAAGATATAAAAAAGTATTTATACATAACTATATGCCAAAACTATTCCATATATAATAGGGAAGGCATTATCCTATGATCCCTATGAAATAGGGTTATAAATAATTATCTTTCCAAATATGATGTGGGAATTAAAAAATACTTAAAATGAATAATATAAATAGTTAGAATAACAAATTAGATATTTGACCTACTATAATGAATAATAATAAATTACTCATTTACATTTATTTAATAATGGTGAATTAATCACCCCTAGGTTAATGAGACTCCCTATCAACTGCCAATATAGATTTGCATTTACCTATGGTGATGGATATACTTGAGGCAACTAAAGTCTTGTAATTAGTTTGAAATCCATCATGCAAAACTAATCAAGCTTTGTCCTTGCATACTTGAGCTAAGATACAAAGATGTGATTTTCTCTTTGCCAAAATTATAAACCAAGACAATAATGTAGAAGTTCAAGATATGTCATGTCAAATGATCAGTTTTTTCTCTTTATGTGTTGACTCAATCATCTTTATTGAACTAATAGTGATGACTAGATCATTGACATATATAAAATGATCATTATCTCCCACCTTATTATTTGAGGTAGAGATTGGGATTATATAGACTCGTTTTGAATATATGTTTTAAGATATGATCATCAATTATGATATACCATGCCTGGGGAGCCTACTTAAGACCATACAATGATTTTACAAGTCTCAAACTTTATCTTATTTTCAAAGTATCAAAAAAAAAAATTGTTTAGTCATGTAGACTTCTTCCTATAACTTTCCATTTTCTAATTTGACAAGTCTACAAACTTTATCTTGTTTGGTAAGTATGATAAAACCTTATGGTTGAGTCATGCATACTTCTTGTAAGTCTCCATTAAGAAAGGTACTTTTTATGTCTATTTGATGGAATTTCTAACCAAACTATGTAGCTAGAGAAAAAATCATCCTAATAATTTTGATCTTAATTGTTGGATCAAATGTCACCTCATAATCAATGCCTTCTTTATGAGTATACCCATTTAAAACCAACCTTGCCCTGTGCTTATTGAGACTACCATCTACTTTATACTTTAATTTTAAGATCCATTTACATCTGATTATATTCTTTCCTAGTGTAAGGTCTATAAGATGCCATGTTTTATTCTTTATCAGTGAGTTGTATTATGTATCCATGACATCTTTCCAAGGTTTAGACTATAGGGCTTCCTAAACTATAGAGGGCTTAACAGATTCAACAATTATACTCATCAAGGCCAAATTGATCTCTCCTTAATCCATACTATGCATCCTTATTATAGCAATAGAAGTATCTATAACACCATTCAGTCAATGATCTTTTAATGTACTTATATACTATTTAAGAATACATTGATTGGCACCTATGGCTGGTGTAGATGGACCATTGATCCCATTACTGTCTTCATCTAGGGGATTCCCATCTTCTACATTTTATATGGAGTTAGATGAGCTTGTAAAAGTAATTTATGCTTCTTAACTTTTAAAAGACTCAACATCCCTACTAGTGGATAAATTATTTTATAGGTAAGTGTTTATTCATTATACCGTAAGAAAATATAGTTTTCAATTTTCATGTGAAGTTTAGTCCTCTTCTTTTTTGGAATGTGCATACTTGATTGACATCCAAAAATGTAAATATGTGTTATATATGGATTTAAATTTGATAATGATTTTTATGGTGTTACCCCATCAAGAGCTATAGTGAAAACTCTGTTAAGAAGATATACTATGGCTTGACTGCTTCTACCCAAAATGCCTTTGTCAAGCTTAAATGATGTAGCATAGATCGTGTCATTTTCATGATAATACAATTTATTTGTTGAGAAACATAATTTTGTTGTGGTGTATGTGGAGGTGTCATTTTATGATGAATGCCATTTTATTGTAAAAAAACTTTGAATTCATTATTGGTGAATTACCCCTAAGATCTAAGTGGAGGGTTTTAATTTTCTAACTAGTCTTTATTTTAACAGTAACTCTATTTTTATTAAGATTTTAATAAATATCTTTTATTTTAAATAAATCGGTGCCATTTTATAAAGATTATCAGTAAAAGAAAGGTGATAGTCTTTATTAAAACATGCATATTTAAATCTTTATTTAAAAAACAATCCGTACATCTCTTAATTTTAACTCCATGCATATAAATATTTTTAAAGATTTTATGTGGGCACATGTTTTTAATGGCATGGACTTCTAAGTTTTAATGCCAAAGTTAAATGTGGGGTAATATTCTTTAAATAAGTTACGTGGCAAGTATGGCATTGAAACTTTATGCATGAAACAATTTCAATGTGGTAATATTTTCTTGGAAAGAAGAATTGCATGTTTAATGGAACTCAAGTCTTTATGTGTTGGAATCTTGATTCTTGTTTTATCACGTGGTAATCTTGAATTAATCAAGAAATACAAAATCTTGTTCTTGATCTTGGTGCCAATATAGTTCTTGGCTTAGGGAATCTTGGCATGCACTTGGCGTGGAATATTTTTTAAAGAATTATATGCAACACATTATTTCTACATTCAAGTGGGAATAATTATTATCATTACTACATTGGAGAATATGTGGTAATTTAATTCTTTTAAGGTTCTGGAAGATTTTTCATAGATATGGTATGCGAAAACATTAACAACAAAGGGTTTATAGTTGGCAAAGATTATTCAACAAATTACTTATTAATATGTGAGGGAGTTTAATTATTTATTATTTATGATAGCATTGATCACCTTTGGTGCTATTTCTACACCATTATCCACCCTCAGCTATATGCGAATGATGTTGAGTTCAATTTTGAGATTTTAGTTTTGATTAGTTTTAGAGCAAAACTGAATATAGGTGGCAGGAAATCCCAGAGAGCCAATGCCATGTTGTCAAAATGGGAAAAATCCCAATTTGAGGAAATTATTAGTACCCTAGGGAAATTTGTTATTGCCTAGCCAATGCCAAATAGTATTGAGAAATACATAACTATAGGTTATTTTATAGGGGTAGTAAGAGGATTTTGGTAGAGAAGAAGTAGATTTATACAGAGGAAAGTGCAGATAAAGATATTTAGATATAGAGGTAGCAAAACCTCTAAGAGGTTTTTTTTTTGCACAAATAGATATTTGGTACGAAAATAAATTATTTACTCAATATTTTTGTAATCAGTCTCAAAGGGTTTTAATAAGATCAAAACACTCATATAGTGGACCTGAGGACTTAGCCATTTGGTGAACCCCATAAACAAATCTTCTGTGTTATATTTTTATTAATTTCCTCTCTATGATCAGAAATCCTTTCAATTTTATTTATTAAATTATGGAAGTTTTATAAATTAATTTTTTAGAATTATTTAAAGGGAAAATTGGAAATTAAAATATTTTATTTTATTTTAAATCTGATCGAAGCAGACTATAAAGGTTTTTTATAACTTGGATTTCTAAATCATTCAATCTTTAGATTATGGTCTAAGAGTTGACTGACTGATAAGAGATTATTGGTTAACCCAATTCCATATAATACATTTGTGATTCTACAGGTTTATATACCAAGAGGCAAAGCAATGTTGTTGATTCCTTGTACATTGTATGATGTATCATTACCCAAAGAAACATTATTATTGTTGGGTGTGTCCTTAAAAGTGAAAAACTAGTCTTTTCATCCTATCATGTGTTAGGTTGCACCTAAATCAACACACCAAATATCAATTTATCAAGATTATTTATGGAAATTAATACAGTACAATAAGTTTGCATCTTTATCATTGTCTTCATGTGTATCAATATTACCATGTTCTTTGTTTTCTTCTACCAAATTTGTTATTTCTATCCATGTAATTTAATTTTACTTACTAGGGATAACTGTTGGATAGTGGGCCTTTGTCAACTTGAATAACCCTTTTGTAATGTATTATAGAAAAAATATTTGAGTTCATATCCCTTATGACCATAAATGAGACATTATTTTTGTGATTTACTTCTTTGTAGATTTTGCTAAGGACTCTATTTTGATGATGGATTTGAAGACTTAATGGGTTTATTGTCTTTCTAAGAAGCAAGAACACGTTCTTCTTATTCTTGAGTACTAAAAGACTCTTCTTATTTCAACATATTTACTAGTTTTTCAAAACATGGTTTTTGTTATATGACAGTTAAAGTAGTCACACATTTTGTATGAGGGTGGTAAAGCTCTCAAAATAATGGGTATAAGAGAGTCATACGAGACTGTTTCACCAAAGGATTGGAGTGATGCCCTTACTGTTACATGTCTAAGAAAAACCTATACTTTTTCACCCAATCTCAATTTGAGAGAGTGAAGTTGTCTTTATAGATGTAAAATAGTACTATCTTTTCTGGCCTCATATACTGTTTGTCCCAATCTTCTTTTATTTTTTTGGTTTCATGGATGTGTGGTTGCCCTTCATCTGATACCCCACACATTATGATAAATTTTGCCTTTTGATTGGATTTGTCATATATATGTTGATGGTCAATGTTGGATGCATTTTAGGTATAGGAGCCATCTATAATAAGCCAAATTTATTCAAATTCTAGTTGATTTATGATCCTTGTCTTCCAAGTAGAGTAGTTTTTGCCTTTGAGTAACTAAGAATTTGATAGAAATAACTTTGGTGCTTATACAACCAAGATCAAGACTGTGGATGATGAAATAGTTTCTTATCCTCTAAGAATTTATATCTCCCTTTATATATACCATCAGGCTGATATATTAGACCTTTCTATACATGTGTCCTTCCTATATACTCATCAGTACATGAAAGAAGCTTGCCCTTTCTATATTTTCATCGGTACATGAAACAAGTTTTAAAATATGTGAAAGAATATAGTACATGGTATCTATATAGTAATAAAATGGGTTCATCCAATCATTAGCACTTGATTATATAGAATTCTTAATATGCAAGCGTAACTTCTCTATATACTTGGAAATTTCACCTTTATGATTTATGCCTTTCGATTATAATAAAAAATTAATGGAGGGAAGGATATGAGTACATGTTCCCTTATTACTGCCTGATTATTTATAGGTTCAATGCTCAGATTTCATTTTTGTATCTATATTAGGCTATGTATACAGTAACCCAAACACAATGGCTTTACCTGTAAACATGAGTTGGAGGCATAACTTTTATCGAATGTTAGTTTGAGTTTAACACATGATTTTATGAAATAAAATGAAAAAAATAAAATTTAAGTGAAATGTATGATAAAATAAAAATTAAATTGCATTATTTTGAGTTTTTTTTAAAGACTTTTCTATCTAACTTTACCTAGTTATGACTAAATTTAGTAGAATTTCCAAAGATAGCAAAAAAGAAAATTTTACTAGAAGTTAATTTAGGGTAATTGAACCTCACACCTCTTATTTGATAAAACACAATCATAACATCTTGTGTATGCATCATATCAAGTTTATAAGAGATAAAATGTAAATTTAAAGGCTTAAAAATCTTGATTTTTAATGAAAACCACCTTCCTACCGAATACCATGAGTTTGGCAAATAAGTGGTTTTTGAGATAAGCTAAAGCAAATGATTTATTTATAGGTATTTTTGAGATAGTAAATGGTGGTTTTAGAAAAAAAAAAGGTTGTTTTGAGTTTTGTACAATTTTAAAGTTCATAAACTATTTTTTTTAATTCATGAACTAAAAACAATATAAAAAACAACCAACCTTGGTACTCTTTTGTTTGAGGTGGTGCTCTTGGTTGAGACATTAGATTTTGATCCAAAAATTAGAAGTTATGTTTGATAAATATTCCAATAATATATAAATAACATAGTAACAATGAATTCTCTAAGAAGAGATGTATTATTACTCAAGATCATAATACAACTATATGCCTATCTCTCGGAAGAGATGTCTCATTTTCAATTTGGGGTTACATATTCATTTATACCTATTTTTAAAGTATGGGGAGGATGTGTAAGGTCACCAATATTGAGGGATATTAATTGGTTCAACTTCCACTCTTTAAAATAATATAGAATTAGAGGAATTACTATTTTTAGAAACTTACTATTTTTAGACTGCACTACTAAAATTGAAATTTGGGGCACTTCCATTGGGTTTTTAGGGGTCAAAATTCATTGAGAAAATATCCATGTTATCTCAAGATTTTCTCCTCATTATTATCTTTCCAACAGTTCAAACGGTGAGTCAATTGGAGCTACAGTGCAAAAGTTATGGCTCCTAGAAGTTCCATCATCAATTAGGGTGGAACTGTCACCCAAATTATCACCTGAATTAGTGCCTAGATCATTCCTCCCTCCTTGAAAATTAATGGTACCCATTGCATAAATGTTCCTCATTAGGTGTAGTAGTTGTGTCTTGATTTTATTCTCTATGAGCCACTCACCTTGGTGGCTAAGCTGGCCTCTTTTGACCACTCAATAAAGCGGAATAGAGCGTCCTCTTGTTGTCTTCATCCAAGTGTCCACAATTTGATCCTCCTCCACTAGAGCAAAACTCTATGGATCAAGATCATTAATGTATAGTTATTTTGATAAGACTAAAGTGTCCAATAGAAGTGGATTATATGGTTTGAGGATATCCACATTGAATATTGGATACAGACCAAGGTAGGTTGGTAGGTTCAACTCAAAAGCATTGTCTCCAACTTTTCTGGTGATGGTGTAGGGACCATATCGTAGAGGCTGAATTTTTCTATGTGGGATTTCAATTCATTTCTTCTAAAGCCATAACCAAACCTTGTCACTGATATAAAAATGTTGTGCAATACTATGTTTATCATGGCATTGCTTATACTTCTGATTCATCTTCTCTAGGATGTCATGAACTTGCTACTGGATGTGTTGCATTTGTTCAATGAATTTTGTTGATTTTACTACCTTATATCTTCTATGAGGTGTGTATTCCATGGTGGAGAATGGAATATCTATATTAATTAGTTCCATGGGTTGGAACTCGAAGCATACTTAGAATGGACTGTGCTTGGTTGAGCTATGCAGGGCCTGATTATATCCATGTTATATGAAAAGAAGCCCCTCATCCCATGTGTGTAGATGTTTGGAGTGATACATCTGAATCATGTGAACAATCAAGTGGTTCACCACCTCTATCTAACCATTAGGCTATGGATGGAATCCTATGGATTTCATCAGCTTGGTATCCATCATCTTCCATAGAGTGGACCAGAATATGCTCAAGAACCTGCTATCTCGATCTGAGACAATGGACATGGGGAGACCAAAATGGAGCTATACATAACTAAAATATAGTTGAGAAGTTTCTTTAGTAGATATATTTTTCTTACAATCAATCATGATAAACATATCTATATTAGTTAGTACCAGGGGTTGGAACCTAAAGCATACTTAGAATGGATTATGCTTGGTTGAGTTGTGCAGGGCCTGATTGTATCCATGTTGTATGAAAAGAACCCCCTCATCCCATGTGTATAGATGTTTGGAGTGATACATCTGAATCATGTGAATAATCAAGTGGTTCACCACCTCTGTCTGACCATCAGTCTATGGATGGAAGGTTATGGATTTCATCATCTTGGTATCCATCATCTTCCATAGAGTGGACTAGAATATGCTTAAGAACCTGCTATCTCAATCTGAGACAATGAACATGGGGAGACCAAAATGAAGCTATACATAACTAAAATATAGTTGAGAAGTTTCTTCAGTAGATATATTTTTCTTACAATCAATCATGGTAAACATTTTAGAAAAATGATCAACTACCATAAAAATACAGTCCTTACCATGTTTTGAAGTGGGCAAACCTAAGAGAAAATCCATTAAGATAGATTCCCAAGGCCTGGTTGGTTCTGGCAATGGCATGTACAATCCTTGCTTCTTATTTTTTGGCTTGGATATTGTACATGGGGTGCAATATTTGAGATATCTTTCCATATCCTTTAGCATATGGGGCTAGTAGAAGTGTTTTTGAAGAACTACCAATGTCTTTTCTATACCAAAGTGTCTAGCTATCCTACTAAATGTGCTTCCCATATCATCTTCTGGTACTCTACAGTTGAAACACAGATGTGTCCCATATGACATAAGACATTATCTTGAAAATAGAAATCAGAAACATGTTTACCTTTTTGAAGTACCTGATATGAATCAGCAAAGGTAGGATCTGCTTCATACAGAGCACCCCAAGTGGTAGTCTCATATCCACATAGGTCAAGAACTATTGTGAGTGTAGTAATTGGTGGCTAAATTAGATAATATATAATTGTATTTGATCTCCCCTTTTTGTGTTTGATGATTACATAGAATTGTTGAAGATATGTGGCCCACTTTTGGTGCCTCTCATTTCATAGTTTACTCTACATTTGGATGAATTCCAATGGTCTGTGGTCAGTGTGGATGATTGTCTCTTTCCCCAAGATGTAGTGTTTCCATTATTTGTAGGCTTTCACAATGGCATAGAGCTCCTTATCATATGCCATATATTTCTTGACTGTATCAGTGAAAGTTTCACTATGATATGCAACATGATGGCCATGTTACATGATGACAGCTCCCATAACATATTTAGATGCATATGTCATCAACTCAAAAGGTTGATGCAAATCTGTCAAGGCAAGGACAGGGGCTGACGAAAGTCTATTCTTCAAATTCTCAAATTCCCTTTGTTAAATTTCACCCACTAAAATGTAGCTTTAGCTCCTCTTTTAGTCACTTGGGTTAGTGACCAAGCAACATGTGAAAATCCAAGAACAAAACTATAATAGGAATTTGCAAGACCCAAGAAGCTGCAAAGTTATGTGAGTGTCCTTGGTGTGGGCCATTCTTGAATAACCTAAATATTTTCTTGATCAACATGGACCCCTTCCTCATTCACAACATACCTAAGGTACTAGATTATTGTCATCCTGAATGTGCATTTATTGATATTTTCATACAACTTATGCTCTTGAAGAGTTTGAAGCACCTTATGAACATGTTGCAAATGTTTTTCCCATGTTCTATTGTAGATGAGTATGTCATCCAGGTAGACAACCATGAATGAATTGGTGAAGGGCCATAGGATGTAATCCATCATCCTTATGAAGGTTATAGGTGCATTAGTTAAGCCAAAAGGCATAACCAACCATTCAAATAGCCCCTCCTTAAATTTGAATGCAGTCTTCCAGACATCAATGGGAATTTGGTGATAGCCAAATTTGAGATCAATTTTGGTGAAGAACTTCACACCATGAAGCTGGTCCAGTAGGTCATAAATCTTGGGGAGAGGGTAGTGATTCTTCACAGTGATTTTATTTAGGGCCCAATAGTTAATGTAAATCCTCCATGTTCCATATTTCTTTGGTGCCAAGACAATTGGGCTACCACAGGGTGAAGAGCTTGGCCTAATGTGACCCTTTTGGATCAATTCTTGAATCTATCTTTTTATCTCATCATTCTCTAAAACTGATCTATGATACACAGGACTGTTAGTCAAAGGTGATCCTAAGATCAAATTGATAGAATGTTTTACCTGGTAATGCAATGAAACTCCTATGGGTGACTTGAATAAGTCATCATATTATCCTATGATTCATCCTATCTACTTTTGTTTCTATGTTGATTGTGTAGTCAGGACTCCAACATCAACCTTCTTGGATTTATATGGTTTGACCACCATGAGAACAAATTAATTTGTCTTCTCCACCAATCTCTTACATTGCTTAGCACTGATCAGGGAGATAGATATGGGAAGTGGTACCTTGTAGTACCATATTCCAAGAGTGAGGGTGATTCTTTGAATTCATGATTCATAGATGCCATGTTTCTCATACATGAATGGCTGACTAAGGAGTACATCACAAACATTTAGATTGACCACATCACACAAGACTTCATCTTGGAAAGGTTTTATTGCATATTAAAGAAGACATTGATGGGTGACATGGAGGTCTCTCCCTGGGCTCAACCATCTAATATTGTATGGCTTTGGATGAGGCTTCATGGATAGATTTAGACTTTTCACAACTTTAGCAGAGATTAAATTCTTTTGACTCCCACTATCAAGAATGAAATGCAGAGGCTTACCTTTTACCCATAATTTGGAGTGAAATAATCTTTCCTTGTCATCTGGCCTTTCCTCATGGGTCTATGATGAAGTGATGATGGTGTTGGGCTCAACATCTACAATTTATTCTTCATCTTCTTCAACTATGGGTTGTGTATGAGATAGAGTAGTAGATGTTGAGTATTGACTCAGAAAGTAGTGACTTGATGGCTCAACATTCTTCTTTGGAGTGAGTTCCAGTTTTGTGGTAATCATACTATTTTCTAGCCTTCCCCTTCTAGGGTTTCTTATCTTGAAACTCCTTTTGCTTCCAATTTTGGCCTCGTGTTTGACCTTCCTTGTCATTTCATTTTGAGGGCTGACTCTTCATGTTCTTTCTGTTATGCTTTTGCTTAATCTTCACTATGAATTTATATGCCTCATTGAGGGTTTCCAAATTTAAGAGTTTCATTTCCCCCGTATGTACCATTGTAGTCCACCACGATATTTGAGAGTCTTATGTTTCTCACTTTCTTGGATGCCCAATCTTGTAGATAAAGAATGAAAAATTTCTGTGTAATCTTAAATAGATTGGTCCTTACCTTGGCAAAGTTATTGCCACTGTATATACAGATCATCATATTCTCCAATGGGATAGTATTCTTCTTTTCACCACTTCCATGAAATCATCCCAAGTAGGTTCCACCTCAAGGCCAATGTCATCTATACTGAACCTCTTTTTGTACACTTCCCACCAGTTTTTCATGGGTAATGGTGATTTCAAAAGAGCAAAAGTGATCTTTTCTCCATCGGTGAATTTATTTATAGAGAAGTAGGAAGACAATTGATCTAACCAATTTTATACTACATCAGCATTGATCTTACCTTCAAATGTAGGAATATAAAAATTCACCTGAACCTTGAAGGGTTTTGGGGCACTGAAAAGATGTTCCATGGATGAGGAGCTAAGAAGTGTAGCTGAGGAGCCAGAATTTCCCATTGAGAGTTATTGAAGAATTTGGGCAAATTGTTGCATCATCTGTGCTTGTTTCCATTAGAGGGCTTCATTTACTATTTCCTTAAAAGGATTTGATGTCTCGGTGTCATCTACCATTTGAAGTCATCTAGAGAAAATAGGTGGATAGTTTGGAAGCTCTATTGTTTTCCACCCAAGCTTCTTATGGCCTGACCTCATCTTCGAGATCATACACTCTCAAGACAAACCACTCTAATACCACTCATCCAAAACTCAGAATTTTTGGTTGATAAATATTTCAATAACATGGAAATAACATAGTAACAATGAATTCTCTGAGAAGAGATGTATTATTACTCAAGATCACAATACAACTATATGCCTATCTCTGGGAAGAGATGTCTCATTTCCATTTTAGGTTACATATTCATTTATACCCATTTTGAAAGCAAGGAGAGGATGTGGAAGGTCACTAATCTTGAAGGAGATTAAGTGGTTTGACTTCCACACTTTAAAACAATACAGAATTCAAGGAATTACTATTTTTAGACTGCACTACTAAAATTGAAATTTTGGGCACTTCCATTGGGTTTTTAGGGGTCAAAATTAATTTAACATATCTCCATGACATCTCACAATGTTATCCTCATTATTATCTTTCCAATGGCTCAAACAACAAGTCAATTGGAGCTATGGTTCAAAAGTTATGGCTCCCAGAAGTTCCATCATCAATTGGGGTGGAGCTGTCACCCGAATTATCACCTGAATTGGTGCCTGGATCAGCTTTAGAACATAGAATTGTACTTTGATTTTTGAATACACCCCTTTATAATGCAACTTAAAATATTAAATATTTACACATTTTTATGGACTACATCACTGTAGTATTTTGGTATGTATAGAAACATTAAAAATAGCCTTCCAATGTCAATCTCTAATGTCCTACAACATGTCTTCAACACAAACCAACACCATGGGTTATCTCGAATAGGTTGTATTTTTTTTTTAAACATGCATAGCTTTAAACTAGTCTAAGATTTATGGGATGTTTCAAATTGGTGTGGGAGTACTCAGGATCCTCTCTCTTTTTTTTAACACCTCACAAGGTCAGAAACCTTTCAGGCTCTCATACCAAATCTTACAGACAAATAATATTTTATTTGTTTGACTTGAAAAGATTTACAAATAAGTATTTATTGTTTAAAAATTAAGTTGGTTAATGTGTGTATATGTTATTGCATGTAAATGAAAGGGTAATACAAGAAACAAGTTAGGACTAGGATGCACCAAACTTGTGTACATGATGCATATGTTTATGAAGGATGTCAAATAATTACATATAAGTATTAATTAAAATGTATTTAGGAATGCTAGCGCATAGATGGAAAAAATTTCATGAAGGTTCAAAATATTACTATTGACAATGAGACTCTTGGAGATAAATAGGAAGGAATGCATATGTTATATATGAGTTAGAGTTAAAGACACAAATGTCTTTGGGAAGTGTGGTAACATGCATGAACATGCATGGATATGAATTTATATGTATCATTTGGGAAATTTTATATAAATGCATATAGAGAAAGGAATACGTATGGGAGGAGATATCAATATCAAGAGGATTGTCTTCTTCATTCAAAATTTCAATGAGAGAGTGAGAAAAGGAGATCTAACTAGAATTACTTGTAATAGCTAGTATAAGCTTGCATTTGGTAGTTTTTAATGAAGCATGACATGTAGCTTGTGCAATACAAAATTGTTGTAATATGTTATTTACATTAATATATAAACATTTGATTTCTTTTTCTATGTGTGTGTTTACTTCTTATTAGGTTAGGGCTTTCTTTTGTTGTAAACCATGTCTTTATGACTATATTAGAAAATGCCAATAAGCTTATTTATGATGTATTACTTAATAAAATGGATAGCTCACATTATTTGAATCATATTTTCAAATCTTAATTGCTTGGAGAGCATCATAAAATGATGTTAGCTCATGATATGATGTAATATTTGTCCTTTTGAGAAATAAATAGTCTCATTTATCTCCAATATTGGATCAACATGATTGGGATGAATTTGGTTCACTTGTTACAAGGGAAATGATGGTGTTCACTTCACAATATCATTGAATGCAAGGAAATTTATCATGTTTTATTCATTTTTTTACTATTTGATGTCGATTTGAGTGCTAGTTGGTTCCTAAAATGAATTACATCTAGAGATTATCTGAAATTATCACAATGATTTAATGAAAATTTACAAGAATTCTAGAGAAATTTAACAAGTATTTATAGAAAATTCATTGTAACACCCAAGTTCATAGTAATGACACATTGCATTACACTAATTTACTTGGCTAAAGAACCACTGCATTCATTTTTGTGTTGTTTTCAATATTTTACATTGTTGAGGGAATTATAAAATATTGAGGAAGCTTGGCTTCTTTTTGGTGTAATGTAGACTCCAAAATATATTGTTTTCTTTATCATTTTAGGTTTAGTTGTCTAGTTAGGATTTAGAAAAGAAGTGTAAATTGTCAATAATTTTAGAAAACTGAATGAGGTTTTTGGAGCCTTGAATATGGTGTTGATAATATTTAAAAAAATTAAACCTAATTAACAATTATTTGAACCATACTCACTACACTTCTAGTACCAAGAGATGAAACTTGACATTTTGAAAATGTTTGTTGTCTTACCACAAAACCCAATTTTTTACCATTAAATTTTAACATATATTTTTAAATATCTTAAAAATTAAAATATTATTGTTAATTTTTTATCACTTATTAAATCTAAAATAATTAAATCCAATGTAATTAAATCTATTTTCTTTAATGTTTTTGTATTCGTTTAAACCAAATTCAATGTTGGCATAGTTTAAAAAGCATATAAATATTGTGTATGGATAGATGGCATAAACCACATGCTTAATATAATGGAAGGGATGTGGAGGAGAGTAACTGCACAACATAGTGTTGGACAGTGATGCCACAAATATTGAAAAACAATTCTTCACATAGGTGGTAAGGCTATATGGGTTACTACACAACATAGTGTTGGATAAGGATACGAAGTTTGAGGTTATTTTTGAAGGACCTTATAGAAAATGTTAGGCATATTTGAGTTTTAGTTTAGTATTACATACATAAATAGATGGACAGATAAAAGTAATGAATGATAACATTAGAAATTTATTGAGATGCTTGGTTGGGGATAACTAACGCAATGAAATTTGATTTTTTTATAAATATTGAGGCTAATGGCCCTCACCCATACAAAGGAGGAAGAAAAAAAACACAAAAAATAAGTTGTGTTTTGGTTAAGGTGGGGACATCCAACCAAGAGAAAGTCCCAAAGGGAGAGATATAGGCCATCGATAGACAAACCTTGGGAACAAAGAGAAAAAAACTATAGTAAGATTATCCAAAAAGAGATGATAAAATCACATATAGGGGTGAGAGAGAATTCAAATATGTGGACTTGTGAATAGGTCCCAAACTACCTTCATCATCCCTATCATGTTTGATAGGATCGAAAACACCTCCCAAACCATTGGAATCCACCATCTACTACAAATGATCTTGTATGAGTCAAGAAACCATAACCCTAGAGTCCTTTGAATGGTTGTTGTCAGACATCCTAGTAGATTCCTCCTCCATGGTAACCATAACTCCTCTATTGGATTAGAAGTCCACAATGAGTTGTGATACAAATGTTAAAGGCTCAAAGTCAAATCTACCGATGAAAGGAGCTAAGAAGGGTAGAGGTTCAATCCACATGTTCAAGGAGAGTTTTGGAGGGATGACATTTGAAGATCCCTTCACTAGTGCCTTTAAAATTTCATATAATTCTACGTAAAAAAATTATAAAATTTTGAAATATAGTTAGGGGGACTAGACCCAGACATTAAATAGGTAGACTTCACTTATAAAAAAAATGGTAAATAGAAGCATGGGAAAAATCACCTTTCCAAATTATGTATGGAAGTAGCCCAAGATGAGTTAACATAGTTAAGAAAGATCAAAGGGATGAATGAAAGGAGTGTTGAAGAAAAATATTATGCATAACGTATGCATGAAATACATAAACATATAAAGGAGAAGTTAGAGCAGAGAAATTAATAGTATAAGTAACACCAATATATTAGATGTAAATATAAGTATTTCTAGGTTGACAAGTTAGTGTTTGCACATTTATGCAGGGAGAGATTCTTGTGCAGAGTAAATAACAAGTTGAAGTGGAAGAAGTAGCTAAATAGTATTGAGGAAGTGTTATATAAATGCATATGAGATTGAACATGGGTATATCTCTAATATTCAATGTTTCATATTTGTATATGTTCCATGGGGGAAAAATATTGATGAGGAAGAATGATTAGGTTCTCAATTAGAGAGAGAAAATACCTAAGATGGAGAAATAAGAAATAAATATCATTTTGGACTCTAAGATTGTTTAGAGGGAACACAAAATTTAGTATAAGCAATAGATAATGAAATAGAAAGAACAAAAATAAAGAACACCCTACTTGGTTGGATCTTGCAAAGATTGGTCATTAAGGCCATACTCTTGAAGATTTTAACCAACAATGAGTAAGAGCTCACATTTTTTTAGTTACTTAGGGTGTCTAATGGAGGAACATCCCTAGATTAATATAATCTTTCATCACCAAATATCTAAAGCTCTTTATAAATAAGGTTATAACATGATGCATGTTACATGTAGGTGTATAACTCTTTGGGTTGAAGGACAACATCTGGTTACATGCATAAAAATGCTGTAGAATGGTTGTGCAAGGTATTAGATTCAGTTGAGGTAGGTTTCAAAAAAATTTAACTCTAAGAAAAGGTCTATAGAGAGATTTGGTATAGAGGGTTATCTAACGTACAAGAAATATTCATAAGAGAAGTGCACATGGATTTTAGAGCAAGAAATCAAAACTTGCATGAGATTTCCCAAAGGATTTGGTCACTTACTATGGCACTAGAGGGTTTGATTGTGTAAAAATTAATTTGGTTAATGCATGTAGATGTTATTGTGTGCAAAGGAAAGTGTAATACAAGAAACAAGTTAGGACTAGGATGCACCAACTTGTGTGCATGATGCATAGGTTGATGAAGGATGTCAAATAATTATGAATAAGTATTGATGTAAATAGATTTAGGAAGGCTAGCACGTAGATGGAATAATTTTCATAAAGGATTAAAATATGATCATTGACAAAGAGACTCATGGAGATAGATAGGAAGGAATGCGTTAATTATATATGAGTTAAAGTGAAAGACACAATTGTCTTTGGGAAGTGTGGCAACTTGCATGAATGTGCATGGATATGAATTAACATGTATCATTTGGGAAAGGATATATAAATGCATATACAGCAAGGAAGAGTTACGAGAGGAGATATAAAGATCAGGAGGCTTGTCTTCTTCATTTGAAATTTCAATGAGAGAGTGATAAATGGAGATCTAAACATAATTCATTGTAATAGCTAGTATAAGCTTGTATTTGGTAGTTTTTAATGAAGCATGACATGTAGCTTGTGTGATAAAAAATTGTTATATATATAAATATTTGAGTTTTTTTTCTGTGTGTATTTACTTGTTATTGGGTTAGGGATTTACTTTGTTTTAAACCCTGTCTTTATGACTGCATCAAAAAATGCTAATAAGCTTATTTATGATGTATTAATTAATAAAATGAATAGCTCACATTATCTAAATCATATTTTCAAATTTTAATTTCTTGGAAAACATCATAAAATGATGTTATCTCATGATATGATGTTAGTGGGAGAGAGGGAACCCTTATTATCATGTGACCTCACCTTTACATGATTATATCTAGAAGACAAATGAGGACCCAACCATTGCACTTGCTACCACTGCCATTATTGCTACTGTGAATGAGTGGAAGAAAGCGTGATATCTACAAGCCCATCTACACAAATAGAGAGTGAATTATCATCAATGATCAATCCATATAATATCTCATGATGAGATAATAAAAATATCATCTCTGTCCTATGTTTCCATCCACTGAGGGCTCATGGATTTTGACAGCAGAATGTTACCACTTGTCAGCTATGCTTGGCTTACAATCATGGATTTTTAAGTTGTGAAACATTTAATAGGTGGATGCAGGGCCCATTTATGATGTGAAAATTTCCCCCCTTATGTTGATAGACTTGTGGCTTGTACAAAAGAGGGGCATCTCAATATTTATCTCCATATCCCTAGCAAAAACTATCCATAGAGGCCCATCATGAGTAACTCCATATATTAGAGTTCTAGGTAGTGGATTTGTAGGGTTGTCATCATCAATAGTGACTCTATACATTTCTCCTCATTTTCCTCCCTCGACTGTGCTTCCAAATCCCACAACACAATCTCAGAGGTTTATTCTATTATGTGCCCAATGCTAGTTTCTTCACTAGCACTTATCAATGGAATTATAGGAGTGTCTTGAACAAACTTGAAAATGGAATTATAGGAGTGTCTTCAATAGAGGTTTATTATATTTATTTGAATTAAGTTCTTTAATTTTTTGAAATCAGTATTTATTTAATATTTTTGGTTGAGAAGTAGGTTTTGTTTTTGGTTTTAATTATTTTCAACATTTAAATAGGGCTTATGATACTACTACAATTAATAAATACATCACACTCACCTTTTATAGTAATGACATTTCACTACTTGGATAGTCTCAATCACAAAAAACATTACAATAATTCCATGAGTTTAGGTGGAATATAGAGGTTAACTAACCTGCCCTCTACATTGCCTTTTATGACAGGCTTATTTCAAATTACAAGTGAACATGTTTTTGGTACTTAAAGTGTATTAAATAACTTGACATGCTAGGTTTTACTTCAAAATTCTCTTATTGTAAGTGTTTAGACATATATTCAACAATACGAACAGCCACAAACCTAACAATATTAAAAATATAATCTATTTCTTTATTTCCTTTTATTAAACCTAGTTAGCAAAGAGTAGGCACAATGTACATCTTTAAGATTTGCTACATTAATGTTACCGCCTATCTTTTTCTACTTGTGAAATTTTGTATTGATTTACAACCTAAATAAAATGCCCCTTCAATGTTTCCATTGATGCATCAATTTTACAATCTATTAGTCATATATGACATTCAGGTTATACGGTTAGTGAAGGGCAGTTTTTTTTTTCAATATATAAATGTTGTATTTATTTTAATATGAGATTTGCATAGAAAGATAAACACGTGAGTTTGAGCTCTAGCTAACTAACTAGGAATCACCCATGGTATTTCATTTAATTTTTACTTATGTAAGCTATGTCTGGTCTATAGGCTCAACTCGTAATGGAAGCAATCAAATTAGTTGTGTTTCCTAACAAATTAGATCTAGTAAGGATAACTGTATATAATCTTATTCATATATCTAGTAGAATTTTAGATATGTACAACTAGACTCTAAACCAAAATTAATTGGGGAATGGGCTAGATAATTAGGCTCTAATATTAACTGATGTGAAACATAGTATCATGAAGTAAGAGAGAACAATAGAGTTGTTTAGAACTATATATATTTTACATTATTCATAAGAACTAGTAAATAGGATACAATGATAAAAATATAGAATGTGAGAAGACATGCCATGCCACTTGTATAGAGATGCATAACTATAATATGTGGCATGTGAGCATGCATGGAGTTAGAAGGTTTAAAAACCAAGTCTAGCTTTAGTTAGCTTGGGAAAGATAGGTCTTACTTGTAATCAGAATGTCTCTAAACAAATTTTAATAATTTTGAAAGATAAATGCTAAATAATTTTGCTATTGAATACTAGTTCCCATCAATAAACTTTATACAAATTAAATTGAAAGCATTTTTACATTGTTTCCTTATGAAATATAATAGATCGTTTGACTTAAATCATAAATTATACTAAAACACTATATAAACACATGATAAAATGAAGAGGCCACACCTTTTTTGTTACATCATATATGCAATTATAAATATAATTAGTTTTAAGGGACCAATGGCTTAGGAAGGGAGATATAAATCCTTGATGCTTCCATAAATTGGTCCATAGTAAAAAACCTATAATTTCTCAATAACCCATTGTGCTGGGAGATGGAAAACCACTCATTTCCTCAAAAAATATACCCCAAGATGCTTCTCAGTATTTTCAAGACCTCCTTATGGTTAAGGCCCCAATTCAAAGAAACAAATCATAAACCACAATAAGGATTTGAATTACATCCATCTCATATCAAAGAGGAAGATAATGATCAAATTGTTAGACCAATTTTCAAAGTAGAATTGAAACATTTCATTTCTTCCTTTCACAAGGATAAAGCTCCATGACTAGATGTTTTCTTGACCTTTTTCTACCAAATATTTTTGGCTTGTGATAAAGGAATACATTTTTTTAGTCATTTGAGTAATTCTTAAAAAATGAATCTATTCTCAAAGCTATGAATTCCACTAAGTTGGACCTCATCTCGAAGGAAGCTCAATATGTACAAATGGACCAATTCAAGCTTATAGCTCTACGTAATATGATCTATAAAATTATATAAACTCATTGCTTTATGATTCAAACCTTTATTTTAATTTTTTTAATACCTAGTTGACATTTGTGCATGAAAGGCAAATCATTGATAATATCCTATCCACACGAGAGATTCTACACTCGTTGAAGATCCAAAAAAGGTAAGGAATCCTCATTAAGTTTGGCATGTCAAAAGCCTTTAACAGATGAAACTGAGATCTCCTTTTATAGACTATGACTACTTTTGGTTTCTCAAAGCATCTAACTAAATCAATTAACATTTGTATCATAACATTTCCCCTTGTGGACATTAATGGGGACCTTGACCTTTCATTCACTTACACTAGAGGCCTTAGACAAAGTTATTCGATAAGCTCATACTTTTTTATTATATTGGGAGAATGTTTATGTAGGTCATTTCAACATGCCAAAATAAAAAAGGAAAAGTTGAATAGGATACTCTTCCTTTTTGATAAATCATTGTTATTGAAGCTTAACATAGTTGTGTTATATTTGACAACTTTCAAGAAGCTTTTGGTCAAAAAAAATAATAGGCACAAATCCAAGTCAATATTTGTTAATGTCTGCATTACCAAAAAAAGAGATATTGTTTAGGCTTAGGGATTCTCTAAAGGATACCTTCCCTTTACTTATTTGAGATCCCCTTTGGATGATAAATCTCATTTGACCTCTTGGCATATTCTCAAGTCATAGTTTGAAAAATTAAACATCTCCTGATGGAGTAAAATTTTATTTGGGGATTATCTAGATCCTAACCAATGCAAGATCTCCATAGTCTAAAACTAAACAACACATTAAATTTGGTGCTAGGTCATCTCATAAATGATAACATTACAAGTTAGAAATGGGCACACAATACCCTACTAAGAATCAAGTTGTAATGACTACCCACCTCTCTCTTCATAGGTATTTTATTCTATCAAAAACATTTTACAATCTTGGGGAAACTTTATCATGCAAGCTACTATGTAAATCCCCCAAGCAGTGAACCCATTGGGGACCAAGAAAAAATTGAAAAAAATAGGGGATCATCCCTTGTCCAAGTCCAAATATTGATTGATGAGATCTCTAATCACTTGACATTTATATATTAGATATCGTTATTAAATGTATGTAGTCCTCCCTAATTAGGGGACACTACAAAGTGGCCTTGGTTAATCTCAACCTTGAGTTACTCAATGTAAATCAGACATTGGAAAAAAGTAATTTCTGAGTAGGCAAGCCAAATATCATGCCATTGTGGTTCCCATTAAAATATATGATTCTCATGGAGAAAAATTTTAGTGTAGAGGTTTGATAAGGACCATTTAGCTGATTAAATTATTAAAGGGAAGGGGAGAACATAATGCACTAATTATTCTAGTGCCCCTATGCTCGTCAAATTGGGTGGATTTTAGCATAGTAGTTTTAAATATCAAACATATGCTTAAATTTTTCTCCAATTAGATCTTAATTCAAAATGTGCTCTAAATCTCACTTCAGTTTTGGCCCTCTAGCATATTTGGTCTAGAATAAATGCTAGTATTTTAAACAATAAGAAATTTTCTTTGATTTACATTTGAAAAATCTCACTTCAAGCTAGAAGCATGACAATGGTTCGAGAGGGGAATAGCTATGTAGCCTTCTCATCACTCAATATGGAGGACCTCAAAAAAATTCAATTATTTGGCTTGCCATTCCATTATAAATACCAAATATTCATCAATATTTATAAGCATGCCTAGATGGACCTCCTCTAAGATTTCACAAGATCAAATTTGATGGATATACCATACAAAATTTGGGCATTGCTAGTGGAATAGTGTGGAATATTGAAGAAACATTGGCTTTTTTAAATATGCATAGATTTGGGCAAGTAAGTTACTAATTTCTCCCAACCCTTATCCTTGTACAGGAGAGCTTATCTAGAAACAAAACCCCATATTTCACAGTTGTTCATTAAAGGTGACTCCCAATACTATAATTGTGGAATTCAACATCCAAAGCATTGAAAATAGTCAAGTCCAAAGTCTTCAAGTCTTCCCAAAAGTTAATCCCAATTATAAGATGGACACTATTTTGGATCGTCTCTTCAAATAACTCTAGGAGTTAAAATATACCCACCTTTTAATATTATACATGCAACCATAATCACATTTCAAAAAAACTAGTTTGAACTTAGCTTTGGTTGAAACTTTACTTGTTTTCCTTTAGGACATCTTCAAAAAACAACTCCTTTTGTTCCATGTTCCTTGGTGCTCTATAGGCCTTGTTTCTTTCATGTGTTATTGTGCAAACCTTTACTTTTACACCTTGCTTGTTATCCCTAGTGCATCCTTATGTAGTTTATAGTTTTATATGTGCATTACTTACTTTAGCCAAAAATTATACCCCTTTATTTTCTTCCTTGTACAACTCTCAACCACCTTATTTTAGTGCAAGTGGCCTCTTGCATAGTTTAAAACAACCTTCTAAAATGTTGCATTGTGCAATTATGCAAAACTAGAGTTATTTTATTTCTTGCCTGATTGACTCTATTTATGTTTGATGCAAGATTGGTTAATCTCTTGTGATGCTCCTAAATCATACCCTTGTGATAATTAAAATGTAATCTCTCATATATAAGTAGGATTGGATTAGTATAACCATTTTTTTAGTTGGCTACCTCGACTATGGTGTTCCCCTATATTGGATGTGGTACCTAAGTAGGCTCACTCGATGATTTCTCCTCTATACCTTTATTGGGACATAAAATGTCCTCCCCTACCTAGATCCAATATCCTTCCTCTTCTTTCCCTTTCTTATTATTATGGGTTTGTGCCCACCTCTATTTGTTCTTATGGTCATATGCCCACCTTTGTCTCCTCTAGGTCTACGCCTAGTTTTATCTCTCATGGTTCTGCACCCACTTTTATCTCTCATGGGTGGTTATAACTTTCCTTATTTTCCTTTAGGACACCTTCAATGAATAAATCCTTTTACGCCATGTTCTTTAGTGATTTATGGGCCTCTATTCTTTCATGTGTTGTTGTGCAAGCCTTTACTTTTGTACCTTGCTTCTTATCCCTAGTGTGTCCTTATGTACTTTGCAATTTTATACATGCATTTCTTACTTTAGCCAAAACTTTTACCCCTTTCTTATTCCCTACTCCTTGCACAACTTTCAATCAATTTCCTTCCACACAAGTGGCCTCTTGCATAGTTTAGAACAACCTTATAAAATGTTACGTCATGTAACTATGCACGACTAAAGTTATATTATTTCTCACCTGATTGACTCTATTTTTGTTTGATGCAAGATTGTTGATTCCCCTATGATGCTCCTACATTAGACCCTCATGATAATTGAAATGTAAGATCTTATATACAAGTAGGATTGGAATGGTAGAACCATTTTTTTAGTTGGCTACCTCAACCACAGTGTTCTCTTGCATCAGATGTGGCACCTAAGTAAGCTCACTTGGTGCCTCTACACCATCATTGGGACATAAACCATCCTCCTCTACCTAGATCCAATACCCTTCCTCTTCTTTCCTTTTCTTCCTCTAGTGGGTTTATTCCCACCTCTATTTTCTCTTATAGTCCTATTCCCACATTCATCTCCTCTGGGTCTACACCCAATTTCATCTCTTATGGTTTTGCACCCACTTTTGTCTCTTATGGGTGTATGCCTATTCTTGTCCATTCACCTCCACCAAAAGGTTTTCATACCTTTCATTTTCTTCCTTTTATGCACCTTTCAGTTCTTATTTGTTACACGTACTTTTTTCCTTTTGTCACTTACAACAAGTAGGTATACTTACATGTTATCCTTCTTCGTGTCTCTCACAGGGTACATCTTTATAGTTTTTCTACTTCCTTTGTCCTTCATTTAACTTTTATTAATGCCCTTAGTTTCATACAAGTCTTTATGGGGTATATCAACTCCCACCTTTTCTTCTTCCTCTATTATCAAGCACTTTGCTATGTCTGCTTGGACATAGTACTCGACATAATGCTATGTCTATTGACTAGCACCTTGAGTCCTTTACACCCTTAAATGTGAAATAGTGTTTAACATCTAATGCACTCCATTTCCTTAGGGATTTATTTTTTGGAGAACCTTTTCATTTCATCTTTAAGCTAATTCTTGATTCACATCAAAACCTCTATGGCTTCTTTCCTCCCATGGTTCTCTCCACGCTTCTCTATCGTATGTTTCCTCCCAACCATTTTTATTTATATCCATGCCATCCTTTCCTACTACATCTAAAATATGGAGGATATCTTCATTTTATTTAAGTTTTGTAACTTTGGGTCATGTCTTTTTTTGGCTTCTAGCCGAGCCATCTTCTATGCTCTTCATTCTCTATTCATTTGCGTTTGATGGAAAATAACCTTTTCTAGCACCTTATACCAATACATTGATTGGAAGATGATATCATACCCTAATTGCCTCATATTTGATGATTTTTTGGCATATTCATTACTCTCACATCACTCATTGTCAACCCACTTTTTATTTTCATGTGAAGTGCCTTACATTTGAAAATCTATCAGTGGTTTCTCCTAATTTGCAAATCTAGACTATCTCACATTCAGTGATGATTTTTTTGCATTCCACTTGGATACCTAACCTCTAGCACTCTATTGATGATTCCCCTCTATTTTTTAGTTCAATGATTTCCTCATGGTTAACCATTTTTTATTTCTCACACAATACTCCTATAGGTTGCTTACAATGTCATAACTTCTTACACTACCTATTGTTGCACTTTCTGTTATAATCTTATGTAGGTTCTTTGCACTATGGAATCACTCTAAAAAATTCTCCCTCTATGATCCTACGTAGATAATCTTTACCAAGTGTATTCTTTGTTTATGTTCCACCCACTCGCTATATACCTACCTCCCTCATGGTGGTGAATGATGCTCTACTAGTTGCCTCATGTTCAACAATATGCTACCTTTACTTCTGATAGCTTGTATCTCACTTGTAATTTTATCTTTTCTTCTTACATCTTTGAAGGTTCACAACCTTGATTTGATATCATATTGGTGCTAACTTAGATTAGGGGTCCTAGTGAAGGGATGCATTAACCATGTAGCTTTTAGAATTCCACATAGTGGATCATGTTAATAAAGCATTTTATTCCTTAACTTCGAGTGTTCTAAGATAATATAAACTTAGTAGCTACATATTGAGCTCTCAGATCTACTTAGTCTAGTCCTCAGACATAGATAAAAGTATCTTTGTTTTTATATACTATGGTGTACTTGCAATATCATCCATCCACGATTACAAGCCTTCCTTTGTCTACAAAATTCCTTTTCTCTTTGTCTAGCCTCAGACAATTTTTTTATCCCTTATGGGATCACTCTAATAGATCTTTCCTTGGATTTTGAGCATTAAAATTTCTAGGATGAGACCCCTTTTTTAGTTGCTTGAGCTTTAGTTACTTCATTCAATTCCCACATAATTGGTCAAATTTATTTAATGTGGCTTTATGCAAGTCTACAAACCTACTCTAGAAGTAGCATAGTCTTTTATGAACTTGGAGCTGCACAAGTAGATCTTGTTAGTCTTTTTTGTTGTCACATCATTTGTAGTACTAACCTAGCCTAAAGAAAGGCTAATTGTAGGTTCTCACAACTAATTACTTATCTATCTTCTACTTCCTCAGGCTTGCATCAAATGCCTTGGGCTTGGATTTTTGTGTACCCTTGTACCTCAAAATATCCTCCTTTTCATGCACCAACATCATTGTGTAATGGGTACCTTAGAGCTCAATCATTGGTTGATTACATTTTAGTCGCATTTTATCACCCCTCGACTATGACTATGCACTATTGTAATGTTCTCCCTTGATAAGCGCAACTCTTTGTGCATTTATTGCTCAAGTTTAAACTTATATTTGGTTGAAACTTTTCTTTTTCTTTTGAAATACACCTTCAATGAAAAACTCCTTCTGCACCATTGTTCTTGGAACTTTGTAGGCCTCAGTTTCTTCATGAACTTTTGAGCAAGCCTTTACTTCTGCACCTTACTTCCTGTCCCTAGTGCATCTTTATGTGCTTTATATCTTTACAAGTGTTTTGTTTGGCTTAACCAAAACTTGTACCTCCTTTTTATTCTCTAAATCCTTATGTAACTCTTAGCCACCATGCACAACCTTCCTTCTATGTAAGTGGACTCTTGTGTGGTTCATGTTATCTTGCACAACTACAATTAGTTTATTTCTCATTTGACTGACTCTAATTTTGTCTGATGCAAGATTGAAAATTTCCCTATGATGCTCCTAAATCAAACTCCCTAGATAATTAGAATATGAACTCCTATTTATAAATAGATTTAGAGTGGTAGAACTATCTTTTTAGTTGGCTGCATTGACTATGGTATTCATGTCCCCCTAGTGTGGCACCTGAGTAGGCTCACTCAGTGCTTCCTTCTTTTTTAAATCCTCCTTGGGTCATAAATTATTCTCATTTGCCTAGATCTGATATGCTTCATCTTCCTTCCCTTGTTATTGTGTCTATACACCCACCTCTATTTATTTTTGTGGCCCTATTCCCACCTTTATTCTTATGGGTTTGTACCCACTTTTGTTTCTTGTGGGTTTATGCCCATTCTTGTTCATTCATCTCCTCTAAAATGTCTTCATACCTTTCCTTATTTTTGTGTGTCTTTCTCTTATCCTCTGTTATTCACACTCTCTTCATTATGTGGCTTATGCATACCATTCTTCCATGTGTTTCTCATAGGATATGTCTACGTGGTTCTCCCACTACCCTTGTTCTTAATTTCTCTTTGGTTGATGTTGTAAATGGCATAGAAGTCTATATGGGATCTGTTGACTCCCACCTTTTATTCTTCCTTTATTTTTGCACACTTACCTTTACATGCTTGGATTAATATCCCCTTCAGTCATTATTCATAGTTAGTCTCAAGCTGATGGTGTCCTTCTTTACTCTTAATCAGCAATAACTCCTTTTCCTTGCACATAATGAAAATTCCATTCCCTTGATCTGCTTCATGCTGATTTTGGTTAACTTATCCTAATAGCTCCTACTGGTCATGTGAAAATAATGTTGCATATTTTTTAGCTTCAATCTGACTTTTTTCCTCTCTTTACCATATTCAAATTCCATCTATGGAGTTATATCCACTTGTCCTTCCCTTCTCACATCTCTCTATGGCATAATACTTTGTTATCTTTGGGACAACTTAGGTTCGGTTGTGCATTACCTTTTTTCATAATCTCCTCAGTATTAAGGTAAATTCCTCCCATAGATAAACATACACTCTTTCATCTCTCCATATTTATGCCTTTTGAAGGACACATCTCTTCTACTTGGTTTCCCTACTTGAAGTTATCCTATGTAGCTTCTCTTTTGCCTTCTTCCTTCTTGGGTGCAATGATGTTTTCATTAGCACTCATGCTCTATTTATAGATTGCTCACTTTAGTTCCTCTATTTCCTCTGGCACACCTTTAAACCCATGTGCCTTAATCTCATTTTAATTGCACTCAACAACTCCCAATTATTATTTATGTAATTCTTCTCCTTTTGTAGCATCTCCTGTTACTTCTTCCTTTAGTGTTTCCTTGAGGGAAGTGTCTCTTGGTCAAATGTCCTTTAAAGCCTCTCCTTCCTCAAGCTCCTTTTCCTTTGTATTGGGATAAATTTTGTCTTCTATCCATCATCCATTACTTTATGGGGATATAGGGTTATCAACCCTTCCTTTAGTGCATCCTCCACTATGAGCACAAAAACACCTGTGATCTCTTTAGGGTTCTTCTTATGTGCCCATGTATTAATGCAGACTAGTGTTATACCTTCCACACCTTCATGTACTCTTACTAGTTCATGTGGAATGATATCCACTTTTCCTTCACTCATTTCACTCCAATACAACTGGGTTTATTCTTAGTTTTGCTCTTCTATTATTGTTTCCATGAAATAACCTTCTTTTCCTCTACATCTTATGCATCTCCTTTATGCAACCTTTTCCACAATGCCTTCCAAGATCAACATTAACTCTTACTCTTTCATCTTCTCAAAGGTCTATTTTTGACCTCTGTATTTCTCCCATGTTGGCTCCTCTTATGCATTGCCTTTCATGGAAAAAATTTCTTCTTTACTTTAGGAATGAGGCTTTAAAGGTTACCTTCAATGGCTTTTGAGTCTTCTCCTCCAATTGAGATGGCCTCTTGGGTGTATTACTTTTTTTAGCAATTTGGAAATTATATATTTCTAAAATTTCACCCTCTTATTTCTTTTCTTCTTCCTTTTTTGTCTCACACTTCACTCTATATGCTTGGAATGATATCCCATTCAAGTGTTGTTCCTAGTTAAGTTTAAGCTGATGGCCTCCTTCCTTGATCCCAATTGGTAGTGCCTCCTTTTCCTTCCATGTAATGAAATTTTCACTCCTTTGATTGGCATTGGGATGATTTTGGCTAATTCCTCTTGGTAGCTCATCCATTTCATGTGCAAACAATATCTTGTTTTCATTAGCTACATGTCGACTCTTCTCCTCCCCCATGCATCTTCAAAATCCTTCTATGGAGTTATGCCCACCTTTCCTTCCTTTTGCATGTTTCTCCATAGCATAATGCTCTATTGTCTTTATGAAAACTTAGGTCTCATTGCAAGTTGCTAGCTCTTTCTCTTTTTTCCCTAATGCTTTAGGCAAATTTCTACCTAAATAGACTTACACTCTTTTTCCCCTCTATGTATGTGCCTTTTGAAAGATACATCTCGTATGCATGGTTGTTGTGCTTGAATTTCACCCATGAAACTTCTCTTTTACCTTTCTCATCCATTGGCATAATGTTGTTTGCATTGGTGCTCAATCTCTCTTGAGTTGGAGCTTGTACCAATGCCTCTAATTCCTTTCATGTAGTTTTAGACCCATGAATCTCACTCTTATTTATGCTTCACTCAACAATTCCTAGTTGATCTCTAGGCAACTCATATCCTTCTGTAACATCTCTCACTATTTCTTCTTTGGGTGTTTCCTTCATAGAAGTTTCTCCTGGTCAAAGGTCCTTTAGAGCCTCTCCTTCCTCAAGCTCATTTTTCTTTTACATTAGGGGCTAAATCTTATGTTCTCTCCATCACACACCACTACTTTGGATAATTGCTCTAGTATTATTATATGTTGTTATTGCTATGAACCAATCCTATGCTTTATGGGGATCTAGTGTTTTTAACTCTTCCTTTGGTGCATCCTCCACTTCAAGCACAATAACACTTATGCTCTCTTAAGGGTTCTTCTTATGTGCCCTTATCTCTGTGCAGGCTGCTCCTACACCTTGTGCACCTTATTGTGCTCTCTCTGGCTCTTGTGGAATGATATCCACAATTACTCTAACATCCCTCTCTATCATTATTATTGTGCTATAATCTATTACTTTATGGGGATGTAGGGTTCTCAACCTTTCCTTTGGTGCATCCTCCAATGTGATCATAAGAACACGTATGCTCTCTATAGGGTTCTTCCTATGTGCCCCTATATTTATGCAAACTGGTGATATACCTTCCACACCTTCATGCACTATTGTTGGCTCATGTGGAATGATATCCACTTTTCTTTCACTTATTTCACACCACTACAATTGGGTTTTTTCTTGGTTTTTCTCTTATATTGTTGTTTCCATGAAATAACCTTCTTTTCCTATGCTTCTTATCCATCTTCTCCTCAATGACTTTCAAGATCAGCATTAGCTCCCATTCTTTCATCTTCTCAAAGTGCTCTTTCTAATCTTCTTATTGCTCCCATGTTCTCTCCTCTTATACATCATCTTTCATGGCAACACTTTCTTCTTTACTTTAGGAGCAAGGATTTGAAGGTTACCTTCAATGACTTTTGAGTCTTCTCCTCCTTTTGAGATGGCCTTCTGGGTGCACTACTTAGTTCTGTAGTTTGAAAATTATTTGTTGCCAAAATTTCACCCTCTTATTGCTTTTCTTCTTTCTCTTTTATTGTGCACTTCATTCTGTGTGCTTGGATTGATATCCCCTTCAAACATTGTTCTTAGTTAGTATTAAGATAATGGCTTCCTACCTTAATCCCAATTGATAGTGACTCCTTTTCCTTTTATGTAATTAAATTTTCACTCCTTTGATTGGCATCGAGCTGATTTTGGCTAATTCTTCTTAGTAACTCATCCATGTCATGTGTAAACAATGTCTTATTTTTTTAGCTACATGTTGAATCTTCTCCTCTCCTCATGCATCTTCATATGCCTTTTGTGGAGTTATGCCCACTTTTCCTTCCCTTTGCATGTCTTTCCATGGTGCAATGCTCTATTGTCTTTATAACAACTTAGGTTCCACTACAAGTTGTTACCTCTTTCTCTTCTTCCCCTAATGATTTAGGAAAATTTCTACCATAAATAGACTTACGCACTTTTGCCTCTCTATGTCTGTGCCTTTTGAAGGACACATCTCTTTTTCATGGCTATTGTACTTGAATTTCACATGTACAACTTCTCTTTCACCTTGTTCATCCATTGCCATAATGTTATTTGCATTGGTGTTCAATCTCTCTTTAGTTGGTGCTTGCACCAATGCCTCTATTTATTTTGGCACACTTTTGGACCCATCTGCCTCTCTTATTTATGCTTCCATGAACAACTCCCATTTGATCTCTAAGAAACTCTTATCCTTCAACAACATCTCTTGTTGTTTCTTCTTTTGGTACTTCTTTCAGGGAAGTTTCTCTTGGTCAAAGGTCCTTTAGAGCCTCTCCTCCCTCAGGCTCATTTTGCTCTACATCCAAGGCTAAAGGTTATCTTTTATCCATCACACATCACTACATATGGACAATTTCTCCAACATTACTTTATGTTGTTGTTGTGAATTAATCCTTTACTTTATGGGGATCTAATGTTCTCAACACTTTCATCAGTGTATCTTCCACTTTGAGCACAATAACAATTATGCTCTCTTAAGGGTTCTTGTGGGCCCTTATCTCTATGTAGTTTTCTCCTACACCTTGTGCACCTTCTTACTCTCTCACTAGCTCTTATGGTTTGATATCCATAATTTCTCTAACATCCCTCTCTATCATTATTTTTATGTTATAACCCATTACTTTATGGGGATATAGCGTTCTCAACCCTTCTTTTGGTGCATCCTCCATTATGATCACAAGAACACCTATGCTCTCTTTAGGGTTCTTCTTATGTGCCCCATTCTTGGTGTAGACTAGTGATATACCTTTCAAATCTTCGTGCACTCTTACTAGCTCATGTGGAATGATATCCACTTTTCCTTCACTCATTTCACTCCATAACAACTAGGTTTATTCTTGGTTTCACTCCTGTATTGTTGATTCCATGAGATACCTTCTTTACTCTGGTTGTTATGCATCTGTTTTATGCAACCTTCTCCTCAATTCCTTTTGATATCAACATTAGCCCTCACTCTTTCATCTTCTAAAAGGGCTCTTTTTGACCTCTGCATTTCTCCCATCTTGGCTCCTCTTGTACATTACCTTTCATGACAACACTTTATTCTTTACTTTGGCAGTGAGGCTTTCAAGGTTACCTTCAATGTCTTTTGAGTCTTCTCCATTTCATATGGCCTTCTCGATGCACTGCTTGGTTTTATAGTTTGGAAATTTTTTATTGCCAAATTTTGATCCTCTTATTACTTTTATTCTACCTCTTTTGTCATCCACTTCATTTTATGTGCTTGGACTGATATCTCCTTCAAGAATTGTTCCTAGTTAGTTTTAAGGTGATGAAATCCTACCTTAGTCATAATCGGTAGTGACTCCTTTTTTTTTGTGCAATGAAAATTTTAATCCATTGATTGGTATTGGGTTGATTTTGGGTAATTCCTCTTGGTAGCTCATCCATATCATGTGCAAATAATGTCTTATTTTTGCTATCTACATGTCAACTCTTCTCCTCTCCTCATGCATATTCAGATGCCTTTTGTGGAGTTATGCCCACTTTTCCTTCTCTTTGCTTATCTCTCCATGGTGAAATTATTTATTATATTTATGACAACTTAGGTTCTACTACAAGTTGCTTCCAATTTCTCTTCTTCCTCTAATACTTTAGGCAAATTTATGCCATAAATAGACTTGCACTCTTTTGCCTCTCTATGTCTATGTGTTTTGAAGGACACATCTCTTTCACATGGATGTTGTGCTTGAATTTCACTCATGCAACTTATCCTTTGCCTTCCTCATCTATTGACATAATTTTATTTGCATTGGTGCTTAATCTCTCTTTAGCTAGTGTTTACACCAATGCCTATATTTATTTTAGTGCACTTTTAGACCCATGTACCTCACTCTTATTTATTCTTCACTCAACAACTCCTAGTTGATCTCTAGGCAACTCATATCCTTCTGCAACATCTCTCACTCTTTCTTCTTTGGGTGCTTCCTTCAGGGAAGTTTCTCTTGGTTGAAGGTCCTTTCGAGGCTCTCATTTTTATGGCTCATTTTGATTTAGATTTGGGGATAAAGGTTATATTTTATCCATCACACACCACTATATATGGATAATTTCTCCAACATTAGTCTATGTTGTTGTTATGAACCAATCCTTTGATTTATGAGGATCTAGTGTTCTCAACCCTTCCTTTGGTGCATCCTTCACTTAGAGCACAATAACACTTGTGTTATCTTAAGGGTTCTTCTTATGCATCCTTATCTTTATGTAGGCTTCCCCTACACCTTGTGCACCTTCTTGCGATCTCACTATCTCTTGTAGAATGATATCCACAAATGCTCTAACATCCATATCTATCATTGTTGTTATGCTACAATCCATTACTTTGTGGGGATATTGGGTTCTCAACCCTTAATTTGGTACATCCTCCAATATGATCACAAGAACACCTGTGTTCTCTTTAGGGTTCTTCTTATGTGTCCCTATCTTTGTTTAGGCTAGTGTTATACCTTCCACACCTTCATGCACTCTTGATGGCTTATGTGGAATGATATCCACTTTTCCCTCACTCATTTCACTCCACTACAATTGGGTTTATTCTTAGTTTCACTCTTCTATTGTTGATTCCCTAAAATAACCTTCTTTTCCTTTATTTTTTATGCATTTTCTTTATGCATCCTTCTCCTCAATGCCTTCCAAGATCAGCATTAGGTCCCATTTTTTCATCTTATCATAGGTCTCTTTCTAACCTCTACATTTCTCCCATGTTGGCTCATCCTATGCATACCTTTCAATGAAACACACACTTATTTACTTTGGGAATGAGACTTTAAAGGTTACCTTCAATGGATTTCAAGTCTTCTCCTCCATTTGATATGGCCTTTTTGGTGCACTATTTGGTTTTATTGTTTGGAAAATATCTGCTACCAAATTTTCACACTCTTATTACTTTTCTTCTTCTTCTTTTGTTTCACCCTTCGCTTTATGTGGTTTGATTGATATCCCCTTCAAGCATTTTTCCTAGTTAGTTATAATATGACAACCTCTTGCCATGATCCCAATTGGTAGTGACTCCTTTTCCTTCCATGTAATGAAAATTTCACTCCTTTAATTGGCATCAAGATGATTTGGGCTAATTCCTCTTAGTATCTCATCCATGTTATATGCAAAAAATATGTAGTTTTTGTTAGCTACATGTCAACTCTTCTCCTCTCCTCATGCATCTTCAAATGCCTTTTGTGGAGTTATGCCCACTTTTCCTTCCCTTTGCATGTCTCTCCATGGCATAATGCTCTATTATTTTTATGAAAACTTAGGTTCCACTAAAATTTGATCCCTCTTTCTCTTCTTCCCCTAAATCTCTAGAAAAATTTATACCACAAATAGACTTGCACTCTTTTTCCTCTATATGTTTGTGCCTTTCGAAAGAAACATTTCTTTTATATGGCTCTTATGCTTGAATTTCACTCGTACTACTTCTCCTTCATAATCCTCATCTATTAAAACAATGTTTTTTGAATTGGCACTCAATCTCTCTTTATCTGGTGCTTGAAACAATGCCACTATTTCCTTTAGTGCACTTTTGGACCCATGCATCTCACTCTTTTTTATGCTTCACTCAATAAATCCAATTGATCTCCAGGCAACTCTTCTCCTTATGCAACATCTCTTGTTGTTTATTCTTTGGGTGTTTTTTTAAGGAAGTTTCCCCTGGTTAAAGGTCCTTTAGAGCCTCTCTTTCATTAGGCTCATTTTGATTTGCATCTAGGGCTAAAGGTTATCTTCTATCCATCACACGTCATTGCATATGGATAATTGTTCCAACATTACTCTATGTTATTTTTGTTGTGAGTCAATCCTTTGCTTTATGGGGATCTAGTGTTATCAACCCTTTGATGAATCCTCCACTTAGAGCACAATAACACTTGTTCTCTCTTAAGGGTTATTATTGTGAGCCATTATCTCTATGTAGGTTGCTCCTACACCTTGTGCACTTTCTTGCACTGCCATTGGCTCTTGTGTAATAATATTCACAATTGCTCTATCAACCCTCTCTATCATTTTTATTACACTATAATCCATTAATTTATGGGGATATAGGGTTATCAACCCTTCCTTTTGTGGATTCTCCACTTTGAGCACAAGAATACTTATGCTCTCTTTAGGATTTTTCTTATGTACCCTTGACTTTGTGTAGACTGGTGTTATACCTTCCACACCTTCATGCACATTTGTTGGCTCATGTGGAATGATATCCACTTTGCCTTCACTCATTTCACTCCACTATAATTAGGTTTATTCTTGGTTTCACTCCTCTATGATTGCTTCTATGAAATAACCCTATTTTTTTCTTCTTCTTATGCATCTTCTTTATGCAGCCTTCTCCTTAATGCCTTATGAGATCAACATTAGCTACCACTCTTTCATCTTCTTAAAGAGCTTTTATTGACCTCTACATTGCTCCCATGTTCACACCAACTGTGCATCACCTTTCATGGAAACACTTTCTTATTTACTTTGTGAGTGAGGCTTTGAAGGTTACCTTAAATGGATTTTTATTCTTCTACTTCATTTGAGATGGCCTTCTCGGTGCACTACTTGGTTCTATAGTTTGGAAATTATTTGGTTCCAAATTTTCACACTCTTATTGATTTTTTTCTTCCTCTTTTTTGGTGTACTTCACTCTGTGCATTTGGACTAATATCCTCTTCAAGAATTATTATTAGTTAGTTTTAAGTTGATGGCCTCTTTCCTTGCTCCCAATTGGTAGTGACTCCTTTTACTATTGTGCAATGAAAATTGTACTCCTTTGATTGGCATCAGGCTGATTTTGTCTACTTCCTCTCAGTACCTCATCCATGTTATGTGTAAAGATGTCTTATTTTTTTATCTACATGTCGACTCTTCACCTCTCCCCATACATATTCAAATGCCTTTTATGGAGTTGTGCCCACTTTTCCTACCCTTTGTGTGTCTCTTCATGGAACAATGCTCTATTATATTTATGATAACTTAGGTTTCACCTCAAGTTGCTACATCTTTCTCTTCTTCCCCTAATGTTTTATACAATTTTTTTCCACAAATAGACTTTCACTCTTTTACCTCTCTATGTTTGTTCCTTTTGAAGGAAACATATCTTTTGCATGGCTATTGTGCTTGAATTTCACCCTTACAACTTCTCTTTCACTTTCCAAATCTATTGACATAATGTTGTTTGCATTGGCACTCAATCTCTCTTCAACTGGTGCTTGCACCAACACCTCTATTTCCTTTGGCATACTTTTGGACTCATGAACTTCATTCTTATTTATGCTTCACTCAACAGCTCCTAGTTAATATCTAACAACTCTTCTCCTTCTGTAACATCTCTCATTATTTCTTCTTTAGGTGCTTCCTTCAGGAAAGTTTCTCCTCATTAAAGGTCCTTTAGAGCCTCTCCTTCCTCAAGCTCATTTTGATTTGAATCTAGGGCTAAAGGTTATCTTCTATCCATCATGCACTGTTGTTTTTGTGAACCAATCCTTTACTTTATGGGGATCTAGTGTTCTCAACCCTTCAGTACATCCTATACTTTGAGCACAATAACACTTGTGCTCTCTTAATTATTCTTCTTTTATACCCTTATCTTTGTGCACAATGTTACTACATCTTGTGTACCTTCTTGCACTCTCATTGGCTTTTGTGGGATGATATCCATAATTTCTATAACATCCCTCTCTATCATTGTTGTTGTGCTATAATTCATTACTTTATAGGGATATAGGGTTATTGTCACGACCTCTCTTCCCTCACTATGGACTAGTGCTCATACTTTAAGTTGATTTAGGCTTTATTTAGTATTTTGTGTTAGGATAAGTTGATTTTCAAGATAACTTAATTCTTGTGGTAATTTCAAAAGTTTATCAGGTCATCGATGAGATTTCATGAAAAAGAAAGGCATGATTTAATTTCATTTTCAAATTCCAAAAGAGTAGGATAAACTTCTAAAATATTAAGGTTATTTATTTACATAGAAATATATACAATGTTGTCATAATTTACAATTGCGAACGAGGAAAAATTTAATGGGATGATAATCTTAATACTCACATTTATAATGAATGAATTTAATATTTACGTATTAATATCTAGAAATCACCAAAGGTTGTTTTAATTAGTAGATTTTTTATTTTATTGTTGATTTAAAAATTTTCAATAAATTATATTATCATATATAATTTTAGATTATTAATTATTTTTAATAAACCACTATTCAAAAAAATATATAAATACCATCTTCTATTATTATCATGAAAATCTCTTAGCAAAGGCGAGTCCTGTGGATGAAGCTTCTGCCAAAATTGTGGAAATCAACTAATAGTAAAATTTAATCATAAATTTCTATTATAAAATATCTTCTTTCCATTTAAATTTACCCATTCCACCTCTCAAAGTTCTATGCCCACCTTAACTCATGCTTTAACCATGCAAAGAAAGGGATCATTTCTAAATCACCGCCACATAAGTAATAGTCAATAAACCATTAATGGAGGAAAATTTGCATGAAGGAAATTTTAAATGTGTGAAGATCAACTCTTAAGGAAAGGGGGTAGTGGATCAAGAGAGTAGAAGAGAGGAGATCAATGCTAAACTTGGAGAAGTATCAATGCTTTGAATGAGTGGAATGACCCCTAGAAGGAAGAGGAGGAACTGATGCCTGGAAGGAAAAAGGGAGTGGGATCGATACCAAGAGTAGATCGACACTTGAAGAGGGTAGTAGATCGATGCTAAAAAAAGGAGGAAATCGATGACGTTTGTGCAAAAGCTTCAGTGAGCTGAGGGGAGGCATCAGAAACCAAGTGAGTAACTTCCATCCATTTAAGCATTTCAAGATCTGCCTCTAGTTTTTCCATGTTTTATCTCACCCTGAGCTCTACCTTGAGATGAATTTTTATTCAATAAATCCCTTGTTATAATGTTTCTCAAATTTTCTACCGTATATGTGGAATTAATTTTAGCTAAATTACCATATCTCATATAATTTTATGCAATATCATTAAAGTATGACTATTATATTAAACTAGTTCATTAAATAAAATATTAGTCATTAAAAATGTCATATCAAAGTTTCAATCACTAACTAATAATATATTATAGTAAATAAATATTGATCTAGAGGTCAATTCAAAAAAGGTCCTAAGTAGATCAAAACCTAAACCATTGCATAGGGCAAGTTGAGACCTTTCTAATGATATATAGAATGCATAAAATAGAGCTTGTATGCTCCGTGTGTAACTAGTCAAAGTTCTAGTCAATGTAGGTCAAATTTAGTTAAACTATAGAGAATGACCATTAATAAATAATTTTAAAATAGTTTCAATATGAAGAACTCATCATGAGCTTTCCAGGATAATTTATGGTTCATGAAAGAGAGTCCATATGTGTAAGTTATGACCGATCAAAGTTATGGTCAAACTTGGTCAACAAGATGATGTGGTAAAATTAGGACCAATAAGAACATGATGTGGCAAAATTAAGGCCAATAATAACATGATGTGGCAGTCAATTCATGAAAAAAAATAGTGGGTTTCAATCACCTATCTTTGATAGGGGAATATATTCATCTTCGATAGGTGTAATGTAACAGGGAAAAAAATTTGTTTTTGGATGGAACACCCAGTTGAAAGTTGACATGTGGTAAGTGCCCAATAATTGGTGAGTGGATGACAAGTGGTGAATAAATATTGGACCACATGGTGGGTCTTTAAGCCACCACGTGGCTTGTCACTAATTAATTACCATGGTCTAATTTCATATTATTTCCCAAATGTTCCAAACAAACTATAAATAACATACCATACATGCCACATTACATCCATGTACATGCCATGTTCATGCCACCATGTCCATGTGAAAACCTCACCAAACCCACATTCCATCCACAAACCTATGAAATAGCCAACATGTCAGCACATTCCTTCCACATGCCACCACATACTTACCAAACCCCATGAAATGCATGTTAATGCCAAACACTTGGCATGTTAAACCATAAACTCTATGGTATATTAACATCCCAAATGCCCCTGACTTAACCATGTGGGACTAAGGATATGCTTTGACCACTGAATACATTGAAAGTGGGATCGAAACTAAGCAATTTTGGGTAAAAGATAAATGCCCCCATCATCATACCTATGAGACGTATCACTATATAAAGTGTTAAGACTTGTATTTAAAAACATCAAAAGCAAGAAAGTTTGCTATAAGACTATAGCAAAGGAGTTCATGTGGCTCACAGAGGGTGCTAGAGGCTAAAATTAGCAAAAAGTCCAAAAAGATACTAGTATTATTTTTTCCCATAGAATAATTTTCTAGTTGTTCATTTTTAAATTTGGAGATGTTTGTAAGTACTTTTCAAACATTTTTCCTAATACATCGATCGATATAGGACCCAGAGATATAGGCCTTCATGCCGAACTCCGTTATCAAATTTTGTGTTGAATGTTGTGAATTATTTTTTTAAATTAATGTTTTGTAAGTTAATTTTTATTATTATTCTATAATTAATATTATAAAGTAAAATCTAATTACGTTAGCATAATATTGCTTAAAGTTTATGGATCAATCTAGTATCAAAGTGATTAGTGTGTTGGGTTAACGCATGTATAAGAATTGCTCTAAAACATCAAGTTTGATATCATAACTAAATTTGTGGGTGAATTTTTGATTTTTTTGTTTTAAAAATAGATCCAATGCTAGCTCAGATTTAGTTTTTATTGAACAACATTATCACTATGGTAATGCAATACTTGCAATTCTAAGAGCAAAGTCAGCAAGCAGTAGGAGCAGCAAATTGAGAAACTCCAATAGAGCATTGATGCACTGTGAACATAACTACAATAGGAAAATTGATAAAATAAAATGATGTGTAAATATGTAGATATTTGTAGACATTGTGCTTGCCAAGGTCATACTGCCAAGCAATGTTGGATAATACATCCCAATTAGGCTCCATTGTGATTCAAGAAGTAGAACGAGCAGAGATTCAAAGCAAAGGGGAAGGCACCTGTCAGAAAATTTACAAACCCAATTTTCTTAAGCATCAAGCAGTAGATGAAGGATTTATCCAAGAGATGTTGCCAAGCCAGACTACAAAGGTATATTCTGGGTATAACAGTTATTCTTCTAATTCATATATTCTTGCTAGTCCTATTAAAGAGAATGATGTTGGAAGTTTGGAGGAAAATAATACTTTGATTATTAAAAAATCCTCTAATGTACATACTAAAGATGAAAACAACTTTTCTAGATATATTGACAATGTTAGGGAAACTGAATGTACTAACCCTAAACATTCATCAAGTTCATGTATTGATACATTTGAAAAGCACACAAAGGGAATAGGTTCTAAGCTATTTTTTAAAATGGGATTTGAAGGAAAAGGCCTTGGAATTAATGGTCAAGGAATTGTCTAGCATATCCAAGTGGAAAATAGACCACTCCATGCAGGATTAAGATATAGAGACAAAGGATAAATATCCCAAGAAGCTGAGTTAGAGAGTTACTTAAGCATCAAGTCAGAACACCTTGAAGAGTTGAAATAAGCATTATTAGAAGATGAAGCAGTTAAATCTGATGAAGCATCTTTAAACAAATTATCAAGGTACAAAAAGAAGAAATAATCAAATGTATTTTATAATTATTCCTCAGAAAGCCTTAGAAAGATGCTTAAGAGACATGTCAAGAAGTTGCCTAAAAAAGACTTGAAGTTGGGTTTTTACTTCAATGCTAATGGGAAAATGATGAAAGAAGATAAGAAAAGTTATCCACAACCTAAGGCAAATGTTGTAACTACATCTTTAATCAAGTAGAAGATATATTCTAGTCAGTCAGAACCTGAGGTAACATCTGCAAGGGAGACAATAGTCAATGAGAAGTTGACAGTTCAAAAATTATTACCTTGGAAAGGTAAGCAACATTTCTTTAAAAGAATAATTGTTAATAATTCTAAAATAAATGTTATTTTTTATAATAATTATCAAAATAATTTGATCTTAGAAGATGTTATAAAAACCCTAGGTTTGGAAACTAAGCCAAATTTCCAACCCTATTCTCTAGATAGAATAAATTATGGTAATGGTGTACATGTATGTAAAACCTATAAATTAGAGTTTGTGATTACCTCCCACTTTGTAGATGAAATTGAATTAGATGTGGTTCCACTTTAGTTTAGTGGCATTGTCATAGGTAAACCATATTTATCTCTGAGAAAATCAACTTCAAGAAGGAAAATTAGTATAACATTGTAAAAGATGGGATAAAATGTCTCATGCGAGCACATTGATAGTAATCGTTATAGGTAAATGAAGCCTTCAGTGTTTTTATACCCATGTATGTTAGAAAAACATCAAATATATCTATTTAAAAAAAACTTTCATCATGTTACTTAGAATAAGTTTAAACTTCTTATTTATGATTAGAATAATATTCCAATCAATTTTATGATATGTTATGTAAAGAAATAAATTTCAATTCCATATTTATAATTGAATGATATTATAACGTATCTTACGTTGTGAAACAATTCTCAATTTCATAGAGGTGTAAATAGAAGTTTTTTTTTTTCAATTTTTCAACAAATTCCTTAGAGATTCGTTATAATCGATTTTATACTTGTGTACATAGAAAAGTATATTTATAATTACACAGTTGGAAAAATCTTTTTTTTTTGTTTTGTTCTATATTGGAATTAAAATTATCATTTATTATCATTGAAAATAACATAACTATTCTTCATTTCAGGGTTGATCCCTCAATTTCAAAACCCTCCTTTCAAACGTATAAAGGGATTTATTTAACATTAAATTCAAGTTCAATATCACATTCTTATACTATTTTTGTATAAGTTATTTTCTATAAATGTTTACCTAAGTAGACTAAAGGTATAATTGTCAAAGGAAAATAATATTGTTAAATATAGACATGATGACTAAACTAGGGGATTATGTTACAAAATTAATTTATAACTAGGAGATTATGTTACAGAATTAATTTCTACCTTTCTACTCAAGAATAATCTTTTGAAATACAATGCATTAATTCACTTCAAGGATTATTTACTTTTTAAATCTCAACTGAGACAAGAATTTAAGGTTAAACAAAACTATGCAGCTTTTGGTATAAACGGTGCCTCTAGCTCATGTTTACGGGTAATGCCATCATGCTTGAGCTAATGCATCCATAACATAATACAGTTGCAACAATTATGTCTGGGTATCATCCTTATAAACGATTAGGAGAAATAAGGATCATGTGGTGTCATTAAGACCAAGAGGTGGGATAATCCCTCTTCATCAACAATAGTAATTAAGATAAGGAAACAACTTGAACTACCTTAAATGATTCTAACTTGTGAACTTATAAAATAGAGATGGAAAAATTAAATTTCTTACTCAAAACTTGGTACCATAAAAAATGAGCAAATAAAATATAGATTAAGAATGTTAAACCAATTATTATCAAGAAACCACTAACCATATTACTCTCAGATAATGAAATCTTGGTAACAACAATTGTATGAATTAGGTTATCTAAAGCAAGGATCAAAAACATTATTGATATAAATAAAAGTGAAAAAAAATGTAGCTTACAAATTTTAATTTCTATTTCTTGTTTAGATTTAGGGTTAGTTTAGTTAAACAAGTATCTAGTTACTTAAACTAATACTTTTTATGTTCCCATTTGGGTAGCTATCACAAAAGAAATGTCTGGGGAACTAAGCCCTAGAAGAAGCTGCATACCTAGACCTACAATTTACATGAAACATAGAATAGGGAACATAATTACGTGCACACTACGCCTTGATCCTATTTGGAAGCAAGTATGTAGGCAGTCTAAGAAGTGAAGGATGATTCTAGTACAAAAGTGATTAGGATGGGGTTGGGGTTGTTTGATAAACAAGATTAAAGTTAAATAAAAAGGCAAGACTAGTATAATAAGACCCTAATTTAGATAAACAAAGCAAAGATAAGAACTCTATGATATACTTAGAAGGATCCCATTTGGATCATCACATTCTTGAGGCTTTAGGCCAAATTTTGAGGTGAAATGTGATTATTTGTTATATGTTTTATATTCCTATCATGGTGACCTCGGTATTTATCCAGTAGAGATGAACAGTGAATAGTGAGTGAATAAAGATCTGTTTGATCTCGATGAGTCAAGTCTCTAGCCATAACATAACCTACTCATGTGTAGATGCCTAACCAATATGGTTAGATGCTTGCCCATTTGGAAAAGGAATGCCTAACTTGTATGGTTAGATGCTTGTCATTTGGAAAATGGATGCCTAACCTGTATGGTTAGATGCTTGCTCATTTGGTAAAGATTATTTGATAGGATAAAGTATACCCAAGTTATATTCATAGATAAACATTAATTAAACAAAAAAAACCTTCTTTTCCTCTGCTTCTTATGCATCTTCTTTATGTAGTCTTCTCCTCAATGCCTTTCGAGATCAACATTAGCTCCTACTCTTTCATCTTCTCAAAGGGCTCATTCTGACCTCCACATTGCTCCCATGTTGGCATCTCCTGTGCATCACCTTTTATGGTAACACATACTTATTTACTTTGAGAATGAGGATTTAAAGGTTACCTTCAATAGCTTTATAGTCTTATCCATTTAGGATGGCCTTTTGGGTACACTACTTGGTTTTGTAATTTGGAAATTATTTGTTGTCAAACTTTCACCCTCTCATTGCTTTTCTTCTTCCTCTTGTAATGGGCACTTCACTTTGTGTGCTTGGACTGATATCCCCTTCAAGCATTATTCCTAATTAGTTTTAAGTTGATGGCCTCTTTCCCTTATCCTAATTGGTAGTGACTCTTTTTTCTTTTGTAGAATGAAAATTGCACTTCTTTGATTGGCATTGGGCTGATTTTGGCTAATTCCTTTCGGTAGCTCATCCATGTTGTGTGCAAACAATGTCATTTTTTATTAGCTACATGTTGACTCTTCTCCTCTCCTCATATATTTTCAGATGTCTTTTATGGAGTTATACCCACTTTTCATTCTCTTTGCATGTCTCTTCATGGCACAATGCTCTATTATCTTTATGAAAACTTAGGTTTCACTACAAGTTGCTACCTATTTCTCTTCTTCCCCTAATGCTTTAGGCAAATTTATACAACAAATAAACTTGCACTCTTTTGCCTCTATGTGTCTTTGCCTTTTGAAGGACACATCTCTTTTACATGGCTATTGTGCTTGAATTTCACCCATGAAACTTCTCCTTTGCCTTCCTCATCCATTAACACAATGTTGTTTGTAGTGGCACTCAATCTCTCTTTAGTTAGTGCTTGCACCAATGCCTCTATTTCCTTTGGCACACTTTTGGACCCATGCACCTCACTCTTATTTATTCTTCACTTAAAAAATCCCAATTTATCTTTAGGTAACTCTTTTCCTTCTATAACATCTCTTGTTATTTCTTCTTTTGGTACTTCCTTCAAGGAAGTTTCTCCTGGTCAAAGGTATTTTAGAGCCTCTCCTTAGGCTCATTTTTATTTGCATCTAGTGCTAAAGGTTATCTTATATCTCTCACACACCATTGCATATGGATAATTACTCCAACATTAATCTATGTTGTTGTTGTTGTGAACTAATCCTTTGTTTGATGGGGATCTAGTGATCTCAACCCATTCTTTGATGCATCCCCCACTTGAGCACAATAACACTTGTGCTCTCTTAAGGGTTCTTTTTGTGTGTCCTTATCTTTGAGAAAGTTTCTCTTACATCTTTATGCATATTCTTGTGCTCTCACTGGCTCTTGTAGAATGATATCCATAACTGCTCTAACATCCCTCTCTATCATTATTTTTGTGTGAAAATCCATTACTTTATGGGGATATAGGATTCTCAACCCTTTCTGTGCTCATCCTCCACTATGAGCATAATAACACTTGTGTTCTCTTTAGGGTTCTTCTTACATTCCCATTGTCTTTGTGTAGACTAGGGCTATACCTTCCACACCTTTATGCACTTTTACTGACTCATGTGGAATGATATCCAATTTGACTTCACTCATTTCACTCCACTACAACTGAGTTTATTCTTGGTTTAGCTCCTCTATTATTGCTTCCATGAAATAACCTTATTTTCCTCTTCTTCTTATGCATCTTCTTTATACATCCTTCTCCTTAATGCCTTCTAAGATCAGCATTAGCTCCCACTCTTTCATATTCTCAAAGGGCTCTTTCTAACCTCCACATTGCTCCCATGTTGGCTCCCCTTGTGCACCACATTTCATGGAAACACTTTCTTCTTTACTTTGGGAGTGAGGCTTTTGAGGTTACCTTTAATGGATTTTGAGTCTTCTTCTCCATTTGAGATGGCCTTCTAGGTGCACTACTTGGTTCTATAATTTGGAAATTATCTGTTGACAAATTTTTGTCATCTTATTGCCTTTCTTTTTCCTCTTTTGTCACGCACTTCACTCTTTGTGCTTGGACTGATATCCACTTCAAGAATTGTTCCTAGTTAGTTTTTAGTTGATGGCCTCTTGCCTTTCTCCAAATTGGTAGTGGCTGGAATAAAAATTGTACTACTTTGATTGGCATTGGGCTAATTTTGGCTAATTCTTTTTAGTAGCTCATCCATGTTATGTGTAAACAATGTCTTATTTTTTTTAGATACATGTCAACTCTACTCCTCTCCTCATTTATCTTTAGATGCCTTTTATGAAGTTAAGCCCAATTTTCCTTCCCTTTTCATGTCTCTCCATGCCACAATGCTCTATTATCTCTATGAATACTTAGGTTCCACTGTAAGTTGTTACCTATTTCTCTTCTTCCCTTGATGTTTTAGGCAAATTTATACCACAAATAAACTTGCACTTTTTTTCTTCTCTGTGTATTTTCCTTTCAAAGGATACATCTCTTTTACATGGCTATTATGCTTGAATTTCACCTGTGCAACTTATCTTTCACCTTCCTCATCCATTGACACAATGTTGTTTGCATTGGTACTCAATCTCTCTTCAGTTGGTGCTTTCACCAACACCTCTATTTCCTTTAGCACAATTTTAGACCCATGCACCTCACTCTTATTTATACTTCACTCATCAACTCCTAGTTGATATCTAGGTAACTCTTCTCCTTATGCAACATCTCTCATTGTTTCTTCTTTGGGTACTTCCTTTAGGGAAGTTTCTCCTAGTCAAAGATCCTTTAGAGCCTCTCCTTCCTCAGGATCATTTTTTTTGCATCTATGGCCAAAAGTTATCTTATATCCATCATACATTATTGAATATGGATAATTGCTCTAGAATTACTCTATGGTGTTATTGTTGTGAACCAATCCTTTGCTTTATGGGGATCTAGTGTTTTTAACCCTTCCTTTGGTGCATCCTCCACTTCGATCATAATAACACTTGTGCTCTCTTAATATCTCTTCTTGTGCACCTTTATCTTTATGCAGGCTAGTCTTACACCTTGTGCACCTTCTTGCACTCTCATTGGCTCTTGTGGGATGATATCCACAATTACTCTAACATCCCTCTCTATTTTTATTATTGTGCTACAATCTATTACTTTATGGGGATATAGGGTTATCAACCCTTCCTTTGGTGCATCCTTCAATGTGAACACAAGAAAACTTGTGCTCTCCTTAGAGTTATTATGTGCCCCTATCATTTTGTAGATTGGTGCTATACCTTCCACACCTTCATGCATTCTTACTAGCTCATGTGGAATGATATCCTCTTTTCCTTCACTCATTTTACTCCACTACAACATGATTTATTCTTGGTTTGGATCTTTTATTGTTGCTTTCATGAAATAACCTTCTTTTACTTTGCTTCTTATGTGTCTTCTTTATGTAGCCTTCTCCTCAATGCCTTATAAAATTAGCATTAGCTCCCACTCTTTCATCTTCTCAAAGAGCTCTTTTTAACCTCTGTATTTCTCCTATGTTAGCTCATCATGTGCATCACCTTTCATGGCAACACTTTCTTCTTTTGGGATCTAGGATTTGAAGGTTACCTTCAATGGCTTTTGAGTCTTCTCTTCCATTTGAGCTGGCCTTCTCAGTGTACCGCTTGGTTCTATACTTTGGAAATTATTTGTTGCCAAATTTTCACACTCTTATTGATTTTCTTCTTCTTCTTTGATCATGTACTTCACTCTATGTGCTTGGACTAATATCATCTTCAAGTGTTCTTCCTTGTTAGTATTAAGTCGATGGCCTTCTACCTTACTTCAAATTGTTAGTGACTCCTTTTCCTTTTGTGTAATGAAAATTACACTTTTTTATTGGCATCAGGTTGATTTTGGCTAATTCCTCTCAGTGGCTCATCCATGTTGTGTACAAAAAATGTCTTGTTTTTTTTAGCTACATGTCAACTCTTCACCTCTCCTCATGCATCTTTAAATGCCTTTTATAGAATAATGCCTACTTTTCCTCCCTTTTACGTGTCTCTCCATGGCATAATGCTCTATTATATTTATCACAACCTAGGTTCCACTACAAGTTGCTACCTTTTTATCTTCTTCTCCTAATGTTTTAGGCAAATTTATTCCACAAATATACTTGTGCACTTTTACCTCTCAATATCTGTGCCTTTGGAAAGAAACATCTCTTTTGCACGGCAATTGTGCTTAAATTTCACCTGTGTAACTTCTTTTTCACCTTCCTCATCCATTGACACAATGTGTTTACATTGGCACTCAATCTCTCTTCAACTGGTACTTGCACCAATGCCTCTATTTCCTTTGGCACACTTTTGGACCCATGTGCCTCACTCTTTTTTGTGCTTCATTCAAGAAATCCCAGTTGATCTCTAGGCAACTCTTTTCTTTCTAAAAAATCTCTCACTATTTCTTCTTTGGGTGCTTCTTTTAGGGAAGTTTATCATAGTCAAAGGTCATTTAGAGCCTCTCCCTTCCTCTGGCTTATTTTTATTTATATATGAGGCTAAAGATAATTGTCTAGCCATCACACACCATTGCATATGGATAATTGCTCTAGCATTACTCTATGTTGTTATTTTGAACCAATCCTTTGCTTTATGGGGATATAGTATTCACAACACTTCCTTCAGTGCATCCTCCACTTCATGCACAATAACACTTATGCTCACTTAAGGGTTCTTCTTGTGCACCCTTATCTTTGTGGAGGTTATTCTTACACCTTGTGCACCTTTTTATGTTCTCACTAGCTTTTAAGGAATGATATCCACAATTGCTCTAGTATCCCTCTCTATCATTTTTATTGTGCTACAATCCATTACTTTATGGGGATTTAGGGTTCTCAACCCTAAATTTGGTGCATCCTCCACTATCAGCACAAAAACAACTGTGCTTTCTTCAGGGTTCTTCTTATATGCCCCTGTCTTTGTGCCACAAATAGACTATCACTTTTTTGCCTCTCTATGTCTTTGCCTTTCAAAGGCACATCTCTTTTGCATGGTTATTTGGATTTCACTCACACAACTTCTCTTTTACCTTCCTCATCCATTAACATAATGTTGTTTGCATTGGTGCTCAATCTCTTTTTAGTTGGTGCTTGCACCAATGCCTTTATTTCCTTTGGTGCACTTTTGGATGCATGCACCTTACTCTTATTTATGCTTCACTCAACAACTCCCAGTTGATCTCTAGGTAACTCTTCTCTTTATACAACATCTCTCATTTTTTATTCTTTGGGTGATTCCTTACAAGGAAGTTTCTCTTGGTTGAAGGTCCTTTAGAGCCTCTCCTTCCACAAGCTCATTTTTATTTGCATCTAGGGATAAAGGTTATCTTATATCCATCACACACCGTTACATATGGACAATTGATCCAACATTAGTCTATGTTATTGTTGTTGTGAACCAATCCTTTGCTTTATGGGGATCTTGTGTTCTCAACACTTTATTCGATGCATCCTCCACTTTGAGCATAATAACACTTGAGCTCTCAAAAGGGTTCTTCTTATGTGCCCTTATCTCTATGTAGGCTACTCCTACACCTTATACACCTTCATGCACTCTCGTTGGATCTTGTGGAATAATATCTATAATTGATCTAACATCTCTCTCCATCATTGTTATTGTGTATCAATCCATTACTTTATGGGGATATGGGGTTCTCAACTCTTCCTTTAGTACATCCTCCACTGTGATCACAAGAACACATGTGCTCTCTTTAGGGTTCTTCTTATATGACCCTATCTTTGTGCAGACTAGTGCTATACCTTTAACACCTTCATATACTCTTGATGACTCATGTAAAATGTTATCCACTTTTCCTTCACTCTTTTCACTCCACTAGAACTAGTTTTATTCTTGGTTTTGCTCCCCTTTCCATGAAATAACCTTCTATTCCTCTACTTATTATACATCTTCTTTATGCATCCTTCCCCTCAATGCCTTTTGAGATCAGAATTAGCTCCCACTCTTTCATCTTCTCAAAGGGCTCTTTCTAACATCCACATTGTTCCCATGTTGGCTCCTCATGTGCATCGCCTTTCATGGAAACACTTTCATCTTCTCTTTGGGAATGAGGCTTTGAAGGTTACCTTCAATGGATTTTGAGTCTTCTCCTCCATTTGATATGGCCTTTTGGGTGCACTACTTGGTTCTAAAATTTGGAAATTATATGTTGCCAAATTTTCACCCTCTTATTGCTTTTCTTTTTCCTCTTTTGTCACTCACATCGTTCTATGTGCTTGGACTGATATCCCCTTCAAAAATTGTTCATAATTAGTTTTAAGGTGATGGCCTCCTGCCTTGCTCCCAATTGGTAGTGAATTCTTTTCCTTCCTTGCAAATAAAATGGCACACTTTTGATTGGCATCAGGCTGATTTTAGCTAATTCCTCTCAGTAACTCATCCATGTCGTGTGTAAATAGTGTCTTATTTTTGTTATCTACATGTAGACTCTTCTCTTCTCCTCATGCATCTTTAGATTCCTTTTGTGGAGTCATTCCCACTTTTCCTTTTCTTTGCATGTCTCTCTTTGGTGAAATTATCTATTATCTTTATGACAACCTAGGTTCCACTACAAGTTGCTACCATTTTCTATTCTACCCGAATGCTTTAGGAAACTTTATGCCACAAATAAAATTGTGCTCTTTTGCCTCTCTATGTTTATGCATTTTGAAGGACACATCTTTTTTTCATGGTTGTTGTGATTAAATTTCACCCGTGCAACTTCTCTTTCAACTTCCTCATCTATTGACACAATGTTGTTTGCATTGGTGTTTAATCTCTCTTCATCTAGTGCTTGCACCAATGCCTCTATTTCCTTTGGCATACTTTTGGACCCATGCACCTCACTCTTATTTATGTTTCACTCAATAACTCCCAATTGATCTCTAGGCAACTCTTCTCTTTATAAAACATCTCTCCTTCCTCAAGCTTATTTTTATTTACATCTAGGGCTAAAGGTTATTTTCTATCCATCACACACTACTACATATGGATAATTACTCCAACATTACTCTATGTTGTTGTTGTGAACCAATCCTTTGATTTATGGGTATCTAGTGTTCTCAACCCTTCCTTTAGTACATCCTCCACTTCGAGCACAATAACACTTATGATCTCTTAAGGTTTCTTCTTGTACGAGCTTATCTCTATGCAGGATGCTCCTACACCTTGTGTACCTTCTTGTGCTCTTGCTGGCTCTTTTGGAATGATATCCATAATTGTTTTAACATCCCTCTTTATCATTGTTGTTGTGCTAAAATCCATTACTTTATGGGGATATAGGGTTCTCAACCCTTCCTTTGGTGCATCATCCACTATGAGCACAAGAACACCTGTACTCTCTTTAGGGTTCTTATGTGCCCCTGTCTTTGTGTAGACTGGTGCTATACCTTTCACTTCATGCACTCTTGTTGGCTCATGAGGAATGATATCCACTTTTCCTTAACTCATTTCACTACACTATAACTAAGTTTATTCTTGGTTTCTATCCTCTATTATTACTTCCATGAAATATCCTTATTTTCCTCTATTTTTTATGCATCTATATTTGTGCCTTTGGAAGGAAACATCTCTTTTGCATGGTTATTGTGCTTGAATTTCACCCATGCAACTTCTCTTTCACCTTTCTCATCCATTTACATAATGTTGTTTGCATTGGTTCTCAATCTCTTTTCAGCTGGTGCTTACACTAATGCCTTTATTTCCTTTGGTGCATTTTTGGACCCATGCACCTCACTCATATTTGTGCTTCACTCAACAACTCCCAATTGATCTCTAGGTAGATCTTTTCCTTCTGTAACATCTCTCAATATTTATTTTTTGGGTGCTTCCTTTAGGTAAATTTCTTTTATCAAAGGTCCTTTAGAGCCTCTCCTTCTTCAGGTTCATTTTACTTTAAATCTAGGGCTAAATTTTACCTTCTATCCATCACACACTATTACGTATAAACAATTTCTCCAACATTACTCTATGTTGTTGTTGTGAACCAATCCTTTGATTTATGGGGATCTAGTGTTCATAATGCTTCCTTCGATGCATCCTCCACTTTGAGCATAGTAACACTTGAGTTCACTTAAGGGTTATTCTTGTGCACCCTTATCTCTGTGGAGGCTACTCCTACACCTTGTGCACCTTCTTTCACTCTCACTGGCTCTTATGGAATGATATCCATAATTGTTCTAAAATCCCTCTCTATCATTTTTATTGTGCTACAATCCATTACTTTATGTGGATATAGGGTTATCAACCCTTCCTTTGGTGCATCCTCCACTATGAGCACAAAAACCCCTATGCTCTCTTTAGGGTTCTTATAAGCCCCTATCTTTGTGCAAACTAGTCGTATACCTTCCACACCTTCATGTACTCTCAATGGCTCATGTGGAATGATATCCACTTTTACTTCACTCTTTTCACTCCAATACAACTAGTTTTATTCTCAGTTTCTCTTTTATATCATTATTTCTATGAAATAACCTTCTTTTCCTTTGCTTCTTATGCATTCTCATCAATGCCTTCCAAGATCAGCATTAGCTCCCACTCTTTCATCTTCTCAAAGGTCTCTTTCTAACCTCCACATTGTTCCCATATTGGTTCCTCTTATGAATCGCCTATCATGGCAACACTATCTTCTTTTCTTTGGGAGTGACCCTTTGAATGTTACCTTCAATGGATTTTGAGTCTTCTCCTACATTTGAGATGACCTTTTGGGTGCACTACTTGGTTCTGTAGTTTGGAAATTATATGTTTCCAAATTTTCACCCTCTTATTGCTTTCTTTCTTCTTCTTTTATCACACACTTTTCTTTGTTTGCTTAGACCGATATCCCCTTTAAGCATTATTCCTAGTTATTTTTAAATTTATGACCTCTTGCCTTCCTCCCAATTGGTAGTGACTCCTTTTTCTTCTATGCAATGAAAATGGCACACCTTTGATTAGCATTAGGCTGATTTTTACAAATTCCTCTTGGTAGCTCATCTATATTGTGTGCAAACAATGTCTTATTTTTGTTAGCTACATGTAGATTATTTTCCTCTCCTAATGCATCTTCAGATTCCTTTTATGGATTTATGCTCACATTTCCTTCCCTTTGTGTGTCTCTCCATGGCACAATGCTCTATTCTCTTTATGATAACTTAGAGTCCAATGTAAGTTGCTATCTCTTTCTCTTCTTCTCCTAATGCTTTAGGCAAAAGTCTAACACAAATAGACTTGTGATCTTTTGCCTCTTTTATGTTTGTGCCTTTTGAAGGACACATATATTTTGCATGGCTATTATGCTTGAATTTCACCCATGTAACTTCTATTTTTCCTTCCTCATCTATTGACACAATGGTGTTTGCATTAGCACTCAATCTCTCTTTAGCTGGTGCTTGCACCAATGCCTTTATTTTCTTTGGTGAACTTTTGGACCCATGTGCCTCACTCTTATTTATGTTTCACTCAAGATCTCCCAATTGATTTCTAGGAAACTCTTCTCCTTTTTTAACATCTCTCATTATTTCTTCACACACTTCACTCTATGTACTTAGACTGATATCCACTTCATGTGTTGTTCCTAGTTAGTTTTAAAATTATGTCTTCCTACCTTACTCCTAATAAGTAGTGACTCATATTCCTTCTATAAAATGAAAATTTCACTCCTTTGATTGGCATTGGGTTGATTTTGGCTAATTCCTCTTAGAAGCTCGTCCATGTCATGTGTAAACAATGTCTTATTTTTGTTAGCTACATGTCAACTCTTTTTCTTTCCTCATGCATCTTTAGATGCCTTTTATGGAGTTATGCCCACTTTTCCATCACTTTGCATGCCTCTACATGGTGTAATGTTATATTATCTTTAGGACAACTTAGGTTCCACCATAATTTGTTACCTCTTTCTCTTCTTCCCCTAATGTTTTAGGAAAATTTCTACCATAATGCTTGAATTGCACCTGTATAACTTCTCTTTTACCTTCCTCACCCATTGACACAATTTTCTTTGCATTGGTGCTCAATCTCTATTCATTTGGTGCTTGCACCAATGCCTCTATTTTATTTGGCATACTTTTAGACCCATGCACCTCACTATTATTTATGTTGCATTCAACAACTCTTAGTTGATCTTTAGGCAACTCTTTTCCTTCTACAACATCTCTCACTATTTCTTCTTTGGATGCTTCCTTTAGGGAAGTTTCCCCTAGTTAAAGGTCCTTTAGAGCCTCTCCTTCCTCAATCTCATTTTTATTTTCATCTAAGGCTAAAGGTTATCTTCTATCTATCACACACCACTGCATATGGACAATTACTCTAACATTACTCTATGTTATTGTTGTTGTGAACCAATCCTTTGCTTTATGGAAAACTAGTGTTCTCAATGCTTCCTTTGGTGCATCCTCCACTTCAAGCACAATATCACTTGTGCTCTTTTAAGGGTTCTTGTCAACCCTTATCTCTATGTAGGATGCTCCTACACCTTGTGCACCTTCTTGCGCTCTCACTGGCTCTTATGGAATGATATCCATAATTTCTCTAACATTCCTCTCTATCATTATTGTTGTGCTAAAATCCATTATTTTATGGGGATATAGGGTTCTCAACCTTTCCTTTGGAACATCCTCCACTATGATCATAGGAACACATGTTCTCTCTTTAGGGTTCTTCTTATGTGCCCCTATCTTTGAGGAGACTAGTGTTATACCTTACATAACTTCATGCACATTTGCTAGCTCATGTGGAATTATATCGACTTTAACTTCACCCATTTCACTCCACTAAATTTGGGTGTATTCTTGGTTTCACTCCTCTATTGTTGCTTTCATGAAATAACCTTTTTTCCTCTACCTCTTATGCATCTTATTTATGTAGTCTTCTCCTCAATGCCTTCCAAGATCAATATTATCTCCCACTGTTTATCTTCTCAAAGGGCTCTTTCTGACCTCCACATTGCTCCCATGTTGGTTCCTCCTATGCATCTCCTTTCATGGCAACAATTTCTTCTTTACTTTGGTAGTGAGGATTTCAAAGTTACATATAATGGATTTCAACTATTCTCCTCCATTTGAGATGGCCTTCTAGGTGTATGACTTGGTTTTATAATTTGGAAATTATTTGTTGTGAAATTTTCACCCTCTTATTGCTTTTCTTCTTCCTCTTTTGTCATGCACTTTGCTCTGTGTACTTGGACTAATATCACCTTCAAGCCCAATTCCTAGTTAGTTCTAAGTTGATGGTCTCCTACCTTACTCACAATCGATATGGACTCTTTTTACTTCTGTGTAATTAAAATTACACTCCTTTGACTGGCATCATGATTATTTTGGCTAATTCCTCATGGTAGCTTATCCATGTCATATGAAAATAATGTCTTATTTTTGTTAGCTATATGTTGACTTTTCTCCTCAACTCATGCATCTTCAGATGCCTTTTGTCGAGTTATGCCCACTTTTCCTTCCCTTTATGTGTCTCTACATGACAATGCTCTATTATATTTATAACAACTTAAGTTCCACTATAATTTGCTACCTCTTTCTCTTCTTCCCCTGATGCTTTGGACAAATTTATACCATAAATATAATTACACTCTTCTGCCTCTTTATCTCTATGCCTTTCGAAGGACACGTCTTTTTTGCATGGTTGTTATGTTTGAATTTCACCCTTGAAAATTTTCTTTTTCCATCCTCATCCATTGACATGATGTTTTTTGCATTGGTGCTCAATCTCTCTTCATCTAGTGCTTACACCACTGCCTCTATTTCCTTTGGTGGACTTTTGGACCCATATACCTCACTCTTATTTATGCTTCACTCAAAAAATCTTAGTTGAACTCTAGGCAACTCTTCTCCTTCTATAACATTTCTCATTGTTTCTTCTTTAGGTTCTTCCTTTTGGGAAGTTGCTCCTGGTCAAGGTCCTGTTAGCCATTTTTTTTGCCCACATACTGAATTGTGCCTAGATGGATCTAGTTGATAATGGATGAATATATTTTCTAAGTGAAATGAATGGACCAGAGAGTTTTACAGTGCTAACAAAGCTTTTGAAACACTTTGAGATTACTTAAAGTGTATTTTGTCAAATTCTAAGGGACAGGTCTATAGAGCCAAGAAAAGGTTCTTGAGCAATTTTCATGGTGAACTAAGCAGTTCAAGCATTTCAAGCATGACTCCATCAGAAATATAGACTCCATTAGTGGAACTAATTTTCTTAAATTGCCTTATAAGTTTCAATTCTCAAAGGGTCAAAGTGTTTTGGGCCTACTTGTAATGTAAAATTAGATTCTCCATGTGTTAAGTCTTCTTGCTCAATAAACTCGAGTTACTCATTGCTCCTCTCTAGAATAAATTAGGTTTTTTGAGTTGCTTATCTTATAAAGTTTTATGAGTAATAAGTTATTCCCCCTCAAAAACCCAATTTACTCTCTGATTTTCTATTCAAGTTTTCTATAGAGATTGACTTTTAAAGTTTTCACAAGTAGTGCAAGTTTAAAAACCTAATTTGTTCTCTTCAGTGTTAATAAGGTTTACCAGGGTGTAATTCTTCTTGTCCCAAGACTCTGATTTGTTCTCTTCAGTGTTAATAAATTTTTCCCTTCATGAATACTTCAGACTTTCTGAGGCACATAACATAAAAAGATCTTTATGAGTAATCAGTTGCAAAAAGTCCAAAGTAATGGACCAGTAAAATTTCACATTACTCATAGTAGTGCAATTCAAGTTTCCCAAGTAGCATGAATTCATAAGTAGGCAAGTAGAAATGAGGTATAAACTTGAGTACCAGCAAGTAAGTTATGAATAATGGAAATCTTGGTGGTTAGGTAAATAGTCCAAGTGACTGGTAGATGGAATTTAATGAAGGTTTTTATCCTTCAACATGGCTCCCTATCTTAACAAATGGTCATTCAAACATAAATGCAGCATGGCTTGAATAGGTTAAAACACATGGAGACCTCATTTTATCTTGTAGGACATTTGAAAATGATAATGACCACACTTTTTTAAATGAAATTTTTTATTTAGCCACAAAGGAAGTGACATTATAACTACTTATAACATGGCTCTTGAAATGAGCCAAAGAGAGAATTGAATGCATGGGAAGTGCTTGAGAAGATTTGCAACTATCTTAAGTGGCACATTTAGTATCACAAGGGAGGATGATGTTAGAGTCCCAACCATTAGTACCTCTTCTTTCTTCCCTTTCTCTCTCCCCCCTTTTTTGATATAAATAAGAGGCCTTAGAGCAAGGAATGGATCCCCAGATTGGTGATAGAATTACTTTGTAGAAATATCTTTGTAAAAGACTCTTTTGAAGCAATACAAGGAAGTATTCTCTATTTCTAGTTAGAACAAGTGTGCACATTTGGTTTCATTTACAAAATGTATTATTTCCATTCATCACCTATGATTTTTTCTAGTACCTTACTTTTGATCCTTTAGGTTTTGTGTAGGATCGCATGAAGTGTCTCTGTGTCAAGCTCTCTTTGAAATGTTATTAGTTCATAGTGTCTCCTGTAGACCTATTTTTTTTATCCTTCAAATTTCAAGGCTTCCGCTCAACATCCACACAAAAGCTCCATGCCTATGGCCTTGAGATAGAACTAGAATAGTATGTGTCCTATTTGGGTTCATCAGTAGTTGGATCTTTTCCAAGACCAAGTGGATCACTTATTTTTGGTGTATCACCACCCTTAGCTTAGATTTCTTTTCAATCATCCTCTTACCCCTTTTATTTAGATAATATTATATTATAATGTGGGAATCAAGAGTTGAAGTGAAGCACCTGAGGAACTAGCCTCATAAAAAAGCCTAGAAGTTCAACCTCACCATAGGATACCCACATCCTAAGGTTGTCCCCATGCTTATAGTTGAAAGGTGAGAGAGCCTGAAGAACTCTCACACAAGGGTGAAATTCCAAGCTATAATAAGTCCTTTAGAGCCTCTCCTTCCTTAGGGTCATTTTTCTTTACATCTGGGGATAAAGGTTATCTTCTATCCAACATTACTCTATGTTGTTGTTTTAAACCAATCCTTTGCTTTATGGGGATCTAGTGATCTCAAACCTTCCTTCAATGTATCCTCCACATAGAGCACAATACCACTTTTACTCTCTTAAGGGTTATTCTTGTACACCCTTATCTCTATGTAGGCTGCTCCTACATCTTGTGTACCTTCTTACACTCTTGTTGGCTCTTCTGGAATGATATCCATAATTACTCTGACATCCCTCTCTATCATTATTGTTTTGCTATAATCCATTATTATATGGGGATATAGGTTTCTCAAAACTTCCTCTGACGTATCCTCCACTGGGAGAACAAGAACACCTATGCTCTCTTTAGGGTTCTTATGTGCCCCTATCTTTATGCAAACTAGTGTTATACCTTCCACAACTTCATGCACTCTTGTTAGCTCATGTGGAATGATATGCACTTTTCCTTTACTCATTTCACTCCACTATAACTATTTTTCTTGGTTTTGCTCCTCTATTGTTGCTTCCATAAAATAACCTTATTTTCCTCTACTTCTTATGCATCTTTATGCATCCTTATCCTCAATGCCTTCTAAGATCAGTAGTAACTCCCACTCTTTCATCTTTTGCTTTATGGGGATCTAGGGTTCTTAATCTTTTCTTCAGTGTGTCCTCCACTCTGAGCACAATAACACTTGTGATCTCTTAAGGGTTCTTGTTATGCACCCTTGTGTCTATGTAGGCTGCTCCTACACCTTGTGCACCTTTTTATGCTCTTGCTAGCTCTTTTGGAATGATATCTACTTTGACTTCACCTATTGCATTTTGCTACAACTGAGTTTCTTCTCAGCTTCACTCTGTTATTGCTTTGGTACAACAACCTTTTTTGCCTTTGCTTTTTATGCAAATTCTTTACTCGATGTTTTCCTCAATGCCTTTCAAGATTGGTATTGGGTCCCCCTTTTTATTATTTTTAATGTTGTCATGAAGTGATCCTTATGACCTTCTTATTTTTCCTTTGTTGGCTCCTATTGTGCTTCACTCTTCATGGAAACATTTTATTCTTCACTTTGGCGATGAGGCTTTGCAAGTTACTTTTTACAGCTTTTAAATCTTCTTTATTTGAGATGTAATTTTAAATTCACTACTTGGTTTAATATTTTGGAAGCCATTTGTTCCCAACTATGCACCCTATTCTTGCCTTTCCATCTCCTTCTCTAATAGAGATCTCTCTATCCATCTTTGGAATGATATCCACCCTTCCTTCACCCATTTTACTTCATTAGACCCTGGTTTCTTCTTGGATTTGTTCCTCTATTGTTACTTTGGCACAACCACATTATTTGTCTTGCTTCTTATGGAACTTCTTAACCAAGCCTTCTCCTCATCACCTTTCTATATTGGTGGTTGGTTTCACTTTAAATCATTTTAAGGTTGGCTTCTACTTTTTAAACTTATTTCAAGGAAGCTTCTCTTATTCAAAAGTCCCCTAGATCCTTTCCTTCCTTAGGCTCCATTTGATTTGTCTCTAGGGCACTGTTACACATCGATAGTTACACATCATGCACTGTTACATATCGATAGTTACTCCAACATCCCTCTCTATCGTCATTGTTGTGCTATAGTCCACTACTTTATGGGGACTAGGGTTCTCAAACCTTCTTTTAGGACATCTTCCATTGTGAGTAAAATAACACCTATGCTCTCTCTAGGGTCCTTATGTGCCCCTTTATTTATGCATACTACTCTTACACCTTTCACACCTTCATGTATCTCATTAGCTCATGGAATGATATCCACCTTGCCTTCACTCATTTTACTCTACTGTAACTAGGTTTCTTCTCAGATTCACTCTTCTACTATTACTTCTATGAAATAACCTTCTTTGCCTCTATGTCTTATGCAGATTTTTTGTGTAGCTTTATCCTCAATACCTTCTAAGATTAGCATTAGCTCCTACTCTTTCATCTTCTCAAAGGGCTCTTTCTGACCTTCACACTATACCCATGTTGGCTCATCCTATGCATCACTTTTCATAGCAACAGTCTTTTATTTACTTTGGGGCTAAGGAGGTTACCTTTTATGGATTTCAAGTTTTCTCTTCCATTTTAAATGGACTTCTAGATGCACTACTTTATTCTATAATTTGGAAACTATATGTTACCAACATTTAACCCTTTTATTGCCTTTCCATCTCCTATCTTAGAGGTATTTGTAGCCATTTACTATGTTATCACTAATAATTTTTTTGTGTATACTCCAACTTTATGGATTCCATTACATCTTTCAACACAAAATAACATTCAACATCTAAGACCCACTCCATCTACTCAAGGCATTTTTTCTAGAAACCCTTTGCATTTCAGCTTCAAGATTATTCTCAACATTGCTCATAACCTCTGTGGGCTCTTTCCTCCCATAGGTCTCTCCCTAATTATCTTTGGGATCCTCCCTCCCAATGGATTTTATTTCCACCCACACCATCCTTTCCTATAGTGCTTGAAACATGGAGGCTATCTTCATTTTATTTGAGACCTGTTACTCCAGGTCATGTCTCATTTTCACTTTTCATTAAGCCATCTTTTGTGCTCCTCATTCACTATCCATTTGTACTTGATAGATAACAACTTTATTTGGTACCTTCTACTTGATACATTGATTAGAAGATGCTTGTGCACCTTGACTACCTCACAATTAATTATCTATTGGAATCATTATCCATTTCACTTGATTCATTGTCAACCCATTTGATCTTTGCCTGTAAACCACCTCACGATCCATAATTTGTCAATGTTTTCTCATCATTCATGCCTCTAGACCACCTCACATTATATGATATATCCTCATTGTGATTAATTATCTCACTTATAATAATTTTTCAATGTTTCACATCTCCTTTCCATAAATGACTACATCAAGGTTAGCGATCTCTCAGTTCTCACACATCACTCCTGTATGTTGCTTACAACCTCACAACTTACACTACCTATTTATATATTCTCCATCATAATCATATGTAGGTTATTGAACTTAATATCTATTGTCACAAAGTCTAACTTTGTGATCCTATGTACTCATCCCTTATAAGTGTTCTCTTTACTTATCTTCCACCTACTCACTATCTACCTACCTCCTTCACATTGGCAAGTGATGTTATGATAGTTCCCTCACGTTCAACCATCTACTAGTTTTTTATTTTCTACTTTATATCTCACTTGCAAGTTTATCCTTTCTTCTTGCATCCCTGAAGGTTCACCACCTTTATTTGATATCAAACTAGTGCTAGTTGAGATCAATTATCCTGGTGAATAGATGCATTAACCATGGAAAATTTAGAGTTTCACACTATAGATCATGCTAATAAAGACTTTTATTCCTTAAATTTAAGTGTTACAAGATAATATAAGCTTTATAATTATGCATTGATATTTTAGCTCTTCTTATTAGAGTCTTTTAGGTGTCTCTCTCTACTATGGTATCCATAGACTACCATTCACTCATGATCATGAGCCTTTACTTGTCATGTGAAGCTCCCTTTCTATATGTCTAGCCTTAGACAAAATTTTCTTGTCCCTTTATGGGATCAGCCTAAAAAGTATCTTTCTTTGTTTTAGAGTGTTAAAAATGCTGGACGAAGACCCCTTTTTTATAGTTACTTGAGCTCTAGTTGCTTCACCTATTTCCCACACAATTGGTATATAAATTCATTTAAAGGGAGTCTATGCAAGTCTGTAGACACTAGAATTATCATAGCTTTTTACAAACCTAGATCCACTCAAGTTTGAGTGTTGTTAGAAGATATCCTCACAAAGTATATCTTATCAGTTAAATGCCTTGTGTTTAGTTTTTTACTTGCCCTTGTGTTTTAGACTCTCTTTTTACACACCATCATTATCACACACTATGTAACTTAGAGCTCCTTTTTTAATTACGTATGTTGTAGGGGCATTTGTGTGCCCCTCAACTATGACTGTGCATTGTTAAAAATGTTTTATCGTTTAACTTGCATAGCTAGAGTTGGTTTATTTCTAGGTGTTAGACTAGGTTTTAATCTGATGTCACATAGCCAATTCACTTTAGATGCTCCTGAATTAGAATCATAAGGTAATTAAAATGTAATATCCTTCTTACAAGAAAGGCTAGAGTGGTATAATCACCCTTCTAATCGGTTACCTCAAGGTAATTAAAATGTAAGCTCCTTCTTTCCCTTTATTCATTTCTTATGATGTATTTCACTCTGCATGTTTGGACTAATGTCCCCTTCAAGCATTTATCCTAGTTAATTTCAAGATGATGGCCTCTTACCTTGCTCTGAATTGGTAGTGACTCCTTTTCCTTCCTCACAATGAAAATTTCACTCCCTTGATCAATTTTAGGTTAATTTTGGCTAACACCTCTCGATAGCTCATCCATGTCATTTGCAAATAATGTTACATTTTTTTAGGTACAAGCTAACTCTTCTCCTCTCTTCATGTATATTTGGATACCTTTTGTGCAATTATGCCCACTTCTCCTTACCTTTACATATCTCTCCATGGTGAAATGCTCTATTGTCTTTGGGATAACTTGGGATCCGCTAAAAAGCTGCTACCTCTTTCTCTACTTCCCTTCATGTTTTAGGCATATACTTGTTAGAAATAAACTTGGGATCTTTTGCCTCTCTATGTTTTTGCCTTACATAAAACACTTTTCTTTTTCATTGTTGTTATGTTTGAATTTCATCGATGCAGCTTCTCTTTCACCTTCCTCATCCCTTGGAACAATGTTTTTTGCATTGTCACTCAAGCTCAGTTTAGTTGGTGCTTGCAACAATGCCTTTATTTCCTTTGGTGCATTATTGGACCCATCTATCCCACTCTCATTTTTGATTCTCTAAATAACTTCCAATTACTCTGTAAATAACTCTACTTCTCCTGCAACATCTCCTACTTATTTTTTCAGTGCTTCTTTCATGGAAGTTTCTCCTGGTCCAAGGTCCTCTATAGTGTTTCCTTCCTTAGGTTCATTTTCCTTTGCATTAGGGGTCCCAGTGAAGGGATACATTAAACGCATAGCCTTCAAGATTCCACATAATGGATCATGCTAATAAAGTATTTTATTCTTTAACTTTGGGTTTTATAAGATAATATTAGATTCATAGCTATATATTGAGCTCTCCACTCTACTTAATCTAGTCTTCAAACATAGATATAAGTATCTCTCTTTCTTTGGACTATGGTGTCCTTATACTACCATTCTCTCATGAATACAAGCCTTCACTTATCTACGAAGTTATTTTTCTCTTTGTATAGCCTTAGATAATTTTTTATCCCTTTATGGGATCACTCTTACAAAGTTCCTCCTTGGATTCTAAGTGAAACAAATTCTAGACCAAGACCCCTTTTTATAGTTGCCTAATCTTTGGTTGCATCGCTGAATTTTAATGTAATTGGCCAACTTCATTTAATTTAGCTTTATGCAAGTATACAAACCTACCATAGAAGTAACATAACCTTTTATGTACCTCAAGCTACAAAAGTAGATCTTATTAGTCCCTTTTTTTGTCAATTTATTTACAATACTAACCTAGCCAAAGGATAGGCTATCAATAGGTCCCCACAACTAATTACTTATCTAACTATCTTCACTTATGTAGGCTTGCATCAAATTCCCTATGTCAAAATTTTTGTGTGCTTTGTACCTAAAAATATCCTTATTTCAACATGCCACCATCATTTCACACTAGGTACCTTAGATCTCCTTCACTAGCTGATTATGTTCTAGGCAAATTTGAGCACCCTTCTACTATGACAGTGTACTACTCTAATGTGCTCACTTGATAAGCTCAACTCTTTGTGCATTTGTTGCTCAATTTCAAACTTGGATTTGGTTGTAACTTTCCTTGTTCATGTGAATCACACCTTCAAAAAATAACTCCATTCATGCCATAGTTTTTGAAACTTTGTAGGGCTCAGTTCCGTCATGCACTGTTGAATGAGCCTTTATTTTTGCACCTTTTTTCCTATCCCTAGTGCATCTTTGTGTGTTTTTTAACCTTAAGAGTGTGTTTCTTGACTTAGCCAAAAGTTGTACCCCATTTTAATTCTATAACTCCCTACACAACTCTCAACCACCTTCCTTCCATGTAGGTGGAATCTTACATGGTCCATGTAACCATGCATAACTAGAGTTATTTATTTCTCACTTGACTAACTCTATTTTTATCTGATGTAAGCTTACAAATTTTCTTGTGATGTTCCTTCATCAAACTCCATAGATAATTAAAATGTTATCTCATGCTTACAAATAGTGTTGGAGTGGTAGAACTATCTTTTTGGTATGTTATCTTGAACATGATGTTCTCATCTACTCAATATGGCACCTAAGTAGGTTCACTCAATGCTTGCTTCTTTTTTAGAAACATATTGGGCCTTAAATTTTCCTCATCTACCTAGCTCTTATATGCTTCATCTTCCTTCCCTTTCTTCCTCTTGAGGTTTTTCACCCACCTTGGTTTACTTTTGTTGGCCTATGCCCACCTTAATCTCTTAGTGGGCCTATGTCCATGTCTATTTCTTATCAGTTTGAACCCACTTTCCTCTCTCATGCATTTTCAAAAACTCTTGTTCATCCATCTCCTTCAGTAAGTAGGTATAATTACATATTATTCTTCTGTGTTTCTCATAAGGAATGTCTACATGGTTCTTCAACTACCCTTGTCCTCCAGTTCTCTTTACTTGATGCACTTAGTGGCATGAAAGTCTTGATGGGGTACATTGTCTCCCACATTTTATTATTCCTTTATTATCATGCACTTCCTTCTACGTGCTTGCATTGATATCCCATTTAGATGTTATTCCTAGTTAGTTTTAGGTTGATGGTCTCCCACCTTACTCCCAATTAGTAATAATTCCTTTTCCTTGTGTGTAATGAAAATTGCACTTCCTTGATCTACTTCATGCTAATTTTGGATAACATGTCATGGTAGTTCCTATGGGATGTGCACAAACAATGTTACACTTTTATTATATATAAGTCGACTCTTTTCCTCTCCTCACACATCTTTGGATGCATTATTTAGAGTTTTGTCCACTTTTCCTTCCCTTCACTCATTTCTCCATGGCATAATGCTATATTGCCTTTGGGACAATGTAGGTTTGGTTGTGCCCCACATTTTTATTTAATCCCCTTATGATTTAGGTAAATTCCTCCCACAAATAAACTCACACACTTCATCTCTCCATCTTTGTGACTTTTGAAGGACACATCTATTTTTCTTGGCTACTATGCTCAAATTTCTCCTATGTATCTTCTCTTTTTCCATCTTCCTTTCTTGGCACAATGTTGTTTGCATTAATTCTCATACTCTCTTTAGTTAGTGCTCATTCCATTGCCTCTATTTCCTCTAGTGCACCTTTATACCCATGTGCCTCACTATCATTTCAACTACACTCAATAACTCCCAATTGTTCTATATGTAAAAATTATCCTTTTGTAGTATATCCCATTGCTTCTTCTTTTAGTGTTTCCTTTAGGGAAGTTTCTTCTGGTAAAAGATCTATAGAGCCTCTCATCCCTCAGGCTCCTTTTCCTTTGTCTCTAGGGCTACATGTTATCTTCTATCCATCTTGCACTACTACATATTGATAATTTCTCCAACATCCCTCGTTATCACCACTATTGTGCTGTAATTCATTACTTTATGGAGTTATAAGGTTCTCAACCCTTCCTTTGGTTCATCCTCCACTTTGATCACAAGAGCACCTATGATATCTTTAAGGTTCTTCTTACATGCCCCTATCTTTGTGTAAACTACTCCTACACCTTTATGTACTCTCATCGGCTCATGTGAAATGATATACACCTTGATTTCACTAATTTCACTCTATTGTAGCTAGTTTTCTTCTTGGCTTCACTCCTCTATTATTGGTTTTGTGAAATAACCTTCTTTACCTTTGCATTTTATGCATCTTCTTTGTGTATCCTTCTCAATGCCTTCCAATATTATCATTAGCTCTCATTCTTTCATCTTTTTAAAGGGCTTTTTGTAACCTCTATTCTACTCCCATGCTGGTTCTTCCTACGCATCACCTTTCATGGAAATACTCTCTTCTTTACTTTGGGGGTGAGGCTTCGAATGTTACCTTCTATGGATTTTGAATCTTCTCCTCCATTTTAGATGGCCTTCTAGATGAACAACTTGGTTTTTTTAGTTTGTGAACTATTTATTGCCAACTTTTCACCCTCTTATTACCATTCTATCTCATTCTCTCTTGGAGATCTCTATAACCATTTATTGTATTATAACAGATCATTTTTATGCATGCTCCACTTTGATGGTTTCCTTTACATCCTTCAATACAAAATAACATTTGACATCTAAGACCAACTCCATTATTTGGTCAGGGCCTTTTTTCTAGAAAACCTTTGCATTTTAATTTTAGGGTTATTCTTGGCATACTTTAGAACCTTTGCAGTCTCTTTCCTCCCATAGGTCTCTCCCTACTTCTCTTTGGGATCCTCCCTCCCAATGGTTTTTCTTTTCACTTGTGCCCTATTTTACTATCGTGCTTACAATTTAGAGACTATCTCCTCCATTTTCCTTGAGATCTGTGACTCTAGGTTAATTCTCATTTTTGCTTTTTGCTGAGCCATCTTATTTGCTCCTCATTCTCTATCCATCTGTACTTTATTTGTATTTTCTACCCAATACACTAAATGGAATATGCTCACATACCCTAACTTCCTCATTATTAATGATTTATTTTCACTTGATTCATTGTCAACACATTTTATTTTTGCTTACAAACTACCTTATGATTGATAATTTGTAAGTGCTTTCTCCTCATCTACACCTCTAAACTGCCTTACACTTGGTGATCTATCCTTGACTACTTTATTTATATCAATTTGATGATGCTTCACCTCTCCTTTTTACTAATGATTGCCTCAATGTGGGTGATCTCTCAGTTCTCTAACAACATTCTTGTGGGTTACTTACAACCTCTCAACTTCTTACACTACATGTTGCTATGCTCACCATTGTAATCCTACATAGATGTTTGAATTTAAGAAATATTATTATAAAATCTCCTTCCATGATCCTATGTACTTGTTCTTTTTAAGGTTTCTCTTTTCTTATCTTCCACCTTCTTGCTATCTACCTACCTTCCTCATGTTAGCGAGTTCTAGTTGCCTCATGTTCAACCATATGTTGGCTTTTTCTCTACTAGTTCTTATCTCTCTTATAGATTTATCATTTCTTCTTACATCCCTCAAGGTTCGCGACCTTGATTTGATATCAAACTAGTATTATTTGATATTAGGAGTCCTACTAAAGTGATGCATTAACCATGTAGCCTTCATAGGTACACTCAGTGGATCATGCTAATAAAAGCTTTTATTCTTGAAATTCAAGTGTTACAAGATAATATAAGCTTCACAAATGTACATTGAGATCTCATCTCTACTTAGTCTAGTCCTTAGATATAGATCTAAGTGTCTTTCTCTACTATGGTGTCCTTAAACTACCATTCATTCATGACTACAAGCCTTCACCTATGATGTGAGGTTCCCTTTCTATTTGTCTAGCCCTAGACAAATTTTCCTTGTCTATTTATTGTATCACCCTAAAAAAGTATCCTCCTTGGATTTAGAGTGTTAAAAATGCGAGACCAGGACACATTTTTATAGTTTTCTGAGCTTTGGTTGTTTTGCCTATTTCCCACATAATTGGCATATAACTTCATTTGATGTGAATCTTCATAAGTCTATAGACCTACCCTAGAATTAACATAGGCTTTTTACAAACCTTGAGTTGTAAAATTCTAAGTTTTGCTAGAATATATCCTCACAAAGTAGATCTTGTCAGTTGTCCCTTCAAATATCCTTACAATAAGGGCTAGAATGGTATAACCACCCTTCTAGTTGGTTTCCTAGACCACGGTATTTCCCTCCGCCTAATGTATTACTTAAACAATCTCACTCAACATTTCCTCCTTCTCCTAGCCCTCATCCTCCTATGCCTATCTATAATACCTCTATTTCCTCTTTTAGTCTTATGCCCACATTCATATCTCATGGGTTTTGTCCCTCATAGTTTTTCATCCACTTTCATTCCTCGTGGCTCTATGATAAATTTTATCCCTTATGGGTTTGTGCCCACTCCTATCCATACATCCCGATGAAAAGGTCTTCATACCTTTCATTTCCTATATTTTCTATGCCTTTTGCTTCTTTTTTATCTACACTTTCTTCTCTATGTTGTTCATGACAAGTAGGCATACTTGTACACTATTCTTTCATGTATTTATCATGGGGTATGTCTGCATAAATATTCCACTACGATTGTCCTTTTCCATTTCCCTTTGATTATTTCCTTGAGTGGCATGCAAGTTTCTACTAGTCCATTGACTCCCAAATTTTATTCTTCCTCTATTTTCCATGCAGTCTATTCTACCCTCTTAGACTGATATCTTGATCAGTTGCTTCTCCTAGTCAGTATTAGGCTAATGGTTTCCTACCTTATTCCTAATTGGTAGTGACTCTTTTTCCTTGCATAATGAAAATTACACCCCCTAATCATCTTTGGGCTTATTTTGGCTAAAACATTTTAATAGCTTTTTTAGGATGTTGATATACAATGTTGTATTTATGTTAGTTTTAGGCCAAATATTCTACTCTGATTGCACAAATTTAGATGCCTTTTATGGATTTATGAACACTTCTCCCTCTCTTCTCACATCTCTCCCTGGTGTAGTGTTGTGTTATCTTTGGGCCAGATTAGGTTTAGTTACAATCCAATACATCTTCATCTTTTTCTTCTTAGGGGTTAGGAAAATGCCTTGTGCAAATAGACTTGCACTTTTGTATGTCTTCATCTTTATGCCTTTTAAATAACAAATCTCTTTTATTTGTATGTTATGTGTGAGTTTCCCATGGTGAATATTGTTTGCATTAGTGCTAAAGCTATTTTTAACTAGTACTCAGTCCAGCTTCTCTATTTCCTTTGGTTCACCTTTGGACCCATGTGCCAAATACATGCGGGAGGATGATGATTTAGTTAAGATTTGTCATGAGTTTTTTCATAAACCAACTAGTTTTATTATTATTTTATGGCCTTTGTGCTCTTGGGAATCAATGATTTGTGGGAAATGTTTGTACTCATTGATTGATATTCTGGGGTGTATTGATGCCATAACTAAGTTTGGATGTCATGAAGAGATAAATATGTTAGAGAACTACACATGTTGCCTAAGTGATTATTATTGTAGAGGAATTCATGAGGGGATTAAAGCTACGAAGGTGAGAAACACTGAAAAGAACTCAAAGGAACCACGAAGTGATGAAAATATGCCCTAATACAATGATGTGGCCATGAAGGGTTGTGGATTTCCTATAAACACTTATCTCAAATTTCACTCGTGAGTGGTTAGCTTAAATTTAGATTTACAAAACCACAATAATACTTTGAGTGACAAAACCAAGCTTGAATTTCACTTGTTAATCTTAGCTGAATTTTAGATTTCCAAAACCACAATAATAGTTTGAGGTACAAAAGTAAGTTAAAACCTTCATAGGATAAGCAATAAACCAATAATCAACATAAGGTCAAAAGAGGGTCCCCATTTGAAAAAAGGAGAATAGGTCATGTTGGCCAAAACAAAATCCCCTTCAATATTTTTTCTTACTTGGCTTCATGATGACAATCTCCTACCTTTCTCCCAATTGGTAGTGACTTCTTTTCCTTATGCAAAATGAAAATTACACTTCCTTGATTGGATTTGGGCTGATGTTGTGTAGCCCCTCCAGGTAGCTCCTCTAGGCTATGTGCAAACAATGTTGTGTTTTTGTTCACTTCAAGATGATTGCTATCATATCCTCATGCATCTTTAGATGCCTTATTTGGAGTTATTCCCACTTCCTTCCTTTCATTGATCTCTCCATGGTGTAATACCATGTTGTCTTCTAGATAACTTAGGTTCAATTATAGGCAGATAACTCTCCATCTTCTTCCCTTAAATATTTAGGTAAATTCTTTGCATAAATAAACTTGTACTCTTCCACCTATCCATTTTTGTGCCTTGCAAAACACATCTCTTTTGCTTGGTTATTGTGCTCAAATTTATCCTGAGCAACTTCTATTTTGCCTTCCTCCTCCCTTGGTTTAAGGTTGTTTGTATTGGTGCTCAAGCTCTCTTTACTTGGTACTTGATCTAGTTCCTTTTTTTTCTCTATCACACCTTTGGACCAAAGTTCCTCACTCTCATTTATGTTTCACTCATCATTTCCCAATTTCACTCTAGACAAATCTAGTTTTCCTTCTTTAAAAACATCTCTTACTTTTACTTCCTTTGGTGATTTATTTAGGGAATTTTTGCCTTGTCAAAGGTCTTCTAGAGCCTCTCCTTCTTCAATCTCCTTTTCCTCTAGGGCTAAACATTGTTTTATGACCATCGCACATAATTGTAAATAGATATTTGCTTCAACATCCCTCTTTGTTATTTCTATTGTGCAAGAATCCTTTTCTTTATGGGCATTGAGGGTTCTCAACCCTTATTTTGGCACATCCTCCATGTTGAGTACAAGAACACATGCTCTCTTTAGGTTTATTCTGTGCTCTAGGATATGTGTATCCTGATGCTACATCTTGTGATCTCACTAGCTCTTGTGGAATGATAACTACCTTACCTTCACCTATTGCACTCCCCTGCAACCAAGTTTCTTCTTGGATTTACTTCTCTATTGTTGATTCCACACAATAAAATTCTTTACCTTTGTTACTTGTGCATCTTCTTTGTGCAATATTTTCATTAATGCCTTCCAAGATTGGCATTTGCTCTCACTCTTCCATTTTTTAATAGGGCACCTTTTAACCTCTGTATTGCTCCCATGTTGGTTCTTCCTTTGTGTCTCCCTTCATCGCAACCCTATCTTCTTTAATTTTGAAGTGAGGCTTTATAGGTTCTTTTTTTAAACTTTCAAGTCTTCTCCCCCATTTGAGCTAGCCTTTTGGATGCAATACTTTGTTTAGTAGTTTGGAAAAAATCTATTCCTAGATTTGCAACTCTATACCCTCGTCTTGCCTTTCCATCTCTTTCTCTATTGAAAATATCTCCAACCTTCTATTACATTATCACATAATATTTAATGTGTATACACCACCTTCATCTTTTGTGGGCCTATGCCCACCTCCATCTCCCATGGGTTTGCACCCATTCTAGTTCATCCATCTTCTCCAAAAGGTCTTTATACCTTTCAATTCCTTCCTTTTGTGTGCCTTTCACTTATTCTCTATTATGTACACTCTCTTCCTTATGTCACCTTTGGCAAGTAGGTATACTTACATGTTATTCTTTCATGTGTTTCTCATGTGGGATTTCTATGTGGATCTTCCACTACCCTTATCAATCATTTCTCTTTGCTTGATTCCCTCAAAGAAATGAAAGTATCTATGGGGTCTATTGAATCCAACATTGTCTTATTCCTTTATTATTGCACACTTATATGTACTTGGATTGATATCCCCTTCAGTCATTATTCCTAGTTAGTTTCAGGTTGGTGGCCTCCTACCTTGCTGTCATTCAGTAATAACTCTTTTTTCTTACACTAGTAAATAGTTTTAAAATGTTGATAAGTACTTGTAAATAGAATATAATGATAAAAACATAGAATGTGAGAGGACATGCCATGCCACTTGTATAGAGGTGTATAACTAGAATATGTGGCATGTGTGCATGCATGGTGTTAGAAGGTTTAAAAACCAAGTCCAACATTAGTTAGCTTCAAAAATTTAAGACTTACATGTAGTTAGAATGTTGCTAAACAAATTTTAATTATTTTAAAAGATAAATGACAAATCATTTTGTTATTGACTATATTTTTCATCAGTGAACTTTCTAGATATTAAATTGAAAGCATTTTTACATTGTTTCCTTATGAAATCAAATGGATCGTTTGACCTAAATCATAAATTATACTGGAAAACTATATAAACACATGCTAAAATGAAGAGGCCACACCCTTCTTGTTACATTATATATGTAATTATAAATATAATTAGTTTTAAGGGACTAATGGCTTAGGAAGGGAAACATGAATGGTTGATGCTTTCATAAATTGGTCCATAGTTTAAAAACTATAGTCTCTCAAAAATACATTGTGATGGGAGATGGAAAACCACTCACTTCCTCAATAAATATACTCCAAAATGCTTCTCAGTATTTTCAAGACCTCCTTATAGTTAAGTCCCCACTACAAGGAAATAAATCATAAACCAAAACAAGGATTTTAAGCACATTTATCTCATATCACAAAAGAAGACAATGATCAGATTGTTAGACCAATTTTGAAAGTAGAATTGAAGCATCTAATTTGTTCCTTTCACAAGGATAAAGCTTCGAGAACAAATGTTTTCTTGATCTTTTTTTACCAAATATTATTGGCTTGTGATAAAGGAATACCATTTTTCAGTCATTTTAAGAATTCTTAAGAAATAAATCTATTCTCAAAGCTATGAATGCCACTAAGTTGGACCTCATCCCAAAGGAAGCTCAAGATGTACAAATGGACCAATTCAAGCTTATAGATCTATGTAATATGATCTACAAAATTATATAAACTCATTGCTTTATGATTCAAACCTTCATTATAATTTTTTTTAATACCCAATTGACATTTATGCATGAAAGGAAAATCATTAACAATATCCTATCCACACAAGATATTATACACTCATTGAAGATCCAAAAAAGGTGAGGAATCCTCATTAAGTTTGGCATGTCAAAAGCCTTTAATAGATGAAATTGAGATCTCCTTTTCTAGACTATGATTGCTTTTGGTTTCTCAAAGCATCTAACTAAATTTATTAACATTTGTATCACAACATTACTACTTGTGAACATTAATGGGGATATTGACTTCTCATTCACTTACACTAGAGGCCTTAGACAACTTAATCCGATAAGCCCATACTTTTTATTATATTTGAAGAATGTTTATGTAGGTCATTGCAACATGCCAAAATAAAAAGGGAAAAGTTATATAAAACACTCTTCCTCTCTGATAAATCCTTTTTATTTAAGATTAACACATTTGTGTTATATTTTACAACTTTCAAGAAGCTTTTGGTCAATAAGTTAATAGGCACAAATCCAAGGCAATATTTGTTAATGTCTGCATTACCAAAAAAAGAAATATTGTTTAGGCTTAGGGATTCCCTAAAGGATACATTCCCTTAACTTATTTTAGATCCCATTTGGATTATAAACCTCACTTGTCCTCCTGGCGTACTCTCAAGTCATATTTTGAAAATAAAAATGTTTGAAAACCATAGTTGGATTTCTTTTACACATTGACTTAAACTATTTAAGGTTATACTCTAGGTGTTTTGGTTTACACTCTCACTCTTATTAAACTCCCTATGTACATAGGGTAAACATTCAAATCCCTACAATGTAAATTTTTGTGACAAGGAATGAACTAACAACACAAGCATTATTTGGTTTCTTGGGATGAGATTTGTAGGCCCAAATGTTTAGGGGGATTAAATGTCAAAAATAGTTTGCAATTCAATAATGTTATATCCATGTGATCAGCTTGGAGGCTCAATGTTTCAAACATCTTGTAGTGGAGTAAAATTTTATTTGGGAATTATCTAAATCCTAACCAATGGAAGACTCCATAGTCCAAAACTACCCAACACATTAAATTTGGTGCTAGGTCCTCTCATAGATGATAACATTGCAAGTTGGAAATGGGCACACAATACCCTAATAAGAATCAAGTTGGAATGGATAACCACCTCTCTCTTCATAGATATTTGATTATATCAAAAAAAATTTACAATGTTGGGGAAACATTATCGTGTAAGCTACTATGTAAAACCACCAAGCAGTAAAGCAAACAATAATTGAAAAACATAAGGGAGCATCCCTTTTCCAAGTCTAAATATTGGTTGATGAGATCTCTAATACTTACATATTTATATCAGATATCCTTATTAAACATGTTTAGTCCTCCCCAAATAGGGGACACTGCAAAGTGGTCTTAGTCTATCTCAACCTTGAGTTAGTCAATGTAAAGCAGAAATTAAAAAAAATAATTTTTGAGCAAGCTGGCCAAATATCGTGCCATTGTGGTTCCCATTAAAAAATATGAATCTCACAAAGAAAAGTTACAACATAGAGGTTAGATTGGGACCATTTATCTATTCAAATTATTAAAGGGAAGGGGAGAACATAGTGCACTTATTCCTCTAGATTGGGACCATTTATGCTCATCAAATTTGGTGGATTTTAGCATAGTAGTTTTAGAGATCAAAAATATGCATCAATTATTCTCCAAGTAGATATTAATTCAAAATATGCTCAAAATCTCACTTTAATTGTATCCATCTAGCATATTTGGCCTAGATTAAATGTGATAGTATTTTAAATGATAAGCAATATATTTTAATTAAGGTATAAAAAGTCTCACTTCAAGTTAGAAACACAACAATGATTTGAGAGGGGAATAGCTCTGTAGCCTTCTCTTCACTTAGAATGGAGGATCTCAAAACTTTTAAAATCTTTGGATTGCCATTCCATTATAAATACCAAATATTCATCAATATTTCCAAGCATGCATAGATGGGCTCCCTCTAAGATTATACAAGATCAACTTTGATGGATCCAGTAGACAAAATTTGGGCACTGCTAGTGGAATAGTGTGGAATCTTAAGGAAGCATTGGTTTTCCCAATATATAAAAAATTGGGAAAGTAAAATAAAAATTTATCCCAACACTTATCCTTGTATAAGAGAGCTTATCTGGAAACAAAAATTCATCTTTCATAGTTGTTCATCAAAGGTGACTCCTAATACTAAAATTGTGGAATTCGCCATCCAAAGCATTGAAAATATTTGAGTTTGAAGTCTTCAAGTCTCCCCAAAATTTTCTCCCAATTATAAGTTAGACACTATTGGATCATCTCTTCAAAAAAGTCTAGAAGTTTAAAGATATCCACTTGTTAACATTCTACATGAAACCATAATCACATTGTAGACAAACTAGCTTAAACTTAGCTTTGGTTGCAACTTTCCTTGTTTTCATTCAGGACATCTTCAATGAACAACTCATTTTGTACCATGTTCCTTGGTGCTCTTTGGACCTCAGTTATTTTATGTGCGATCATGAGAGCCTTTACTTTTTCACCTTGCTTCTTATCCCTAATATGTCCTTATGTACTTTATAGTTTTACATGTGCATTACTTACTTTAACCAAAACTTGTACCCCCTTCATATTATCTAATTCCTTGCACAATTTTCAACCACCTTCCTTCCATGCAAGTGGCCTCTTACATTGTCCATAATAAACTTCCAAAATATTGTGTCATTCATTTGTACACAACTAGAGTTGTTTTATTTCTCACTTGATTGACTCTATTTATGTCTGATGCAAGATTGTTGTTTCCCCTATGATGTTCCTACATCAAACCCTCATGATAATTAAAATCTAATATCTTGTATACAGGTAGGATTAGAATGGTAGGGCCATTTTTTTAGTTGACTACCTTGACCATGGTGTTTTCCTGCATTGGATGTGTCACCTAAGTAGGCTTACTCGATGTCTCCTCTTCTACACCATCATTAGGACATAAACCATCCTCCACCTAGATCCAATACCCTTCCTCTTCTTTCCATTTCTTCTTATTATGGGTTTTCACCCACCTCTATTTGGTTTTATGGTCCTATGTCCACCTTTGTCTCCTTTGGGTCTATGCTCGATTTCATCTCTCATGACTCTTCACCCACTTTTATCTCTCATGGGTGGTTTTAACTTTCCTTATTTTCCTAAACGTCACCTTCAATTAATAATTCCTTTTGCGCCATGTTCCTTGGTGATTTGTGGGGCTTAGTTATTTCATGTGTTATTATACAAGCCTTTATTTTTTCACCTTACTTCTTATCCCTAGTGCATCCTTATATACTTTATAGTTTTATATGCACATTGCTTACTTTAGACAAAACTTGTACTACTTTCTTATTCTCTAGTTCCTTACATAACTCTCAACCAACTTCCTTAGATAGAAGTGGCCTCTTGCATAGTCCAAAACAACCTTCCAAAATGTTACATTATGTAACTATGCACAACTAGGGTTATTTTATTTCTCCCCTAATTGAATCTATTTTTATCTAATATAAGATTATTGATTCCCCTGTGATGCTCCTGCATTAGACCCTCATGATAATTAAAATGTAAACTCTTGCAAACAAGTAGTATTGGAATGGTAGAAACATTTTTTTAGTTGACTACCTCAACCATCATGTTATCCTGCATCAGATGCAGCACCTAAGTAGGCTCACTTGGTGCCTCTTCCTATACACCATCATTGGGAAATAAACTGTCTTCCTTCACCTAGATCCAATATCTTTAATCTTCTTTCCCTTTCTTCCTCTTGTGGGTTTTTCCCCACCTTTATTTGCTCTTATGGTCCTATGCCCACCTTCATCTCCTCTAGGTCTATGCCTAGTTTCATCTCTCATGGTTATAAACCCACTTTTGTTTCTCATAGGTGTATGTCCATTCTTATCCATTCACCTCCATCAAAAGGTTTTCATACCTTTCATTTCATTCCTTTTGTGCACCTTTTTCTTGGATTGATATCCCCTTTAAATGTTGTTCCTCATTAGTTTTAGGTTGATGCCTTTCTACCTTACTCCTAATCAGTAATGACTCCTTTTGCTTTTGTATAATGAAAATTGCACTACCTTGATCAAATTCAAGCTGATTTTAGCTAACCCATCTCTTTAGCTCATCCATGTCATGTGCAAACAATGTCACATTTTTGTTAGCTGCAATTGGACTCTTCTCCTCTCCTTATGCATCTTTAAATGCCTTTTGTGGAGTTATATTTGCTTCTCCTTCCCTTTCTGTGTCTCCCCATGGCACAATGCTCTCTTGTCTTTGGGACAAAATTGGTTCCACTACAAGACATTACCTCTTTTTCTTCTTCCCCTAATGCTTTTGGCAAATGCTTGCCATAAATAAACTTATGCTCTTTTGCTTCTCTATGCATGTGCCTTACCAAGGACACATCTCTTTTACATGGTCATTTTACTTGAATTTCACCTATGCATCTTCTCTTTCACATTCCTCATTCCTTGGCATAATTTTGTTTACATTGGTTCTCACACCAATGTTTCTATTTCCTTCAAAACACTTTTGGAGCCCTGCACCTCTATCTCATTTCTGATTCACTTAACAACTCCCAATTTATCTCTAGGCAACTCTTCTTCTCTTTCTATATCTCCCACTACTTCTTTTAAGTGCCTCCTTTAGGGAAGTGTCTCTTGGTCAAAGGTCATTTAGAGCCTCTCCTTTCTTAGGTTCATTTTCCTTTGCTTTTTATGCACCTTTGTACCTCAAAATATCCTCCTTTCCATGTACCATCATCATTGTATTAGGAACCTTAGAGCTACTTTGTTGGTTGATTACATTCTAGGCACATTTATGCACCCCTCGATTATGACTGTGTACTGTTGTAATGTGCTTCCTTGATAAGTTCAAATCTTTGTATATTTATTGCTCAAGTTTGAAATAGCTTTGGTTACAACTTTATTTATTCTTGTAAAGCACACCTTTAGTGAAAAACTCCTTCCATTCCACAATTCTTGGACCTTTGTAAGCCTCAGTTCTATTGAGGTGTGGAGCTAAAAGCTTCACTAGATGAGCAAATTGCAAGGTTGCTATATTTACACAGTCACCAATGTCGGTCAAGGATCAACTGGAGGCTATCGACGTCAGTTATGGATCGGTCAACGTAGGTCATGTGTAGACAGACAGGGACCAACATCGATCACTTGTGCATCCAGAAGTCTATTTTCATGGGTTGAACAGATTATTTGCATGAAAAGAATAACTATTGGTATTAAGTCCGCATTTCTATTTTTGGTAGGACTGATTTGAACCTTTAATTAGGAGATATATCTAACAGTGGAGAATGCATAGCTCATGTATCCTAGTATTATATAATAGGATTAGATCTTCATAGCTTATAGAACAATACATGTAAATGTGAATCAATCCAGGTATTGGAGTTGATTGTAATTGAGAGAAAACTCTTGAGGGAAAGAGATCTGTACATCTGAGAGGTGTGAGAAGAAAGAGAGATTTCTTCTGTGTATTTCCTTCTGGAAGAGTTTAATACAAGTTTTTGGGTTGTTTCTTGTATCTCTTATTCTTTGTTATTTCTGATTCTAGTTACTTATTCTTTCTAGTTTAATTCCATGTTTAGTTACTTGCACAAAAGTAATCAATTATGTTGATAGATCCTAACAAGTGGTATCATAGCCAGGTTGACTAACAGGTTGTGTCAGATCTGGTTAGTGTTTATTGATTACAGGTCACTCACAGGGGTTTCTGATTGAGTGGGAGTAAAGTAATGGTAGAAGATAGTAAACTAGGAATGGAAAAGTTTAGTGGCAAGAATTATCAATTATGGAGGATGTAGATAGAAGATTATCTGTATCAGAAAGATCTGTACTTACCATTGGGTGGGGTTTCAAAGAAGCCCATAGATATGGAAGATGAAGAATGGAATGTTCTTGATAGAAAGGCTCTTATATCTATAAGATTGAGTCTGGCATCTTCTATGATATCTAACTTATCACAGGTAAAGTCAACGGTAGAGTTAATGGATACATTAGCAAATTTATATGAAAACCCTCAGCTTCAAATAAGGTATATCTTATGAAGCAATTATTTAATTTGCAAATGTAGGAAGGTGGATCTGTATCTAATCATCTTAATGATTTTCATGGAATTGTAAATCAATTAAATTCAGTCAAAATAGTTTTTGATGATGAAATTAAGGCTCTTTTAATCTTATTCTCTTTACCTGAAAGTTGGCATAGTTTGGTAATGGCAGTTAGTAATACTGCATCTACTTCAAATATCTTGAAAGTAGATGATGTTGTTAGTGTAATCTTGAATGAAGAAATTCACAGGAAAAGCACAGGGGAAACATCTGGTAATGCTTTAAGTTTTGAAAGTAGGGGAAGGCAAAGAAAGAAGGGCAAGCAAAGGAGATCAAGGTCTAAGTCAAAGATGAGTAATAGATCTAAATCTAGAAATGGTAGAAATATAATCTACTAGAAGTGTGGAAAGAAATGGCATGCAAAGAAAGATTGCTGGTTGAAAGTCAAAGAAGAAAATCAGCATGAAGGTAAAGAAGAAGCAAAAGTTGTAGGTATTGTTGCACAAGATGCTTTTACACTTTCTTTAGATAATAGAATAGAATCTTGAGTTGTAGATTTTGGTGCCTCTTTCCATGCAACTCCAAATAGAGATTTTTTCAATGATTATGTCCAGGGAGATTTTGGAAAAGTTTATTTAGGGGATGATGAGCCTTGTAAAATTATTGGCAAAGGAAAAGTGTAGCTAAAATTGCAGAATGGAAACACATGGGTGTTGAAAGATGTCGTGCATGTACCCATCCTGAAGAGGAATCTAATTTTTGTAGGAAAGTTGGGGGATGAAGGTTGCACAGTAACTCTCACAGCTGAATCTTGGAAAGTTTCCAAGGGTGCACTTATATTAGCCAGAGGTAAGAGAGTAGGTACTCTCTATTTATGTAATTGTATTACTGATTATTCTCCTTCTATATTATCTAATTTAGATGTATATGCAAAGTTGTGGCACTGTAGGCTTGGCCACATGAGTGAAAAGGGAATGACTGTTCTTAAGTCAAAAGGTAAGCTTTCAGATTTGAAAAGCATAGATCTAGATTTTTGTGAGCATTGTATTTTTGGGAAACAGAAGAGAGTGAGATTTATCAAAATTGGGTCAACAAAGAGGAAGCACAAGTTGGAGCTTGTTCACATAGACGTGTGGGGACCAGCTCAGATAGCTTCTATTAGAGGATCACAGTATTATGTTTCTTTCATTGATGATGCTACAAGAAAGGTATGGGTTTATTGTATAAGGAAGAAATTTGATGTTTTTGACACTTTTAAGAACTGAAAAGCTTTAGTTGATAATGAAATAGGTTTGAAATTGAAATGCCTTAGATTTAACAATGGTGGTGAGTACTACAACAATAAGTTCAGAAATTACTATTCTATGTATGGAATACGTAGGGAAAGGATGGTTCCAAGGACACCTCAGAAAAATGGAGTTTCTAAAAGGATGAATAGAACAATAATGGAGCGTGCATGAAGTATGAGGTTGCATGCTAGTTTGCCCTTACATTTTTGGGTAGAAGCTGTAGATACTGTAGTTTACCTGATTAAAAGAGGACCCTCTACTACTCTAGATGGTGGAATTCTAGAAGAGGCTTAGATAGGTAAAAAGGTAGATCTTTCATTTCTCAGAGTTTTTGGTTCTGAAGCTTTTGTGCACATTGATAAAGAAAATAGAAAGAAGCTGGATGCTAAATCTATGTGGTGCACTTTTATTGGTTATGGCTTTGGAGATTTTAGATTTTGGTTTTGGAATTTAGGAACTAACAAAATTATTAGAAGCCGTGATGTTGTATTTAATGAGAAGGTGACGTACAGTGATTAGCTCAAGAAGTTAAATAATACTGAGTAGGGCAATGTTGAATTAGGTGAGGTGATGGTCCAAAATGAGCTCACGAGGAAAAATAATCACACTCTGGAAAACACAGACACCGACGTTAGTCATGTAGGAACTGATGTCAGCCGAGTAGGAACTGACGTCAGTTAGTCTATAACCAATGTTGGTTAGACAAGAACCAACATCGATTAGTCTGTAACTGACGTCAGTCAGATAGTAACTAACGTCAGTCATGTGGAACCGACATCAGTAGGGTACAGACCGAGAGATGACTGAGATTAGTCACTGACAGAGAATTTGGGTGGACAACAAGTAGTGAATGAGTCTCAGATGCCCATGAGGAGGTTAGAAAAGGTAAGTAAACCTCTGATTCGATATTCCCCTTCTTTATTCTACTTATTTCTCACTGATGGTGGAGAACCAGAAAGTTTTGATGAGGCAATGCAGGTGGAAACTCGAAAATAGTGGGAGCTTAGCATGAATGAGGAAATTGATTCCTTGAAAGAGAACCAAATGTGGGATTTAGTTGAGTTGCCATTTGGTATGAGAGCACTAAAAAACAAATGGGCTTATAGGGTAAAGGAAGGTGAGAATGGAAAGATGAGACATAAGGCCAGGTTGGTAGTGAAAGGATTTGCACAAAAACCAGGTATTGATTTTGGTGAAATTTTTTCTCTTGTTGTAAAAATGACTTCTATTCAGACTGTATTGTCTTTAGTTGTTATTGAGGATTTGCATCTTGAGCAACTTGATGTTAAGACAACGTTTCTTCATGGAGATTTGGATGAAGAAATATATATGGATCAGCCAAAAGGTTTTGAGGTCAAAGGAAAGGAGAAACTTGTGTGCAGGTTGAAGAAAAGCTTATATGGTCTTAGGCAAGCTCCTAAACAATGGTATTTGAAATTTGACAGGTTTATGACAGAGCATGGCTTTTGTAGATGTCAATCTGACCATTGTGTTTATTTTAAGAGATTGGATAATGGTAGATATATTATCCTGTTACTGTATGTAGATGATATGCTTGTTGTAGGTTCACACATGTAGGATATTATTGAGCTTAAGGTAAAATTAGCTCACACATTTGCCATGAAGGATTTAGGAGCAGCAAATAAAATCCTTGTCATGAGTATCAAGAGAGATAGGAAAAATCACAGTTTGATTTTGTCTCAAGAGGACTATGTGAACAAGGTGTTGAAGAGGTTTAATATGCAGGATGCAAAACTAGTAAGCACACCTATGGCTAGACACTTCAAGTTGAGCAAAGAATAGTGTCCAAAATCACATGATGAGGTAGAGTACATGAGTAGAATTCCATATGCTTCAGCAGTTGGAAGCTTAATGTATGCAATGGTATGTACTAGACCTGATATAGCCCAAGTAGTGGGAGTTGTCAGTAAGTTTATGGCCAATCTAGGAAAGGAGCACTAGAAAGCAGTTCAGTGGATTCTCAGATATCTGAGAGGGACCAGTAGTAGGCATTTATGCTATGGAGGGTCAAAAACTTCTCTACATGGATATGTAGATTCAGATATGGCAGGTGACTTGGATGGCAGAAGAAGCACCATAGAATATGTTTTCACTGTTGGTGAAATGGTGGTTAGCTAGATTTCAAAGTTACAGAAGGTTGTTGCCTTGTCTACTACAGAGGTAGAATATATTATAGTCATAGAGGCTAGCAAGGAAATGATATGGATGACATGGTTCATGGAAGAGTTGGGAAAGGAGAAAAAGAGTTGCAGATTATATAGTGATAGTCAAAGTGCAATTCATTTGGCAAAGAATTCAGCCTTTCATTCAAGAACCAAACATATACAGCTTAGGTACCACTTCATTAGATAGGTATTGGAGGATGGTGAGTTGAAGTTGGAAAAGATCCATACAGATAGGAACCCTGTTGATATGTTAACCAAGCTGGTAACAAAGGAGAAGTTGAATCTTAATTCAACTTTTGTTGGTCTTCAAGATTGAGCTTGAAGATGGAGAAGCTAGAAGATGTTGTTGTACAGGTATAGGTGCAGCTATTTATCTCCAAGTGGGAGATTGTTGAGGTGTGGAGCTAAAAGCTTCACTAGATGAGCAAATTGCAAGGTTGCTATATTTACATAATCATCGACATCGGTTAGGGATCAACTGGAGGCTATCAACATCAGTTATGGATCGGCTGACATCGATCATGTGCAGATAGGCAGGGACCGACATCAGTCACCTGTGCATCCAAAAGTCTATTTTCATGGGTTGAACAGATTGTTTGCATGAAAATAATAACTGTTGGTATTGAGTCTGTGTTTCTATTTTTGGCAAGACTGATTTGAACCTTTGATTAGGAGATATATCTAATGGTGGAGAATGCATATCTCATGTATCCTAGTATTATACAATAGGATTAGATCTTCATAGCTTATAGAATAATACATGTAAATTTTAATTAATCCAGGTGTTGGAGTTGGTTGTAATTAAGAGCAAACTCTTGAGGGAAAGAGATCTGTACATCTGAGAGGTGTGTGAAGAAAGAGAGATTTATTTTGTGTATTTCCTTCTGGAAGAGTTTAATACAAGTTTTTGGGTTGTTTCTTGTATCTCTTATTCTTTGTTATTTTTGATTCTAGTTAATTATTCTTTCTAGTTTAATTCCATGTTTAGTTGCTTGCACAAAAGTAATCAATTGTGTTGATAGATCCTAACAGGTTCTATCATGTACTATTGAAAAACCCTTTACTTCTACACCTTACTTCCTATCCTTAGTGCATCTTTATGAACTTTGTAGCTTTGTAAGTGCATTGCTTGGCTTAGCCAAAACTTGTACCCCTTTTATTCTCTATCTGATGCAAAATTACAAAGTTATCTATGATGCTCCTACATCAAACTCCCTAGTTAATTAAAATATGAGCTCTTACTTACCAATAGTGTTGGAGTGGTAGAACTATCATTATGGTCAGATGCCTTGACCAAGGTGTTCTCGTCCATCCTATGTGGCACCTATGTAGGCTCACTCGGTGCCTCATTATTTTAAGTTAATGGTTTCTTACCTTGTTCCCAAATAACATTAACTCTTTTTCCTTATGTGCAATGAAAATTTCACTCTCTTGATCTACTTCATGTTGATATTGGCTAAACCATCATGCTAACTTCTATCAGCCATACACAAATTATGTTGCCTATTTGTTAGCTACAGGCCAACTCTTCTCCTCTCCTCATGCATCTTTGGATGCCTTATGTGGAGTTATATCCACTTATCCTTCCCTTAACATGTCTCTCCATGGAATAATACTCTATTTTCTTTGGGATAACTTAGGTTCAATTACACACTACCTGTTTATCTTGATCCCCTTAGGATTTAGTTAGGAGGGTTACAATTCTAGAAATTATGGCAAAAATTAGGTCATGTGTTTTGATGTTGGATTTGAAATGTGATGATCTTATTATTGAAATGTTTCAACATTTCCTTGCAATTGTTAATGAGATCATGCAAAAAATATTGTAACTTCTATGCAAATAATTATGACTTTGACTCTAAATGAGAGTGATAATATTTCTCAATAATTATTATCTATCTTAGGGGTTAATGTGAGGCAAGAACAATTTTTTCTCCATTTGCACTTGTGTTGATTGAAAATGTTGTTAGAAAATATGAGAAGTTGAGGCCTTATTTGATAGTAGAGTGAAAAAAAAGATTGAGTTGCAAGTAATTGTGAAGGGGAAAGATAGAGGGTTGAAATGAAAGAATATGAAAACAAGAGAATTCAGTTGTGAAAGGGGTTAGTGAAAAGTTCATAGAGGCATCTACCATACCAAGGGAAAGTGAGAGAAATATCCAAATCCAAGAGGAAGAATTTATGCCCCTTGAATAATAGAAGTTTAGCACTTTGGGGCCTTTTGAAAAACAAAGGCACAACACTTTAGGGCAGCCTAGAGCTATAATTTTAAAACCAAAAAAATTAGTCACTTTGGGGCAGCAGGAGCACTATCAGTAGGGTTTGGGGTGATAAAAGAGATGTCAAAGATGGATAAAAATGAAGAAGAGAGGTCAACATCAAACATTAATGAGGTTCTTAAAGACCTTGAAATGGAGAAAAAAACACTCAAAACAACCCTATGAAGTAGAAATATTTGCATTTTTGTGTGTGCATTTATATGCACTTTGCACAACTCTCAGTCATCTACCTTATGCATAGTGTATAACAACCTTTAATAATTTTTTGGCATTTAAGATGCATAGTTAGATTTAGTTTATTACCCCTTGTTTAACTATGTTTTTGTTTGATGCAACATAGATAATTCACTAACAATGCTCTTACATCAAACTTCTGAGGTAATCAAAATGTAAGCTCCTTCTTACAATAAGGGTTGGAGTGGTAGAACTATCCTTCAAGTTGGTTTCCTCAAGGTGATTAAAATGTAAGCTCCTTCTTTCCATTTATTCCTATTATGGGTATGTGTCCACCTCGATTTGATCTTATGGTCATATGCCCATCTTCATCTCCTCTAGGCCTATGCCCAATTTAATCTCTCATGGTTTTGTACCTACTTTATCTCTCATGGGTCTATGCCCACTCTTATCAATCCACCTCCACCAAAAGGTCTTAAACCTTTCATTTCCTTCCTTTTGTTCACCTTTTGGTTCTCCTCTGTTATATGCACTTTCTTCTCTCTATCACCCATGACAAGTAGGCATACTTACATATTATAGCTCCATGTGTTTCTCACAAGGTACATCTACATGATTTCACCAATGCCCTTGTCCTTAATTTACCATTACTTAATGCCCTTAGTGGCATGCAAGTCTTTATGGGGACTATTGACTCCCATCTTTTCTCTTCCTCTATTATCATGCATTTTGCTTGATGTGTTTGGATTAATATCCCTTTCAAGCATTGTTCTTGGTTAGATTCAAATTGATGGCATCTTGCCTTTCTCATAATTAATAGTTATTCCTTTTCTTTTTGTGCAATGAAAATTGCACTCCCTTAATCACCTTTGGGCAGATTTTGGATAACTCCTCCTAGTATCTCATCCATATTATGCATAAATGTTGTTGCATTTTTGTTAGCTTCAAGTCACTCTTCTCCACTCTGCATGCATCTTCAGATGCCTATTATGGAGTTATGCCAATTTCTCCTTCCCTTTTCATGTCTCTCCATGGTGAAATGCTCTCTTTTCTTTGGGAAAACTTAGGTTCCATTACAAGCTGCTACCTCTTTCTCTTCTTCTCATAATGCTTTAGGCAAATGAATGTCATAAATAGACTTGCACTCTTTTTCCTCTCTATGTTTGTGCCTTACAAAGGATACATTTACATGAGAATATTCTCTTTCACCTTCCTCATCCCTTGGCATAATGTTTTTTGCATTGGTGCTCAAGCTCTCTTTAGCTGGTGTTCACACTATCTCTATTTCCTTTAGCACACCTTTGGACCCATTCACCTCACTCACATTTTTTATTCACTAAAAAAATCTTAGCTACTCTCTAGGCAACTTTTCTTATCATTCTATAACATATCTCTCTACTTCTTGTTTTAATGCTTCCTACAAGGAAGTTTTTCTTGGTCAAAGGTCCTCTAGATCCTCTCCTTCCTCAGACTTTTTTTCCTTTGCATCCAGGGCTAAAGATTATCTTATATCCATCACACACCATTGCATATGGGAAATTGATCCAACATCCATCATTGTTATTATTATTATGAAATAATCCTTTGGTTTATGGGGATCTAGGGTTCTCAATACTTTCTTTGGTGCATACTCCACTACAAGCACAATGACACTTTTGCTCTCTTAAGGGTTATTCTTATGCACCCTTGTCTCTTAGCATGATGCTCCTACATATTGTGCACCTTATTGCACTCTTGTTGGATCTTGTGGAATGATATCCACCCTTCCTTCCCTTATTATGCTATGTTATAATCAAGTTTCTTCTACTGTTCTCTCCTTTATTATTGATTTGGCACAACAACCGTCTTCACCTTTGCTTCTTACACAACTTATTTACCTGACCTTATCCTCAATGAATTTTGAGATAGGTGTTGGCTCTCACTTTTTAATATTTTAATGTGGCCATGAAGGGCTCCTTATGACCTCTGCATTGCTCCCATACTAGCTCCTCCTATGCATTACTCTTCATGACAACTTTTTATTTTTCACTTTGGTGGATAGGCTTTACAGGTTACTTTTTGTGGCTTTTGAGTGTTCTATATTTGAGATGGATTTCTGAATGCACTTCTTGGTTAAGTATTTTAGAAGCCTTATTTTCCCTATCTATCCATATGTTACTCTATCACATAATCTTTTTTGTGCATACTTCACCTTTATGGAGTTCTTTACACCCTTAAATGATAAATAGTACTCAACATCTAATCCACTCCATCATTTACTCAAGGCCTTTTTTTTAGAGAAACTTTTACTTTAGATTCAAGCTAATTCTCAATTCACATCAGAACCTCTATGAACTCTTTTCTCTCATGGATCTCTCCATGCTTCTCTATGGAATGCTTCCTCCCAAACATTTTTATTTTTGTCTATGCCATCCTTTATTATAGAGTCTACAACATGGAGGCTATCTCCATTTTATTGAGTTCTAAAACTTTGGGTCATGTCTCATTTTGGCTTCTAGTTGAGCCATATTTTGTGTTCTTTGTTCTTTATCCTTCTCCACTTGATGGAGAACAATCTTTTCTAGAACCTTCTTCCCAATACATTGATTAGAAGGTGATACAACACCTTAACTACCTCATGTTTGACAATCTATCAACTTATTTATTAATTTCATGTGATTCATTATCAACCCACTTTTTCTTAGCATGTGAATTACCTCATGGTTAGTAATTTATCCATGGTTTCTCCTAATTCATGCATCTGGACTACCTCATATTCAATGATTTGTCTATGTTCTAGTTAACTACCTCATTTATAGGAATTTTTTGCCACTTCACCTCTCCATTATAGTGCAATGATTACCTCATGGTCAACCATCTATTAGTGCTCACACAACACTCCTTTAAGTTATAACCTCGTAACTTCATACACTAGTTAGTGTTATGCTCTTCATCATAATCCTACGCAGGTGCTTCATACTACAAAATCACTCTAGAAAATTCTCGCTTTGTGATATTTTGTAGATAATCCCTATTGAGTGTTCTCTTTACTTATTTTTCACTCCCTCACTATCTACATACTCCCCACATGGTGTTGAATGATGCTCTACTAGGTGCCTCATGTTCAATGATATGTTATCTTTACATCCATCAATTTTTATCTTGCTTGCAAGTTTATCTTTTCTTTTTGCATCTCTCAAGGATCATAACCTTACTTTGATATCATATTGGTGTTGGTTGAGATCAAGGGTCCCAGTGAAGGGAAACATTAACCACACAACCTTCAGAATTCCATGTAGTGGATCATTTTAATAAAGCATATTATTCCTTAACTTCAGGTGTTACAAAATAATATAAGCATCATAGTTGTATTTTGAGCTCTTGACTCTTGATGGGTTCCCTCCTAGTTCTTCTTTCTTAGGGATCATCCTCATTCTCTCAATTTTTCCAAATTCTTGGAGATTGCTCATTTCTTTTGCTCCCTTCTTTAGACCTGAGTGTGGTTGGGTCCTTTGGTTATTTGGCTCTAAGTATGGTCACTCTTTACTTGTTTTATACTATTTATTTTATCATTATTTTTTTCTTGTTTTTGGAGACCTTTTTGGTTTGTAATTTTTCCTTAACATATTTCTATAATCTATAGTCCCTTTGACCTAATTTTATGGTCATTATTCAAAAATTAATATATTTATCTTATCTTATCTTATCTTATCTACTTATTCTAGTCCTCTGACATAGATAGAAGTATCTCTCTTTCTCTCTATTATGGTGTCCTTAAAATATAATTCACTCAAGACTACAATCCTTCAGCTGTCTACGAAGTTTCTTTTCTCTTTATCTAGCCCTAGATAATTTATTTTGTCCCTTTATGGGATCACTCTAAAAAATTCTCATCTTTGGCTTCTGGGCATTATAAATTCTAGACCAAAACACCTTTTTATATTTTCTTGAGCTTTGGTTGCTTCACTGAATTCCAATGCAATTGGTCAACTTTATTTAATGTGGATTTATGCAAGTCTAAAAACATAACCTAGAAGTATCATAGCCTTTTACAGACCTTGAGCTACACATGTAGATCTTGTTAGTCCCTTTTATTGTCATGTCATTTGTAGTACTAAACTAGGGAAAGGCTAATTAAAGGTCCTTACAACTAATCACTTAACTAATTATCTTCTACTTCCTTGGGCTTGAGTCAAATGCCCTACACTTGGCTTTCTATGTACCCTTATGACTCAAAATATCCTCCTTTCCATATACCATCATCATCACACACTGAGTACCTTAAATATTTTTCATTGGTTGATTACGTTTTAGGTACATTTGAGCACCCTTCAACTGTGACTGTGCACTGCTCTTATGTGCTCCCTTGATAAGCTCAGTGCTTTGTGAATCTATTAGTCAAGTTTAAACTTAGCTTTAGTTGCAACATTCTTTGTTCTTGTGAAGCACACCTTTAGTGAACAACTCCTTCCATGCAAATGTTCTTGGAACTTTATAAACCTCAATTCTTTCATGTACCATTGAGTGATCATTTACTTTTGCACCTTGTTTCCTGTCTTTGGTACACTTTATGTGATTTGTAGCTTTACGAGTGTGATACTTGGCTTAGCCAAAATTAGTATCCCCTTTTTATTTTATAACTCCCTATAAAACTCTAAATCACCTTCCTTTTAAGAAAGTGGACCCTTACATGGTCTATGTAGCCATGCACAACTAGAGTTAGTTTATTTTTGACTTAATTGACTCTATTTTTTGATGCAAGATTGCAAATTCACCTATGATGTTCCTGCATAAAACTCCATAGGTAATTAAAATATGAGCTCTTGCTTAAAAATAGTTATGTCCTCCTCTTCTCTCCTTTCTTCTCCTCATGCATCTTTGGATGCCTTCTATGGAGTTATGTCCACTTCTCCTTCCTTTCTTGCATCTCTCCATGGAGTAATGATCTATTGTCTTTAAGACAACTTAGGTTTAGTTTCAAAATACCTTTTTATCTTGATCCCCTTAGGTTATGGGTAAATTCCTCCCACAAATAAACTTGCACTCTTTCATCTCTCCATCTTTGTGCCTTTCAAAGGACACATCTCTTTTTTTTACTACTATGCTTGAAGTTATTCTATACAGCTTCTATTTTGCCTTATTCTTTCCTTGGCATAATGTTGTTTGCATTAGGGCGTATGGTATCTTCAATTAGTGCTTTCTCTAGTGCCTCTCTTTCCTCTAGTGCACATTTTGACCCATGTGCTTTACTCTCATTTCAATTACACTCAACAACTCCCAATTATTTTCTATGAAATTAATCTTCTCCTTTTGTAGCATCTCCCGTTGCTTATTCCTTTAGTGTTTCCTTTAGGGAAGTTTTTCCTAGTCAAATGTCCCCTAGATCCTTTACTTACACTTCTTTTCCTTTATCTCTAAAGCTAAAGGCTATCTTTTGTGCATTATACACTGTTGTATATCAAAAATTGATCAAACATCCATCTCTATCATTTTTGTTGTGCTAAAATCATTTAATTTATGGTAACCCAGGGTTCTTAAACCTTCCTTTGGCACATCCTCCATTATGAGCACAAGAATACTTGTGCTCTCTTCGAGGTTCTTCTAATGTACTCTTGTTTTTGTGCAAACAACTCCTACACCTTGCACACCTTCATGCACTCTCACTGGCTCATGTGGAATGATATCCCCCTTGCCTTCACTCATTTCACTTTACTATAATTAGGTTTCTTATTGCCTTCACTCTATTTTTGCTTCCATGAAATAACCTTCTTTGCCTCTACATCTTACACATCTTCTTTGTGCAGCCTTCTCCTCAATGCCTTTTGAGATCAACATTAGCTCCTACTCTTTTATCTTCTCAAAGGTCTATTTTTGACTTTGTAAGATGCCCATGCTGGCTCATTTTGCACATTGCCTTTCATGGCAACACTCTCTTATTTACTTTGAGGGTGAGGATTTAAACATTACCTTATGTGGATTTTGAGTTTTCTCCTCCATTTGAGATGGGATTTTGGATGCACTAATTGGTTTTGTTATTTGGAAACTATTTGTTGCCAACTTTTCACCCTCTTATTGCATTTATATCTCCTCTCTTGGAGATCTATGCAACCATTTATTACTTTATCATAGAGCATTTTTTGTGCATACTCCACCTTTATGGATTGTTGTATATCCTTCAATGTGCAATAATGTTGGACATGTAAGACCCACTCCATCATTTACTTAGGTCCTTTTTTTTGGAGAACCTTTGCATTTCATCTTCAAGGTTATTCTCAGCATGTCTCATACCCTATAATGTCCCATTTGGGATAGAATTAGAAAGATTTGGGATTCCCAACAAACCCTAAAATAAATGCAATTTTTTTATTTTCCTTATTTAAATCCCTAACCATAAAAAAATTTAGAATTTTGGAAATACACATTTAGGGTAAAATTTGCAATATTTTCCACTCAAATAGTCAACAAATAATTCAAAAATAATATAACCTACTGAAATACCATCAAATCTAATTTTTATTATCAATTTAATGGCTAGAAAATATACTAAAAATACTAGGTAATTATGTATGCCCCACAAATTAGGTTTTATTTATCCTTACAAATTGTATTCCCAAACCATAAGTGGGGTCACTACCCTAATAATTATTATTTTACCTTCTTCAACCACTTTGCTACCCTTCTAGGGTGTCAAAACTAACTCACTACCCTTTAGATCAGTTGTATCCTTCAAATTGTCTTTCTTTGCCATGCCAAATCTATAATTATTTTCAAAACACCTCAAACTATCAAATTATGCTCAATATAACCTTTGAATTAAGGTTGCTAGCTATTAGATAAGAGTTTTCATCCTTACTACAACCAAACCAATGAGGGTTTTTGTCCTCAATTGCATAAAGTTCAACAACTCATGCCAAAACTCTGGAATTTCAATTATAAAAAATAACATAACGCTCTTCAAATGAACCTCTTTATTTTTATAGCCTTTCCCACTCAAATGCCAAAAGAGCTCCTAACTAAGGGCTAACCTACATCACAATATAAAGCTGCCTTCTTTATGAAATATCAAATTAGAAAAGGAGTTTATGACATATTCACTTTTGGCATCTAAAACATATTATTACTTTTATATAAAGTATTTAAAAATACTTTTTATTTTAATAATAATATTACTTTATTTTTAGAGAAGGGGACACTACAATTCACCCTTCCCAAATTTACTTTCCCTCAAACAAATTCAACTTTCCTCAACTTTGAACCTAGCTTTGGTTGAAAATTTGATTATTCTTATCAAGCACACCTTTAGTGAACAAATCCTATGACACAGTTCTTAAAACTTTGTAGGCCTTAGTTCCTTCATGTACTATTGAGTGACCCTTTACTTCTACACCTTGCTTCCTATCCCTAATGCATATTTATGTACTTCATATCTTTACAAGTATGATGCTTGGTTTAGCCAATACTTTTACCCCATTTTTATACTTGAACTCCCTATGTGACTCTCAACCACCTTTTATACAACTGGATTCTTGCATGGTCTATGTAACTATGCACAACTAGAGCTAGTTTGTTTCTTGATTGATTAACTATATTTTTTTTTAATGCAAGATTGCAAATTCACCTATGATATTCTTCAGTAAAACTCATTAGGTAATTAAAATGTAATCTCCTTCTTTCCCTTTCTTCCTCTCTTGTCATGTACTTCACTGTGTGTTCAGACTAATATTCCCTTCAAGCATTGTTCCTAGTTAGTTTCAAGCTGGTGGCCTCTTTCATTGATCCCAATTGGTAGTGACTCCTTATCCTTCCTTGAAATGAAAATTACACTCCCTTGATGAGCTTCAGGTTGAATTTGGTTAACCCCTCCCAGTAGCTCATCCATGTCTCGTGTAAATAATGTTGCATTTTTTTTTAGATATAGGTCGACTCTTTTCCTATCCTCATGTATATTCAAATGCCTTTTGTGGAGTTATGCCCATTTCTCCTTCCCTTTGCTTATCTTTCCATGGTACAATGCTTTGTTGTATTTAGGATAACTTAGGGTTAGTTACAAGCCACTACTTCTTTCTCTTCTTCCCCTAATGCTTTAGGCAAATACCTACCACAAATAGACTCAATATTTTTTGCCTCTCTATTTTTTTCCTTATGTAGAACACCTCTCTTTTTCATCAGTGTTGTGTTTGAATTTCACCTATGTAGCTTATCTTTCACCTTATTCATCCCTTGGCATAACTTTTTTTGCATTGGCACTCAATTGCTCTTTAGTTGGTTCTTTCACAAATACCTCTATTTCCTTTTTCACACTATTCAACCCATTCACCTCACTCTCATTTTTGATTCACTGAACAACTCCTAGTTTCTATTTAGGAAACTCTACTTCTCCAACAATATCTCTTGCTTCTTTCAATGCCTTATTCGAGGAAGTTTCTCCTAGTCCAAGGTCCTCTAGAGCCTCTCCTTCTTTAGGCTCATTTTTATTTGCATCAAGTGTCTCGGTGAAGGGCTACATTAACCATGAAGCCTTAAAAATTCCACATAGTAGATCATGCTAGTAAAATATTTTATTCCTTAACTTCGGGTGTTACAAGATAATATAAGCTTCTTAGCTATATATTGAGCTCTTAGCTCTACTTAGTCTAGTCTTCAGACAGAGATATAATTATCTGTATTTCTCTATAGTATGGTATCCTTAGACTACCATTCACTCATGAATATATAAGTATCTCTCTTTCTCTATAATATGGTATCCTTATACTACCATTCACTCATGACTATATAAGTATCTCTCTTTCTCTCTAGTATGGTATCCTTAGACTACCAATCACTCATGACTATGAGCTGCATAAGTAGATATTGTCAGTCCCTTTTGTTGTCATGTAATTTTTAGTAATAACTTATCCAAAGGAAAGGTTAATTATAGGTATTCATAACTAATTGCTTATCCAACTATCTTCTACTTATGTAGGCTTACGTTGATTTTTTTAGTCTAGATTTTTACGTGCCTTGTACCTCAAAATTTTGTCTTTTAGACATGTCATCATCATTACACACTAGGTACCTTAGAGCTCCTTCACTGGTTGATTATGTTTTAGGCATATTTGAGTGCCCTTAAACTGTGATAGTGTACTGCTCTAATATGATCCATTGATAATCTCAACTCTTTATGCATATGTTACTCAAGTTTGAACTTAGCTTTGGTTGCAGCTTTCTTTGTTCATGTGAAGCACACCTTTAGTAAACAAATTAGTTCATGCCATAGTTCTTGTAACTTTGAAGGGCTCGATTCCTTCCTGCATTTTTTAATGAGCCTTTAATTTTGCACCTTTCTTCCTATCCCTAGTGCATCTTTGTGTGGTTTTTAACCTTGTGAGTGTGCTTCTTGGCTTAGCCAAAAGTTTTACCCCCTTTTTATTCTCTAACTCCCTGCACACATCTCAACCACCTTCCTTCCATGCAAGTGGACTCTTGCATGGTCTATTTAATTGTGCACAATTAGAGATTTTTATTTCTCACTTGACTAACTCTATTTTTATCTAATGCAAGATTACAAATTTGCATGTGATGCTCCTCCATCAAACTCCCTAGGCAATTAAAATGTTCTCTTACTTAAAAATAGTGTTGGAGTAGTAAAACTATCCTTTTGGTCTGATATCTTGACCATAGTGTTCTCATCTACCTAATGTGGCACCTAAGTAGGTTCAATCGGTGTTTCCTTCTTTTCTAGACCCTTTTCGAGCCTTAAACTATCCTCCTCTACCAAGCTATTATATGCTTCATCTTCCTTCCCTTTCTTCCTCTTGTGGTTCTGTACCCACCTTTGTTTTCTCTTATGGGCCTATGCCCACATTCATCTCTTAGTGGGCCTATGCCCATGTCTGTCTCTTATGTTTTTTCACCTACTTTCATCTCACATGGGTTTGCATCCATTCTTGTTCATTTGTCTCCTCTAAAAGGTCTTCATACCTTCAATTTACCTTTGTGCCTTTTGCTTCTCTATTATTTACACTCTCTTCCTTATTTTGCTTATGGCAAGTAGATATAATTTCATACTATTCTTCCATGTTCTTGTCACAAGGAATGTCTACATGGTTTATTGGTTGCCCTTATCCTTCATTTCTCTTTACTTGATGCACTCAGTGGCATTAAAGTCTTAATGGGGTCCATTGAATCCCATCTTTTTTCTTCCTTTAATAAGTGTCCATTTTTAGATTGATATCCCCTTTAGTCATTATTCTTGGTCAATTTTAGGCTCACGATCTCGTGCCTTGTTCCCAATCAGCATTAACTCATTTTCCTTGTGTGTAATGAAAATTGCACTCCTCTGATTTACTTCCCATTGATTTTGGATAATCGGTCACGGTAGTTCCTATAGGATATGCACAAATAATGTTGCATTTTTATTATCTATAGGTCAAATTTTCTCCTCTACTCACACATATTTAGATGTATTATTTGGAGTTATGTCCAATTTTACTTCCCTTCGTGCATCTCTCCATGGTGTAATTCTATATTGTCATTAGGATAGCTTAGGTTTGGTTGTGAACTAAATTTTTGTCTTGATCCCCTTAAGATTCAGGTAAATTCCTCCCACAAATAAACTCACGCTCTTTCATATCTCAATCTTTGTGCCTTTTGAAGGACACATCTATTTTGCTTGGCTATTATGCTCAAATTTCTCTTAAGTATCTTCTCTTTTACCTTCCTCCTTCCTAGGTGAAATGTTGTTTGTATTAGTGCTCATGCTCTCTTTAGTTGGTGCTCTCTCAAGTGCTTATATTTCCTTTGGCTCACCATTGGACCCATGTGCCTCACTCTCATTTTAACTACACTCAATAATTCCCAATTGTTCTATGTAATAGTTGTCCATTTGTAGCATATCTCCCTAATTTTTCCTTTAGTGCTTCCTTTAGGGAAGTTTCCCTCGATAAAATGTCTACATATCCTCTCATTCCTTAGGCTCCTTTTCCTTTGTCTCTGGGGCTACATGTTATCTTCTATCCATCTTGAACTACTACATATCTATAATTTCTCCAACATCCCTCTCTATCATGACTATTGTGTTACATGTTGTCTTATATCTTTTAGAGCCCCTCCTTTTTATGGCTTCTTTTCCTCTACCTACAGGGCTAAAGGTTGGATTTTATCCATCACACAATGCTACATATGGTCATTTTCTCTAGCATCCCTCTCTATTTCTTATGTTGTGTAAAAAACCTATTTCTTGGGGGATGTAGTGTTCCTATCTCTTCATCTAGTGCATCTTCCATGCTGAGCATAATAACACTTGTGATCTCTTTATGGGGATGTAGTGTTCTTAACCCTATCTATGTGTAGGCTAATCCTACATGTTGTGCACCTTCTTGCACTCTTGTTGGCTCTTGTGGAATAATATCCACTTTGTTGTCACCCATTGTGCTCTGTTGTAACTACATTTTTTTTGGCTTTGGTCATATGTTATTGCTTCTATGCAAAAACCTTATTTACATCTATGACTTATGCATCTTTATGTAGTCTTCTCCCCAATGCCTTCTGAGACTAACATCAGCTCCTGATCTTCCATCATTTCACTAGGATTCTTTTGATGTCCATTTTTCTCCAATAATAGCTCCTTTTGCATGTTCCCTTCATGTCAACCCTCCCTCACTTTGGTGGTGAGGTTTTTTAGGTTTTCTTTTATGGATTTTGAGTCTTTTCCATTTGAGCTAGCCTTCTAGATGTACTACTTGGTTTGGTAGTTTAGAAATTATCTATTCCCAACTTTGCACCTGCTTGTTGCTTTTTCATCTCTTTCTCTCTTGAAGATCTCCCCAACCATTTATTGCATTATCACATAGCCTTTTATGTTCATACTCAACCTTTATGGAAGTCTTGTACACCCTTTAGTGTGAAATAATGATCAACATTCTAAATCCATAACATCATTTCTTTAGGGCTTTATTTTTTGGAGAACATTTTTGCTTTAACTTTAGGTTGACCTCAACCTGTTTGATAACCTATGCAGACTCTTTCCCCCCGTGTGTCTCTCCTTTGATTCTATAGGATTCTTCCTCCCAATAAATTTTATTTCTACGTGCATTTTCCTTTCCCATAACACCTTCAACATGGAGGCTATCCCATCCATTTTCCTTTATATTGGTGACTCCAGGACATGTTTTAACCTAGCTTCTCCCTAAGACATCTTGTGTGCTCTTCATTCTCTACCCATCTACACTTGATGGAGAACAACCTTCTTAGGCACCTTCTACCTAATATGCTAATTGGAAGATGCTCCCCCACCATCATCCATTTCATGTGATTCATTGTTAATCCATTTGTTCTATGCACCTCATGGTTGGTGATATGTCAGTGCTTTCTCCTCATTCATGACTTTGGACTACCTCATATTTTATGATTTGTTTGCATTTAACTTGTATACATCCCTTTTGGGGATCAGTCAATGCTTCAATTCTATTTTCCATCAAAATGACTATCTCATGGTTGGCATTCTTCTAACTCTCACATAACACTCTTTTAGGTTGCTTGTAACCTCACAACATCTTACATTATGTATTATTGTGTTCTACATCACAATACTACGTAGGTACTTTGAACATAATAACTATTGTCACAAAGTCTCTATTCACAATCTTATGTAACTTATTCCTACTGGGTGTTCTTTTTTATTATCTTTCACCTGCTCACAATCTACTGACATCCTTCATTATAGAGAATGATGCTCTAGTATTTGCTTTAGATTCAACAATTTACTAGCCTTCCTTCTACTAGTTTATATCTCACTTTCAAGTTTATCCTTTCTTTTTGTATCTCTCAAGATTTGGGACTTTGGTTAGATATTAAACTAGTGTTGACCGAGATCAAGGGTTCTATTGAAGTGATGCATTAAAGTCTTTTATTCCTAAACTTTGGGTGTTACAAGATATTTTAAGATTCAAAACTATACATTAAGCTCTTGACCCTATCTAGTCTTGACCTTTGACATAGATCTAAGTCTTTCTCTCTCTCTACTATGGTATCCTTAGACTACTATTCACTAATGCTTATAGGTCTTCACTTGTCATGTGAAGCTCCATATCTCTCATTCTAGCCTTATATTTTTTCCTTGTCCCTTTAAGAGATCACTTTGACAGAGTGTCATCCTTAGATTTTGAGTGATAAAAATTCTAGCCCAAGAACCCTATTTATGGTTTGATTGAGCTCTAGTTAATTTATTGAATTCCCATTTACTTAATCGAAAGCTACATTATTGGGGCTCTGCACGAGTTTATGGACTTACCCTAAAAATAACATAGCCTTTTCAAGACCTCGAGCTACATAAGTATTAGTATTATCAAGAGATATCCACACACAATAGACCTTGTTAGTTATCTTTTCTATTGTCATGTTGCTTGTAGTACTAAGGAATGACTAACTGTAGATCCTTACAACTGATTTCTTATCCATCTATTTTCTACTTCATCAGGTTCAACGTAGAATGCCCCATACTTTACTTTATGCATGATCTTGTTCCTTGAACACTCCTTTCCACGTGCCATCATAGTTGCACACTAGGCACCTTAGAGTTTATTTGTTAGTTGTTTACACTCTAGGTGCATTTACATGCCCATTGACTATGACGATGCACCACTCTAAGTGCCTCAGTCATGAAAGTTTGAAACTAGCTTTGGTTGTAACTTTCTTTGATGTTATGCAACACATATTAAATGAATAAATGATTATGTGCCCTGTTCTTTGGTGCTCTATATACCTTGGTTCCTTTATATGCTTTTGTCTAAGCCTTTACTTATGCACCTTATTTTCTTTCATAGTTTGTCTTTATGTGCTTTAAAATTATACGTGCACATTACTTGTCGTAGAAAAAACTTGTACCCCTTCTTATTCTCTAACTCATTTTGAAATTCTAAGCCACTTTCCTTCCATTTAAATGGACTCTTACCCAGTCTATAACAACCTTTCAAAATGTTTCCCTGTGTAACTATGCATAGCTAAAATTGGTTTATTTCTCACCTAACTAATTCTATTTCTATTTGATGCAAGATTGTCAATTTGCCTAGGATGCTCATCTATTAGAATTTCAAGGTAATGAAAATGCATTCTTCTTAAAAGTAGTGTTGGAGTAGTAGAACCACCCTTCTAGCCTATTGCCTTGACCACAGTGTTACACTCCACTTGATGTGGCATATGAGTAAGGACACATAATGCTTCCTCCTGATCTAAACTCTCCTTGGGCCATAAACCACCCTCCTAGCTTGAATAACCTTTCTCTTCCCTCCCTCTCTTCCTTTTGTGGCTCTATGCCCACCTCTCTTTACTCTTCAGGGTCTATGCCCACTTTTGTCTCTTATGGATCTGCATGAACTTTTATCCTTCATGGTTCGATGCCCACTCTTATGAATTCACCTCTAACAAAAGGTCTTCATACTTGTCATTTTGTTCCTTTTGTGAACCTTTTTATTCCCCTATGTTATGTTCACTTTCTTCCTTATAACATCCGTGACAAGTGGCAATACTTGCAAGCTATTCTTCTATGTGTTTCATGAGGCACATCTATATAGTTATTTTATTGCACTTGTCCTTCTCCATTTCCCCTTGATTGATTCTCTAAGTGGTATACAAGCCTCTATGGTGTCCATTGAATCCTCATGGCCCTTTTTCTAGAAAACCTTTGCACTTCAGCTTCATGTTGACTCTCGATGTGTCTTAGAAAATGTACAATATCTTTCCTCCCATGCATCTCTCCTTACTTCTCTGTGGGATCCTTCCTCCCAAATTTGTTTCTTTCCATTTGCACCATTTTTTCCTATAGCACCTACAACATTGAGGCTATCTCCTTTTTTTCAAAATTTGAATCAAGGGCACGTCTCGTCATGGCTTCTTGTTGAGCCATATTTTGTGTTTATCACTATATATCCATCAACACTTGATGGAGAACATCCTTCTTTGGCACCTTTTACCCAATATGATCATGGTTGATGAGTTGTTGGCACTATCATCCCTTTCACATGATTCATTGGTGACCCTCTTATTCTTTGCACATGAACTCCCTCATAGTATTTGATCAATCAGTGCTTTATCCATATCCATACTTCTATATTTCCTCATATCTAGTGATTTGTCCACATTTTGCTTGATTACCTCACTTTCAATGATCTATTAATGGTTCATCTCTACTTTTCAATGTAATGACTACTCTAAGGTTGACAATCTATCAGTGATCATACAATAATCATACAAGTTGCTTGAATTACCAAATGTTGCATTATTCATCTCAATCATGTGTAGGCCCTCTTGTCTTGGGAATTATTGTCCTAAATTATCCCTTCATAATCCTACGTAACACATCCTTATCGAGTGTTATCTTTCTTATGTTATACCTTCTCATTATGTACCCACCTCCATCATGGTGGAGAATGATGCTCTGCTAGCTACCTCATGTTTAGTGATCTACTAGCCTTCCTTTCACTAGTTTTCATCTCACTTGAAAGTTTATCCTTTCTTCATATATGTCTCAAGGTTCATGACGTAGCTCTGATATCAAACTTGCATCAACTAAGATCAAGGTTCCTAGTGAAGTGATGATTTAACCATGTAGCCTTCAAATTTTGATGTAGTGGATCATGCAAATAAAGACTTTTATTCCCTAAAATTATGTGTTACAAGATATTATAAGATTCATAGCTATACATTGAGCTCTTATCTCTATTTAGTCTAGTTCTATGATAAATCTATGTCTTTCTCTATACTAAGGAGTCCTTAGATTACCATTTATTGATGCCTATGGCCCTTCACTTATCATGCAAAGTTTCTTTGCTTTCTATCTAGACTTTGACAAATTTTCCTTATCTCTTTATGGGATCACTTTAACAAAGTCTCCTCCTTAGCTTCTAAGCATTAGATATATTGGTCTAAAACCCTTATTTATAGTTGCATAAGCTCTAGTTGATTCATTAAATTATCATACAATTAGCTTACAACTGCATCTAATAGTGCTCTACGTGAGTTTGTAAACCTACCCTAGAAGTAGCATAGTTTTTTATAGACCTTGAGCTGTGCAAATATGATTATTGTTAGAACGTATTCAACCATAATAGATATTAATAGTTGTCCCTTCTGATATTTTATTACTTTCAATATTAACCTACCTTAAAGAATGAGTAAGTGTAGATCTCTTTAAACAATTTGCTCATCTACTATCTTCTACTTCCTCGATTTCTGTGTCAAATACCTATTGACCATTTTTGGTCCTGTAAGCCAAAAATTAGTCTCCCTTCCTTCCCTACTATCCTGAGTAGTTATTATTTGATGTAATCACCTTAGTGCAAATGTGCCCTCCCTTTTTTTAATAGACCTATTTCTATAAAGAGCCAAGTGACTCGAGTCTTGTAGATGTTTCAAGTTGATCTGGAGGCTTATTTTGCTTTGGGAAGTTAGTTTTCATAAGCCTTTTGGCAAAGGAATGGGCCAGTTTCAAAGGATACAAGTCTTTTAGTAGGCTTCGAAGGACAAGTTCCCTTGTAGAGGGTAGGTAGGTGACAATTGGACCATTCAAGAAGGCTCCAAAGGGTAACTTTAGACCCAAAGTGCCCTTGCAGAGGGTAAAGAGAACCTTTGAAAAGAGTAAGGCATGTTGGAAATATTGTCATTGATGTCAAAGGCCTAATAATATTGGTGATAAAGGCCCCATTGCATTTAATATTGTTTATCTTGGCTAATGTGAGTTAATATTTATTTAATATTAACAAATATATTTTTGGTTGCATATGAGACAAAAGAAGGGCCCATGGAGAAGTCGAAGAGCCAAGGGATAAAGACAAAAGAAGGATGGGATGCATTTTCCCATGAAGAGTCATCTTGGAGAATACCAAGAGTCACCAAGTGAAGAAAAAAGAGTAAGGGCGCAATTTCTCATGAAGGGACACTTTGAGGAATACGAAAAGTCACCAAAGATAAGGACAAAAGTGGGAAGGACATTTTTGATCATGAAGGGTCACCACATGAATTTTCAAAGGCTTGAATATGAAGGGTCATCCAAGATTGCCACCATTTTCCATGAGGATTGAAAGGTCACAAAGGGGGAAGGCCAAATGTCATTTGGAAAGCTATAAATAAAGGCTTGAGTAGCCATTTGTAATGTGAAAGTGTGAGGTTAATTTGTATTTTTTATATCTAGCTTAGAAGAGCAAAGTTGAGAGAGAGGAAAGAGATGTTGTATTGAACTATCATTTTTTGATATAGCAACATTGAGAGATAGGTGTGTGTTATACACAAAGTGGTTGATGCTCATGTGGGTTGGTGCTCATGAATGATAGCTGGGTTGGTGCTCAGCAAAGGGGTTTGAAGCTCCTGTGGGTTGGTGCTCACGAATTGTAGCTGAGGTTAGTACTTAGTAAAGGGGTATGGTGCTCTTGTGGGTTTGTTTTCACTAATATACTTAATATTGTTCTCCATGGTTTTTCCCATATTGGATTTCCATGTTATATCTAGTGTCTCTCTCTTTCTTGTGTGATGTTTATTATTTGAGTTTCATTGCATATCTTGAATGTTTGATTAAGGGAAAGATTTATAAGATATAAATATACTGATTCACCCCCCTCTCAGTAAATTTTGTGCTTAATAATTGGTATCAGAGTAGGTTCCTTTTTGAAAAGTTTTATAGCTTGAAGGTAGATCAGGAAAGCACAAGATGACCATACATAAAGGTGCCTCTACAAGCAAAAGAATAGTTGATCAAGAAGAAGAAGAGGATGAAGCTGAAGTGAATATGGAAGGAGAACTCATGTGTGCCTTAGAAGAGTTGAAAATTGTTGAAAATAAAAATCAAAGATTAAAGCATCAAATCAAGAAAAATGAAAAGGAGTCAAAGGAGATAATTGAAGATCTGGCGGCACAGTTGGAAATATCAAGAAAAGAATGTGAAAGGTATGTTACTGAAATTGCCTCTTTAAAAGAAGAGATTGAGAAAGCAGTCAATAATAAAATAGTCAATGATTCAAAATTTGAGAATAGCACTAATATGCTAAATAAGATATTAGAAAGCCAAAAGGCAATATCAGATAAGATAGGTATCAGTTTTGAAAAGAAGAAGAGCTATGTTGAAGCTCTTACAAATATAGAGGACAAAGAAGGATAGAAGGAACAAAGCTATAAAAGGCAATTAGGTCAAAGATTCACAAATAGGTCCTACTTTTATGGTTACTATTTTTATTGTAATGGATATGGTCCTAAGAAATTAGAATGTATAAAAAGAGCTAACAATCTCAAAAATAAGAAAAAAAAAGGTCATATAGAGTCAAGCAGAAGCTATAATTCTTTTGCTCCTCTATCAAGCTTTGATGAAGAGACCATAATTTGTTACAAGTGCAACAACTTTGGACACATAGCTTGGTATTGTAGAAGCGTGTTCGAGTCAGTCAAGAAGGACCAGAGTTTCAGAGATCCATTCATCAAGAAAAAGGTTCAAACATGGCAGAAGAAATAATCTAAAGGTTTTATGTTGGTCCATACAGCTTTGCATGCAAGAAATGAAGAAAATCCATGGTTTATTGATAGTGGATGTTCAAGGCACATGATAAGATACAAGAGCATGTTCATAACCCTGAAGAAGATCAATGGTGGCACAATGAAATTTGGGGACAACACTACTGCTAGAATTGTCAAAAAAGGTACACTAAGTTTAGATAATGGTAGAACTAAAACTGAAAATGTTTTATATGTAGAAGGTCTTAAGCATAATATTTTGAGTGTAAGTCAAATGTATGATCAGGGGCACACACTAAAGTTTTATGCAAAAGGTTGTGAAATTAGAAGAAAAGATTTAGATGTATTGATTGCAGATTCTCAGAGAATAGGTAATAACTTATATATGCTATCAGACATCAAAGGTCAAAAATGTTGTTTGAGTCAGATTGAAGAAAGTTGGCTATGGCACAGGAGAATGGGGCACATAAATTTTGACAATCTTGTCAAAATTTGCAAAAAGCAAGCAGTCAGGAATCTTTCAACAATCACAAAGCCATCTAACACCCTTTGTGGACCTTGTCAACATGGGAAACAGGCTAAAAAGTGGTTCAAAACAAAAGAGTACTCTACCACTTAGATGCTAGAGCTTGTTCACACTGATCTATATGGACCTATGAGGACTCAAAGTACTCAAGGTGATAAATATTTCATGTTGCTTATTGATGATTTTTCATGTATGACTTGGATAATATTTAAATAATAATAATTAGAAGCTTTTAGACAGTTCAAAGCATTCAAAGCATTAGTTGAGAATGAAACTAATCTGAAGATTAAGTGTCTAAGATCATATCAAGGAAAAGAATTCATGTCAGATTAATTTATTGAGTTTTGTGAAGATCATGGAATAAAGAGACAGTATTCAGCATCAAGAACTCCACAACAAAATGGAGTAGTTAAATGGAAAAATAAAATAGCTCAAGAGATGACAAAGATAATGCTAAATGAATCCAAGATAGCAAATAAATATTGGAGAGAGGAAGTTGGTACAGTAGTGCATATTCAGAATAGAGCTTTATTAAGAGTCAACAATGACAAAACTCCTTATGAGCTATGGAAAGACAAACCAGCAACAGTTGATTATTTCAGAGTTTTCAGTAGCAAATGCTTCATAAAGAGAACCGATGAAAAACTTGTTAAGTTTGAATCTAAAGCAGATGAAGGTATATTTCTTGGTTATTCTTGCAAAAGTAAAGCTTATAAATGTTATAACAAAAGAACCAAGAAAATTGTTGAAAGTGCAAGTGTCAGGATAGAAGAAGATGGAACACAAAAGATCAGTGATCCAATAGACATTCTTGAAATCATTGAAGAGGAAGGCTTTGAAGAATCAGATGAAAATGAGGAAAAGGAGAAAAAGGGAACCAAGACTCCATCCAAATATGTTTAGAAAAATCATAATGAAAGTGACATCATTAGGGATATAAAATAAGGAATTTGCACTAGAAGAATGATGGTAAGTGAATCTGAACAAGTTAATTTCTCTTTGTTATCTAAAATTCAGCTTAGAAATTTTTTAGAAGGCAGACATGATGAGCATTGGGTTAAGGCTATAGATGAAGAATTAGATCAGATAGAAAATAATGATACTTTGGAATTAGTGCCTAGACCAAAAGATCATAATGTGATAGGAACAAAATGGGTTTATAGAAATAAGTTGAATGAAAATGGAGAAGTAACCAGAAATAAAGCAAGATTAGTATGTAAAGGATATGCTCAGATTGAGGGAATAAATTTTGAAGAAACTTTTGCACCAGTAGCAAGGTTAGAGGTTATTAGAATGTTTCTTGCATATGTAGTATTTAAAAATTTTAAAGTATTTCAGATGGATGTCAAATTTGCCTTCCTAAATGAGAATCTTGAAGAAGAGGTCTACATTGAGTAGCCTGAGGGGTTTATTCTCTAAAATATTAGTAATCATGTATGTAGATTAAAGAAAGCATTGTATGGATTAAAACAAGCTCCCAGAGCTTGGTATGCAAGACTTGATAAGTACCTGCAAGATCAAGGATTTAAGAGAGGATTTATTGATAGTAATCTTTACATCAAAATAGAAGGTGAGCATCAATTGATTGTTGTGGTTTATGTTGATGATATCATTTTTGGAGGAAATATTGAAAAGATGAAAAAAGAATTTTCTGATAGAATGCAAAAAGAAAATGAGATGTCTATGCTTGGAGAATTATCATTTTTCTTAAGATTACAAATATTTCAATCAAATAAAGGAATTTTTATATCTCAAAGTAAATATGCCAAGGAAATGTTGAAGAAATTTGGTTTTGAGAATTGTGTACCAGTTGGCACACTTATGTGTATAGAAAATAAGGTGAGCAAGGATGAAGATTCACTTATTATAGATCAATCTTTGTATAGATCTATGATTGGTAGTCTTTTATATTTGACAACATCAAGACCAGACATCATGCATGTAGTAGGTATGGTTGCAAGATATCAGTCATCTCCAAGAGATAGTCATGTTCAGTTGGTGAAAAGAATATTTAGATATATCAAAGGGACATTGGATTATGGATTATGGTATCCCACAGGTAAAGATTTCACTTTAGTTGCTTATACAGATTTAGATTGGGTAGGGTGCTTAGATAATAGAAAGAGTACAAGTGGAGGAGCTTTCTTCCTTGGTGATAGCTTAGTATCATGGCTAAGCAAGAAGCAGAACTCAGTATCACTTTCCATAGCTGAAGCAGAATATATTATAGCAGTATTGTGTTGTACTCAAGTGCTTTGGATGAAGCAAACTTTGGAAGATATTAAGGTAAAGTATGATGAACTTATTTCCATTTTTTGTGATAACACAAGTGCTATAAATATTTTGAAAAATATAGTAATGCATTCAAGAACAAAACATATTCCCATTAGATATCACTTTTTGAGAGAGCAGGTTGTAGATCAACAGGTTAAGTTGGAATATATTAGTACTACAGAGTAGATTACAGATATTTTCACAAAGGCACTACCAAAAGACACATTTGAGTATCTGTGAGAGAAGTTGGGAGTAACTTCCTTTACTTCCTGCCATTGAGGTTCAACATCAGTTGAGGGGGAGCTAAGTGTTAGCTCCAGGTAGGCCCTTTGCCATTGATGTCAAAGGGGGAGAATAATAGGTATAAGTATAGGTGTAGAACATAGGTATAGGTTGCTACAATAAGGGGGAGTTACTGTATGCTTTCAGATGATAGTATTTGTAGGTGACAGGATGTGGTAGTTTCAGGATTGAAGTTGCCATCAATGACAAAGGGGGAGATTGTTAGAAATATTGTCTTGATGTCAAAGGTCTAGTACTATTGGTGATAAAGGCCCCATTGCATTTAATATTGTTTATCTTGGCTAATGTGAGTTAATATTTATTTAATATTAATAAATATATTTTTGGTTGCATATGAGACAAAATAAGGGCCCATGGAGAAGTTGAAGAGCCACAAGATAAAGACAAAAGAAGGATGGGATGCATTTTCCCATGAAGAGTCATCTTGGGGAATACCAAGAGTCACCAAATGAAGACAAAAGAGTAAGGGCACAATTTCTCATGAAGGGACACTTTGAGGAATATGAAAAATCACCAAAGATAAGGATAAAAGTGGGAAGGACATTTTTGATCATGAAGGGTCACCACATGACTTTTCAAAGGCTTGAATATGAAGGGTCATCCAAGATTGGTGCCATTTTCCATGAGGATTGAAAGGTCACAAAGGGGGAAGGCCAAAGGTCATTTGGAAAGCTATAAATAAAGGCTTGAGTAGCCATTTGTAATGTGGAAGTGTGAGGTTAATTTGTATTTGTTATATCTAGCTTAGAAGAGCAAAGGTGAGAGAGAGGAAAGATATGTTGTATTAAACTATCATTTGTTGATATAGCAACATTGAGAGATAGGTGTGTGGTATACACAAAGTGGTTGATGCTCATGTGGGTTGGTGCTCATGAATGATAGCTAGGTTGGTGCTCAACAAAGGGGTTTGAAGCTCCTATGGGTTGGTGCTCACGAATTGTAGCTGAGGTTGGTACTCGGCAAAGGGGTATGGTGCTCCTGTGGTTTTTTTTCACTAATATACTTGAGATTGTTCTCCATGGTTTTTACCACATTGGGTTTCCATGTTATATCTGGTGTCTCTCTCTTTCTTGTGTGATGTTTATTATTTGAGTTTTATTGTATATCTTGAATGTTTGATAAAGGGAAAGATTTATAAGATATAAATATATTGATTCACCCCATCTCTCAGTATATTCCATGCTTATCAAGGCATAGGGATGAAAGTGGGGTTTTCCTTTGAAAAAGAGAACAAGGCAAAAGATAAAGGAATCCTTCAGACTTTTTGTCTGAAGGAAATCTAAGGTAAAAGGGACAAAGGATTTCTTTAGACTTTTTGTTTGAAGAAAATCCATGTCGAACCAAACAGTGAATTCCTTCAAACATTTTGTCTAAATAAATTCACAAAGGAAGAAACCCAAGGCAAATTCCTTCGAACAAAATGCCCGAAGGGATTCCTTTTGACTTTTGTCTAAAGGAATTTATCAAAAGAAAGGGATGAGACTTTGAAGTAAATATTTTCTTTAGGCAAAATGTCTGAGGCTTTAGGCTCCTTTGTCTTCCCAATTCCTTTAGGCAAAATGTCTGAGGGAATTCCTTCAGACATTTTATCTAAAGGAATTGGGAAGACAAAGGAGCCTGAAGGAGCCCAAAGGGCAAGTACCCTTGTGGGGGACTCTCAGCTGCTGAAAAGGGATCCTCTCCTCTTTTCTCAAATATCACCTTCCCTTTAGGAGGGTTCATTTTTCAAAAGGCCAAAGGAATTACTAGAGGGATGATGGGCCTGAGCATGTCCACCTTAATATAGTGAACTAGCTGTTGAGGTTCAAACATCTGGTGATAGGTGCAAGAATGTCAAAATTCAAGGTAGTAAAATAGTCATTGGTTTTTAAATGATGACAGGCCTATGGATGTCAATTTTGTGGTGGTGAAGTAGCCATTGGTTTTTGAATAGTGAAAGGCCTGTAGATGTCAATTTTGATGGGATGCATCAAATATTAAAGATAGACGAAAGAGACAATTCCTTCCAGCAAGTGCCTAAAAGAACTTAATAACATGGACCCATAGGAATTCAAACTCACAAGGCCACAAAGAAACTCAACAACCCACTGAGAAAGGAGCCTAAAGAACCAGGAGGAGATGAAAGATATCCCTGAGGGCTGAGTTGCCAGGAAAAGACAAAGGCCAAGTGCAAAAATGAATAAAATAGTCTAGGTGGCATAGAGAAATCATCGACAGAGAAGTTATTACTATAGATGAAACAGTCTCCACCAAGTGGTCATCAAAGAGTGCAAGCATTCAATAGTGTGGCCTATTTTTCTTTGTCTAAGCTTTGATAAGAAAACAATTGTATAAGTTTCATAAAGAGGGGTGGAATTTTCATTAAAACAATCAAGCGGCCCATGCTTTTGCAGTGACATTTAATATGATTTAAGCACCAAAGTCAAGACTTGAAACATCTATAACATGGTTCCTTCAGTGGGCTTCCTCCTTCCTAGGTGTTTAATGTAGTATGGGACACCTATTCTTGGAAAGTGCCAAAAAGTCTTTCTCTTCATGCTATATATTGTAACCTCTTAGTGGAGAAGGGGATCTCTCACTTGTGTAAGGTGAAGCCCTACCAAATTTTACCTTTGAGTCAATAAAATACATTTTACCTCTATCTGACTGGTTATACTTCTGAGTATGTCTATGTATCAACTCTATGTTTAATCATTTTAGCTTGATGATTTCATAGATTGACACCAATATATCTAGTTTAGCCAAAGCCATTTCTATAGGTTAATAGGAATTAATTCATCTAGAGCATAGAGATAGAAGATGAGTTATCAAATAGTGTGTTTCTGTAGTGCCTATGGTAAGTTCCTTTTCCTTATGTCTTCATTAAGCCCCGTGTTAAAGCACCCTAAAATTTGGTATTTTTATCAAATAAAGTGTTTATTGACCCCCTTTTGGTTTGAAGTGTTGATATAGCTAAGTAGATAAAAATCATTTGGTGCATCACCATTTAGATAGGTTCTATTTTGGTTATATCCTTCTCCCTTTTCACCCCCCCATTACTAGCAGGAGTAATGAAAGACATTAGAGATGCATCAAAGAGAGGTAACCCTTATCTAGAGATTCTTCCTTTAGTTTTGCCAAGCCCACATCAAGAGGGAAGTATCCATTGTGCCACATAAAAGAGAGAAGTTGAGCCTTCTTTCAAGGGTGCAATCCATAGTGTCAATAGTTTTTGGCATGCCTAATGGGACTAAATTTAATGCTCAAAAAAGTTCTAAGATTGGTGTTAGTCCTATTACTACAAGAATGAACCACTAACCCAACATCTAGAAACTCCATTTTTAAGAACATCAGTCTCTGGTTAGAGATCAACCTAACATCCCATGCCTAAGGTCACCACAAGATCTTCTGCCAAGGGTGTCCCTTTCAAATTCATTGAGCTGCCCTTAAACTCAGCAAGGTGGTTAAGGTTTGTAAGGATTTGTCCCTATATAATAAACCAATTTCCTAGACCTACCATAAAATATAGTTACACAAGAAGGCCCCGGTTGAACCCTATCATCACCATGGCTTTACCTTTGGTAGCCTTACATGGTTAGAGCCCTTTAAACCTTCTACATTATGACTTAATTTTAGGGATAGCCCTTAAGAGTGTTCCTCCTTACTATGTACCTAGGGATATGATATATTAATTTATATAGGTTGATGGAGATGCTGACATGTGGCACACATCCCCTTAGTTAGTTATATGGGTACAATATATTAGGATAATGGAGTAACTTGTAGAATTAGTGCTTTGGGTAATGGTTGGCCTACATTGGGATTAGGAGGTTACTCATCCATTGGTTAGATAGATGTCTATATAAAGGAGATGATTATCATGGTAAAGAAATTAAGTAAGCATTGAGTCTTCTATTGTAAGAGGATATTAGAGGTTATCCCCTCGAAGAGACATTGTGGAGTTATTAATTTTTAAAGGATTATTATATGGTGTTTCCCTAACTTAAGGGTATTTTTTCATATATTTAATATTTGAATCATATCAAGTGGTATTAGAGCTTCGATTTGGGTAATTTGTGTGGAGTGAAACCCTAGTTTTTTTGAATCATCAATATATTTTTATTGGTTACGAATTTTTCCACAATGTTTTTATTGGATATGGAGAATATTTAAAATAAGTCATAATAAAAAAATCAAGATTTTTTTATTAGTTTTGAGGGAGTTATTGTTATTTTAGGGTTTATACTAATTTCACTATATCATCTAAAATATAGGGAATTTTTATTCGAAATTTTTATTGGAGATGTAAGAATATATAAGAGAAGCACATTAAAAATTTCAGAATTTTTGGAGTTGTTTGGAGTGTTTTTTTGTGATTCTATGGTTTTTTTTATATTCAATCTACAAGTCAAAATTTGTGACATTTTTTCATAAAATTTTGACTGAGTTTCCAATATCATAAGGGGAAGCTACAATAAAAATTTGGGACTTTTTGGATCAGTTTTTTATGAGTTATTGACATTTTAGGGTTTCATGAACCCTAATTTTTTTTGTGGATCATGAAGTTGCAAAAAATTTCAGGGGAAGATGATGTTGATGCTAGATAATGGTGGCTCATTTTTAAAGAGATTAATACTAAAAAAATTTATGGAAAATAGAATTATCTCTTTCTTTGTCTGGGCCTACACAACATTGGTGGTTTAATCAATTGAGCTTTGTACAAAAGTATTCTTCATGGGAAGTAATTGAACAAATCTTCCTAGATCGATGGGATATAAAAGAAAAAGAGGATGTAGAAGAGGAAGAAAATAATGATGATAAAGAAGAAGAAAAAGAAGAAGAAGAAGAAGAGGAGGAGGAGGAGGAGGAGGAGGAGGAGGAGAAGGGTTTAAATAATTTGGCTCTAAAGAAATCTGAGTCAATTTTTCAATTTCATAGATGCATTCGAAAGAAGAAGGTGGTTGTGTCTATAAACCCTACCATCAAGTATAAATTCATTAACATGAATGTGGCCAAGCATCTACATGTTAAAGAAAATAATATCAAGGAGGTTCAAGTAGATGGTAATAATATTTCAATGTTTGAATATTTGAAGCTCACTCTAGAAAAATATGTTTTGCATTCAAAATTTTATGCTTTGGCTATGGATGATCTGGATATAGTTCTTGGATATCCATGGTTAGAGAATTTGGAAACAATGAATATTAATGTTCAAAAAAAGTTCATGAAGTTTTGGTATAGGAAAAATAAGATCACTTTACAAGATATCATAGTGAAAAAGGCACCAATAACAATCCAGGTAGATCATGAAGATGAGATTGAAACAGGCGATGAAGAGCATGATCAAGATTCAGATGATATAGATAAAAACACACTACAAATAGAAATGAACACTTCATCTACTAGACAAAGAAGAAAAAGGTGGAATAGGTTGAAGCAAAGGTGGATAAGGTCAAAATATTGGAAAATTTTGAGGTATATAGACACCCACATCATCATGAAAGGAAACAATCATGGAACCAGGTGAGGAAGTGTCATAACAACAATCATTTTATCTATACATGAAATAAAATTTTCAATCATTATGGATATGCAAGGAATTCAAACAAAAATACTATGGCACATGGAATGAATGGGGAAATCACTATGACTATGCATGGAAGAATACCTACTATGGTCATGGTTGGAATCAGAGTAGCACAGCGGAATATGGTACATGGAATAAAAAGAGGAATAATTATGCTTGGACACCAAAGTAGTATAATTATGATCATGAATGAAATCAGAGGAGCACAATGGAATTTTTAAACAATATTGGAGAGCTATCACCTACCAAGATCACATATGGATGGCTAGATGATCGAGATTGGAGACAAGTGTGTAATGATTTGAAGCACACTCATTATTTGGTTTCTTCCTATGTTTCAGGGATGAAACATGTCAAGGAGGGAAGTAATGCTATGTACCTAGGGATATGATATATTAATGTATATGGGTTGATGGAGATGCCAACATGTGGCACATATCCCCCTTAGTTAGTTATATGGGTAAAATATATTAGGATAATGGAGTAACTTGTGGAATTAGTGCTTTGGGTAATGGTCAGCCTACATTGGGATTAGGAGGTTACCCATCCATTGATTAGATAGATGTCTATATAAAGGAGATGATTATCTTGGTAAAGAAATCAAGCAAGTATTGAGTCTTCTATTGTAAGAGGATATTGGAGGTTGTCCCCTCAAAGAGACATTATGGAGTTATTCCTTCCTAAAGGATTATTATATGGTGTTGCCCTACCTTAAGGGTATTTCTGCATATATTAAATATTTGAATCATATCAAGTGGTATCAGAGCTTCAATTTGGGAAATTTGTGTGGAACGAAACCCATATACATTAATATATCATATCCCTAGGTAAACAACACTCCCTTTCACAAACAAGGGCCTAATACCGCTATTGAGCATATCAGGAATATAGCCAACCTTTGTAACATTCATAATGTCACTGAAGAGAACATAGCCATCAGATTATTGGAATTGTCTTTTAAGGGTAAGGTTCTAGACTGATATGGGACTTTACCTATGAATTCAGTCATCACATAGAACAAATTAGGCACTCTCTTGACAAATATATTTGGGGAGTAGAGTGATCACCTCTCTCTTGTTGAGCAACTAACCACCATGAATAGAGCTCCACATGAATTCATGCAAGATTTCAATACCAAGTTTCAAAAGACATGGGATATAATCCCCATTTTAGTGAGGCCAACCCCAAGAAATTCTTTCCTTTATTACTTAAAATATTTAAACATTGGCATTATTGTCATGATATATCCATGGGAGGACAAGTGTATTAGTTGCCTATGAAATAGCTATAGCTACTAAAAATTGCCTGGTGCAAGAAGGAAAGATAGCCACTAGACCTCATATGCTACTCTTTCCTTAATTGCCACCTCTAGTTTAGACTGTTGCACCCACCTTAGCTCTTATTCCTGGCATAGAAAAGTTGACTGCTACCTCACCCAATGACCTCCATGAATTTAAGAGCTTATTACAAAGTGTAACCAATGAATTGGTGGCTCTCAAATGGCATTAAGCTCAAAACTATCAACCAAATTAGGGCTACCAACAGTTTAGACAAGCAAATAGACCCCCCTTTTATAATTATAATCAAGGACAGGGTTAATTCACATAAGCCATACCATATCAAGGTTATAATCTAGGTGTTCCTTCATCATCCAAAGCTCTTATTCCTAATCAAAATAATCTGGCATAGGAACAATCTAATTGCCCACCCCTGGGATATGGTCAAGAATAGGTTACTTATACAAATGAGTTGACAAATTAGTATGTGAACATGCAAGACAACCAAACAACCTAGTTCCCAAGTTTTGAGGTGTCAATATAACCTAGAATGGACAATAGGTAGGCTCAGTCTGATTCCACTCTCATGAATCACCTGGAAGGTGAATTCTATGTAGCATATTATGTGGATAGCATAAACAACCAAGGTGATTATGTGTCAGCCAATACCAGGTCTAAAAAGAGGGAAATGGAGGAAGAAAAAGAAGCTTTCCAAATGTCCCCAGCATCTTCTTCATCACATGTGAACCATAAATTTCCAAATTATAGGCCGTTGATTACACCCTCAGCCCCTCAGCTTGTACCTCAGGCTGCAAGCACCCTTAAAGAAAATTTAAAAGGGAGTAACTCTCAAATCAATGTCATGGACTAGATGAAGAAGTTACATATGAATATCTCTTTGTGGGATTCATTAGCAATGCTAGGATAAAATGACATACTCCAAAAAGAATTGCAGGGCTAAATGAACAAGGTATCCCAACAAAGGATGATAAAGTTTTGATTATGAATGGGCACCTTTCCATAATAGGCCAAGAAAATAAGGATGAAAAGGTTCCTCCTTTCTACATATCCTTAGTCATTGGAGATTTCTTAGTTCATAATTACATTATTGACAGTGGGACAAGCACCTCAATAATGCCCAAATGTATAGCAGATAAACTGGGACTCAAATACAAGGAGATGACCAAGGGAGTTCTATAACTAGATGGATCACTAACTAAGACACTAGGAGTGGTATGAGGCTTGAATATAACATTGCACTCATGTCCAACTTTCTTAGTTCCCCATGATGTGGTAGTGGTGGATGCTCCTCCCTACTTTGTGATCTACTTGTCTAGGGAGTTCACATCTAAAATAGGTGGGTAACTAGTACCAAACTAGTCTTACATAGTTTTTAAAACCAAATATGGGACTAAGGTCAAGATTGAGTTGAAGCCAATCCATAGAGATCATCTGGAGCCATACTCACTTAAAGCGACAAATATTAGCTACACCATCATTGATGAAGAAGAATTCCAAATAGACCAATCTCTGCCCTCTGCCCTTGAAGGAGTTGATGACCTACTCTTAGATGAATGGGGAAGTGACAACTTTGAACATGACCCATATAAGTTCATAGAAGAGGAAGGTCTTGGAATTTATTGCATGCATGAAGAGGGTACCCTTATGCCAAATTTGATGAAGGAAAATCAAGAGAGCTCAGGTTTATGGCAACTCTTCTTTGATGGCTCAAGAAGCAAATTGGGAGCTAGTGGTGGAATAGTATAAATTTTTCCCTCAAAGGAGAGATACTTCTCAACTTTCAGATTCTAATTTTCCTAAACTTGAAATGTTTCAAAATATGAGTCTCTCATTCATGGTTTGGAGTGGGCAAAGAAAAGAGGAATTAAAGAACTACAAGTGTTTGGAGATAGCGAGTTAGTCATAAATCAGGTGAGAGGCCAAAATTTGAACAAGAATTCCTTGCTTAAGTCTTACAAGCACAGGGTGTGGGACTTAGTGGAGAGTTCCCTTTTTCTCAATATTAATTCTATTCCAAGAGAGAAAAATAAGTAGGCAGATAGACTAGTAGTGGTTGGTGCCTAGTTTGACATCCCTAAGGAGATAGGTTGAGACAACAGTCCATGCCATTTAAAAGTGGTAATCAGACCCTCCATGCCTAATAACATCACCAATTAGCAGGTGTTTGAAAGTGATCAGTATATAACACTCTTATTATAGGAGGAGGTTGAGTTTGCTTCCAAGAATCGAGCCAAGGTGCAACAGTAGTATGGTGGCTAGATTATTCAACTGAAGCACAACAAACTTCCCAAAGGCTTGGTCATTCTCAAAATCATCTTCAATGAGGATGACCAACTAAAAAATGATAAAGCAAGCATCACAACCAAGAAATAAAACTATGAAAAAAGTTGAAATATTCAAGAACAAGCTATTTTCACTTGGAAAAGTATGTACAGATGATGAAAGGCATGCTTTTATTTTGTTGTTCCAAGAATTTGTTGATGTTTTCACTTAGGAGTATAGTGACTTGAAGGGTTTCAACCCAAGCTTGGCCCAACACACCATTGAGCTAGAGGAAGGCACCAAGCCCATCAAATAAAACCAAAGGCTTGTCAATCCAAATATTGAGCCTTTCATACAGAAGGAACTCACCAAGATGATTGAGTCTAGGATCATATTTCTCATCAAACACTCTTATTGGCTAGCCAATCTAGTACCTATTAGGAAAAATAATGGGGATATTAGACTATGTGTGGATTTTAGAGACCTCAATAGAGTCTAATTAAATGATCACTATCCTCTCTCAAGTATGGAGCAAATCCTCCAAATGGTGATAGGCAGCAAATATTTCTCCTTCCTAGATGGGTATTTAGGGTATAATCAGGTTCTAATGCAAGACTATGATCAGTATAAGACAACCTTCACTACCAAGTGGGGGACTTTTACTTACTAGAAAACACCATTTGGATTATCCAATGCTAGAGCCACCTTTCAGTGAGCCATAGACATGGCTTTCTAAGGTCTGATAAATAATATTGTATTGGTCTATCTTGATGATGTGACAATGTTCTCTAAGGAGGTAGGCCAACATCTAAAACACCTAAGGCAAATATTTGAGAGTTGTAGAGAGTTTGGTATCTTCCTCAACCCAAAGAAATGTGTGTTTGTTGTCCATGAGGGTAAACTTATTGGCCATGTTGCTTCGAAAGGGGGCTTGACCATTGATCCATAAAGAGTCTGTGCCATCCTAGTGTTGTCCTTACCTAAGCATAAGAAAGGTCTAAAAAGATTCTTCAGTAGAATACATTTTATTAGGAGATTCATCCTAGATTTTTTTGAGATAGTTAAGCCACTGACCTCCATGCTGAAGAAAGATGAGAAGTTTGAATGGATAGCACAAAAGAAGGATAGTTTTGAAGGGATCAAGTAGGCTATCACCCAAGCTCCTACCTTGATTAGTCCTAATTTTTCCAATGATATCAACCTTTACACCTTTGGAAACGAAGAGGTAATTTTCACCATGCTTACTCAAGCAAATGATGAGAACCTTGAACAACCTCTTGCATTCTTTAGTCAAGGTCTGGAAGGTTTTGAAATCAGGTACATATATGTTGAAAAGCAAGTGCTCATGGTCATACAAATCCTAAATAAATTTAGACATATGATGTCAAATATTAAGGTTCATCTCATGGTGCCACATCCTAGCATCAAATATTTCTTGATTAGCTATGATCTAAATGAAAAGAGAGCAAGATGGATCACCAAGGTAATGGAATATGATGTGGATATCAAAACCACTAAGCTGGTAAGGGGAAAAGGGTTATGTGAACACCTTGCTACAGACCTCAAATAGTAGAAGGAGGGCATTTTTATACTCCATGATGAATTTACAATAAAGGAACTAATAATCATGAAGGACTAGGCATAAGAAATGACACATTTTCTTCTCATCAGTGAGTGCCCATAAGGACTTGATAGGACTAATAGGAGGTAGTTTAGACTCCAATCTCTTCCTTATGTCCTAATTGATGGGGTGTTATTTAGAAGGTATTTTTTGGGAGTAATCTTGAGATGAATAGACTCAAATTATGTTGATAGGGTACTATCTAAGTTTCATGATGGGCTAGCTAGTGGTCACTTTTCTCCTAAGCCTACAGCTACAAGTATTATGAGGGTTGGTTACTTATGGTCCACTTTAGTTTGAGACACCCATGCCTAGGTATGAAAATTCCAAAAATGTGTCCTCTTTGATGGAAAGCAATGATTGGATATAATTCCTCTACAGCCTATTCAAGTAGAATAGCCATTCATGCAATGGGGCCTAGACTTCATAAGAATGATCAACCCTCCTTCCAGTGCTGGCTACAAATGGGTCTTGACTGTTACCAACTACTTCACAAGATGGGTAGAAGCTATTGTTTTGAAAGAAGCCAATGAAATTATAGTCTTAGACTTTTATAAAGGCCTGGTGACAAGGTTTGGAGTCCCATCTACCATCATCTCAGATAATGCATTAGCTTTTTTGGGAACCAAAACAAGTGAGTGGGCATTGGGAAAAGGCATCTACCTTAGCACTTATTCCAATTACTACTCATAGGGAAATGGGCTGGTTGAGTCCACCAATAAGAATCTAATCAAAATCATCAAGAGGATCATAGAGGAAAATCAAAGAACTTGGCATGCCAAGCTAAAAATAGCCCTGTGGGCAGACAAGGTTACTCTAAAGAGGGCAATTGGCAATTCACCATACATGCTTGTGTTGGAAGGGAAGCTAGGCTCCATATTTCACTTGAATTTCTAGCCTTGGATCTTACTCATCAGCTACAATTAGAATAAGGTGATAACATGGAGGTCAGGCTTTGTGAATTGATGGAGCTTTAGGAGACAAGAGACTAAGCCATGGTTTCTATAACCAACTGTTAGCAGCAAATGAAGAATCAATTTGATAAGAAATCCTCATCAAAAGGATTCTCTGAAAGTGACATCATATTAAAATGGGATGAGGACCAAGCTAAACCTAGAAAACACATGAAGTTTAATGCCCTATGGAGTGGTTCGTATGTCATCACTCAGTGCAAGCATCATAACACATTCCAACTCTATAGGTTGGATGGTGGGGAACTACATATCCCAGTTAATGGGATATATCTTAAGCATTTTCATTGAGCCTTCTCTCATTATGTACATATTTTTCCTATTTTTCTCTATTTTCCCTAAGTGATTTTGCACATGTTCATATTTTTTTAGCCTTGTATGTGTTTTGTTTACCATTTGAGGGTAAAAGCTTCATGTTGATTCTTTAGTCTCTCAAGGTTATTGCCAACATTTTAGGCTATATTTTGACTCTATGCCCAACCAACTTGTAAACCACTAGTTTTCTTAAGCATAGCATGCATGCTTCCCCTAAGAATCACTAAATTTGTTGACCATTTTTGGTCCTGCAAGCTAAAAATCAATCTCCCTTCCTTCCCTATTGTCTTGAGCAGTCAATCTTTGATGTATTCACCTTACTACAATTGTGCCCTCCCTTTTTATAATAGACATATTTCTATAAAGAGCCAAGTGACTCGAGTCTTGTAGATGTTTTAGTTTGATCCAGAGGCTTATTTCCCTTTGGGCAGTTGGTTTGCACAAGCCTTTTGGCAAAGGAATGGCCAATTTCAAAGGATACAAGTCTTTCAACAGGCTCCAAAGGACAAGTTCCCTTGTGGAGGGTAGGCAGGTGACAATTGGATCGCTCAAGCAAGCTCTAAAGGGAAACTTTAGAGCCAAAGTACCCTTGTAGAGGGTAGAGAGCACCTTTGAAAAGAGTAAGGCATATGGCTGAAAGTGGAGTTTTCCTTCACAAAAGAGAACAAGGCAAAAGATAAAGGATTCCTTCAGACTTTTTATCCAAAGGAAATCCAAGGAAAAAGGGAAAAAGGATTTCTTCAAACTTTTTTTTCAAAGAAAATCTATGTAGAACCAAAGAGTGAATTCCTCCGGACAAAGTGCCTGAAGGAATTGCTTAGGACATTTTATCCAAAGAAATTCACAAAGGAAGAAACCCAAGGCAAATTTCTTCAAAAAAATTCCCAAAGGAATTCCTTCAAACTTTTGTCTGAAGAAATTTATCAAAAGAAAGGGATGAGACTTTGAAGGAAAGATTTCCTTTAGGAAAAATGTCTACGGGAATACCTTTAGACATTTTGTTTAAAGGAATTGGGAAGACAAAGCAGCTTGAAGGATCCTAAAGGGCAAGTGCCCTTTAGGGGGGCTCTCAATTGCTGAAAAGGGACCCTCTCCTCTTTTTTGAAAGATCACCTTCCCTTTGGGAGGGTTTATTTTGCAAAAGGCTAAAGGAATTACCAGAGTGATGATAGGCCCGAGCACATCAACCTTAATATAGTGAACTAGCCGTTGGAGTTCAAACGTCTAGTGATAGGTGTGAGAACATCAAAATTCAAGGTAGCAAAATAGCCATTGGTTTTCAAATGATGACAGGCCTATAGACATCAATTTTATGGTGGTAAAGTAGCCATTAGTTTTTGAATAGTGATAGGCCCACATATGTCAATTTTGATGGTATGCATCAGCTGTTGAAGAGAAACCAAAGAGATAATTCCTTTGGGTAAGTTCTCAAAATAACTCAATAACACAAACCCAAAGGAATTCAAAGGCACAAGGCCACAAAGAAACTCAATGACCCACTAAAAAGGGAGCGCAAAGATCCAAGAGGAGACAAAAGATAGTCCTAAGGGCCAAGTTTCTAAGAAAAGACAAAGGCCAAGTGTATAAATGAATAAAATAGTCCAGGTGGCACACAAAAAGCATTGGCAAAGAATTTATTGCTATGGATGAATAGTCTCCACCAAGTGGTCATCAAAGAGTGTAAGCATTTAATAGTGTAGACTATTTTTCTTCATCTAAGCTTTGATAAGCAGATAGTTGCATAAGTTTCATAAAGAGGGGTGGCCTTGTCATTCAAACAATAAAGTGACCCATGCTTTTGTAGTGACATTTAATATGGTTTAAGCACCAAAGTCAAGACTTGCAACATCTACAACATGGTTCCTTCAACAAACTTCCTCCTTCCTAAGTGTTTAATGCAGTATGGGCCACCTTTTATTAGAAAGTGCCAAAAATTCTTTCTCTTCATGTTATGTATTGTAACCTCTCAGTGGATAAGGGGATCTCTCACTTGTGTAAGGTGAAGCCTTGCCAAATTTTACCTTTGAATCAATAGAATGTGTTTTAATTCTATCTGATTGGTTATACTTTTGAGTATGTCTGTGTATCAACTCTGTGTTCAGTCATTTTAGCTTGATGCTTTCATATATTGATGCCAACATATCTAGTGTAACTAAATCCATTTTTTTAGGTTAACAGGAAGTGCTTCATCTGGAGTATAAAGATAAAAGGGAAGTTATCAGACAACATGTTTCTGCAACACCTATAGTAAGTTCCTTTTCCTTGTGTCTTCATTAAGCCCCCTATTAAGCACCCTACATTCTGATCTTTTTGTCAGATAAAGTGTCTATTCACCCCCTTTTGGTGTGAAGTGTTGATATAGCTGAGTAGATAAAAATCATTTGGTGCATCACCATTTAGATAGGTTCTATTTTGGTTATATCATTTTCCCTTTTCACCCCCCCATTATTAGAATTAGTAGTGAAAGGCCTCAGAGATGCATCGAAGGGAGATAGCCCTTATCTAGAGATTCTTCCTTTAGTTTTTCCAAGTCCACATTAAGAGGGAATTCTACATTGTGCCACATGGAAGAGAGAAGCTGAGCCTTATTTCAAGGGTGTAATCCACAGCATCAACAATACTCTACTCCTAGCTTTTTATGCAACCTTGTGCCTTGGACTTTCATTTTCATGCATCATTATCATCACACACTGGGTAGTTTAGATTTACTCCATTATTTGACTACACTCTAGGTGCATTTGCACACATGTCAACTGTGATTTTACACTTCTTTGATGTGTTATATTGATAAGATAAACTTTTTACATCTCATTCATGCAAGTTCAAACTTAGCTTGGGTTGTAACCTTCCTTGTTCTTGAGTAACACACTTTCAAGGAACAACTTCTTTTATGCCATGTTCCTTTACATTTTATAGGCCTCAATTCTTTCACATGTTGTGACATGAGCCTTTTCTTCTGTGCCTTGTTTCCTATCCCTAATTCATGTTTATGTGCTTTGTAGCTCTGTGCATGCTCTAATTAGCTTAGCCAAAACTTGTACCCCATTATTATTAATGAATGGCACAATTTTTTTTTGAGTGCATCCACAAAGTTCATGTAATGTCCCCATTTCTAAATTAAATAAATCAAATGATGCAAAGTCTATCTTTATTTCCCATTGGCTAAGGGGATTTAATGAGGGAAATAATCTAATAATAATTCATTTAAGTTGTCCTAAGTTACTTTATGTTATAATGCATAAAAATGACACTTAGGTATTATTATTATTATTATTATTATTATTATTATTATTATTATTATTATTATTATTATTATTATTATTAGTTTTGAAAACCAAAATTATATTATAGAAAATTTAAAGTGTATATATTCTAATATGCCAAGCTTGAGAGCTAATAGTCCAAGCCTGGGTCGTAAACAAAAAAGAGAACATGTGAACATCAATGGATACAAATCTAAATCAAGAATGTTCCTCAAATCTATTTGCAACTTGGATGACCACTAAAAAGGAGGCAATCCATAACATACAATGTTATGATTGTCAAGATCCAAGTTGGCCAAGCCATCAACTACTTTATCTCTTTCTCTGGGAATATGGCCAAAAAGGAAATATTTATTAAATAGCCAAAAATGTAATAATGGCATACAAGTGATTTAAATGGTTTTAGGGTCAGGATGAAATTGGAAAAGTGACTTTGTAAAAAGACAAGTGGGGCCAAAAAAAATTAGTATTGATTATTGATTATTCAATTTTCATTATTCACGATTGAATTTATAATTCTTTCAACTTCTATTTTTGAGGATGGAAACCATCCATTGCAATCAGATTTGAGGATGAAAACCCTATAGTAAACAAAAAAGAGAACATGTGAATATTAATTGATACAAATCTAAATCAAGAATGTTCCTCAAATCTATTTTTAACTTGGACGACCACAAAAAAAGAGGTAAACCATAACATACAAGGTTATGATTTTCAAGAGCCCAGTTGGCCAAGCCATCGACTAATTTATTTCTTTCTCTGGGAACATGGCCAAAAAGGAAATATTTATTAAATGGCCAAAATGTAATAATTGTATAAAAGTGATTTAAATGCTTTTAGGGTCAGGGTAAATTTTGAAAAGTGAATTTGTAAAAGGATAAGTGGGGCTAAAATAAATTATTGTTGAATATTGATTATTCAATTTCATTATTCATGATTGAATTCAGAATTCTTTCAATTTCTATTTTTGATCATAGAAACCATCCATTGCAATCATATTTTAGGATGAAAACCCTCCAATTTTTAGAGGTGACTCCATACAGGGGTTATAATTGTTTAGATCATCAAGATTACATTCAAACTTGTGTTGGCTAGAAAACATAATCAGTTCTATAGTTTCATGAAGATGTGAAGGGCAATAAAACTTAGAATTTCAGCATTCTAGGGCTTCCATATTGAAGTGTTACACTTAGAGAATAAAATCACTGTCGTTTGAGTAGAAGCGTTATTCCTAGTTATTTTCAAGTTGATCTCCTCTTACCTTGCTTCCAATCAGTAGTGACTCCATTTTATTCTACATAATAAAAATTACACTCCCTTGATTGGCTTTGGGCTGATTTTGGATAACTCCTCTTCGTAGCTCATCTATGTTGTATGCAAATAATGTTGTATTTTTGTTAGCTACATGCTCATTCTTCTCCTCTCCTCATGCATCTTTAGATTCATACTTTGGAATTACACCCACTTCTCCTTCCCTTTGAGTGTCTCTCCATGACATATTAATCTATTGTCTTTCTCTTCTTCCTCTAATGCTTTAGGTGAAAAAAACTTGCAATATTTTTCCTCTTTATGTTGTGCTTTACTAAGGACACATCTCTTTCACCTTCTTCATCCCTTGACACAATGTTATTTGGAATAGCACTCAAGATCTATTCAGTTGGTGCTTTGCAACAATGCCTCTATTTCCTTTAGTTCACCTTTGGACCCATACACCTCACACTCATTTCTACTTCACTCAACATCTCCCAATTGCTCTCTAGGAAACTCTTCTTCTCCTTCTACAACATTTCCTATTGCTTCTTTTGGTGCTTCCTTCAAGGAAATTTATCCTAGTTGAAATTCCTCTAGATCCTCTCCTTCCTCAATCTCATTTTACTTTACATCTAAGGCTAAATGTTATATTCTATCCATCACACACCATTGCATATGGATAATTGATCCAGCATCCCTCTATGTTGTTGCTATGAACCATTCCTTTGATTTATGGGGATATAAAGTTCTTAACCCTTCCATCGATGCATCCTTGACTTTGAGCACAATAAAACTTGTGCTCTCTTAAGGGTTCTTATGTGCCCTTGTCTCTATTTAGGTTGTTCCTATACCTTGCAAACCATCTTGTGCTTTTGATGGCTCTTATGGAATGATATCCACCTTGCCTTCACCTGTTGTGCTCTACTCTAACCAAGTTTATTCTTAGCTTTGCTCCTTTGTTGTTGCTTTAGAAAAACAACCTTCTTCACCTTTGTTAATTACACAACTTTTTTACCAAGCATTCTCAATGCATTTGAATATTGGTGATGACTCCCACTTTTTAATTTTTTTAATGTTGTGATGAAGGTCTCCTTCTAACTTCCATGTTGCTTCCATGATGGCAACTCATGTACATCACTCTTCATGGAAACATTCTCTTCTTCAATTTATCTATGAGGCTTTACATGATACTTTTTTTGGCTTTCAAGTCTACTCCATTTGAGATGGATTTATGAATGCACTACTTGGATCAAGAGTTTGGAAGCCATCTATTCCCCACTATGAACCCTCTTCTTGTCTTTCCATCTTCTCTAATAAAGATCTCTCTATCCATTTTCTATGCTATCACATAACCTTTTCTATGCATACTCCAATTTTATGGAGTCGTTTACACCCTTAAATATAAAATAACGCTTGATATCCAATCCAATTCATCATTTCCTCAAGGCCTTATTTTCTGAATAACCTTTGTGCTTCAAATTCTAGCTAATTCTCGATTCACATCAGATACTTTGTGAGTTATGTCCTCTCATGGGTCTCTCCCTACTTCTGTATGGTATGCTTCCTCCAAGCCATTTTTATTTTTATCGGTGCCATCCTTTCCTATAGTGTCTATGATATGGGGGCTCTCCATTTTCCTTGAGTTTTGAAACTCTAGGTCATTCTCATTTTGGCTTCTAAAGTAGGCTATTTCTATTTTCCTAGAATTCCACATAGTGGATCATGCTAATAAAGCATTTTATTCCTTAATTTTGAGTGTTACAAAATAATATAAGCTTTATAGATGTATATTGAGCTCTCAGCTCTACTTAGTCTAGTCCTCAGACATAGATATAAGTATATCTCTTTCTTTCTACTATGGTGTCCTTATACTACCATTCACTCATAATTGTGAGCCTTCACATATCTATGAAGTTCATTTTCTCTTTGTCTAGCCTCAAACATTTTTTTGTCCCTTTATGGGATCACTATAATAATGTCTCCTTGGCTTTTGAGCATTACAAATTCATTTAATAAGGATTTACACAAGTCTACTAACCTACCCTAGAAGTATAATGGCCTTTTATGGACCTCAACTTTCACAAGTAGATCTTGTTAGTCCCTTTTATTTTCATGTTATTTATAGTACTAACCTAGCCTAAGGAAAGGCTAACTATGGCTTATTTATATGTCTTCTACTTCCTCGAGCTTCCATTGAATGCCCTGCACCTAGATTTTTATGTACCCTTTTACCTTAAAAACTCTTCCTTTACATGTGTTATCATGATCACACATTGGGAACCTTATATATCCTTCACTAGTTGATTACATTTTAGGCACATTTTTTCACCCCTCGATAATGAATGTGCATTGCTCTAATGTTCTCCCTTGATAATCTCAACTCTTTGTGCATATGTTGCTCAAGTTTGACTTAAATTTGGTTGAAAATTTACTTGTTCTTGTGAATCACACCTTCAGTGAGCAACTCCTATGCCATGATTCTTGGAATGTTTTAGGCCTGAGTTCCTTCATGCATTATTGAGTGATCATTTATTTTTTTGCCTTCCTTTTCCTAGTACATCTTTATATGCTTTTTAGCTTTATAAGTGTATTGCTTGGCTTAGCCAAAACTTGTACCCCCTTTTATTCTCTAACTAACTATCTGATTCAAGATTGCAAATTATTCTATGATGCTCCTACATCAAACACCCTAGTTAATTAAAATATGAGCTCTTGCTTAAAAATAGTGTTTGATTGGTATAAATATATTTTTAGTTGGCTGATTTGACCATGGTTTTCTCATCTATCTGATATGGCACTTGCATAGGATCACTCAGTGCTTTCTTATTTTTCATACCCTCCTTGGGCCATAAACTATCCTCCTTTGCCTATCTCTGATATGCTTCATATTCCTTCCCTTTCTTGATCTTGTGGTTTTTTTCCACCTCTATTTACTCTTGTGGGCTGATGCCCACCTCCTTCTCCTATGGGTTTTCCCTAACTTTTATTTCTCATGGGTTTGTGCCCATTCTTGTTCATCTATCTCCTCCAAAAGGTCTTCATACCTTTCTTTTCTTTCATTTTGTGCACCTTTCACTTATCCTCTATTATGTGCACTCTCTTCCTTATATCACTTGTGGTAAGTAGGTACACTTATGTGTTATTCTTATACATGTTTCTCTGGGGTGTCTATGTGGTTCTTTCACTGCCCTTGTCCTTCATTTCTCTTTTCTTGAAGCCCTCAGTGGCATAGAAGTTTCTATAAATTCCATTGACTCCTACCTTTTATTCTTCCCTTAATGGTGTGCACTTCCCTTTACATGTTTGGATTGATATCCTCTTCAGTTATTATTCCTAGTTAGTGTCAGGTTGATGATCTCCTACCTTGCTTCCAATCAATAATAACTCATTTTCCTTGTGTGCAATAAAAATTGCACTTCCTTGGTTTGCTTCATGCTGATTTTGACTAACCCATCACAATAGCTCCTACGGGCTATGCACAAACTATGTTTCATTTTTATTAGCTACAGGGTGACTCTTCTCCTCTCATGCATCTTTAGATGCCTTATATGGAGTTATTTCCAATTCTCCTTTCCCTATTATGTCTCTTCATGGTGTAATGTTGTGTTGTCTTTGGGACAAATTTGGATCAGTTATACACTACCTTTTTATCAGGATCCCCTTAGGATTTAGCTAAATTCCTCCAACAAATAAACTTACACTCTTTCATATCTCCATCTTTGTGCCTTTCAAAGGACACATCTCTTCCACTTGGATTCTATTGTCAAATTTCTCCTATGCAACTTCTCTTTTTCCTTCCTCCTTCCTTGGGGAAATGTTGTTTCCATTAGTGCTCATGCTTTCTTCAGTTAGTGCTAGACCTAGTTCCTCTGTTTCATTTGGTGCACCTTTGGACCCATGTGCCTCACTCTCATTTTAACTACACTCAATAACTCTCAATTTTTCTCTATGAAACTCTTATCCTTTTGTATCATTTCTCATTGATTTTTCCTTCAATACTTCATTCAAAGAAGTTTCTCTTGGTCAAAGGTCCCCTAGAGCCTCTCTTTCCTCAGGATCCTTTTCCTTGTCTATGGGGTTAAAGGTTATCTTCTATTTATTATGCACTACTACATATCGACAATTGCTCCAAATCCCTCTCTATGGTCATTTTTGTGCTATAATACATTACTTGATATGGTTCTAGGGTTATCAACCCTACATTTGGTGTATCCTCAACTATGAGCACAAGAACACACGTGCTCTCTTTAGGGTTATTATTATATGCTCCTATCTTTATGTCGATTGGTGTTACACCTTCCATAGCTTCATGCACTCTTTTTATCTTATGTGGAATGATACCCACTTTTCAATCACTCATTTCACTCCATTATATCTAAGTTTATTATTGTCACCTTGCACACCTTCATGCACTCTCGTTGGCTCACATTGAATGATATTATCCTTGACTTCACTCAGTTTAGTCCTGCATATCACCTTTCATGTCACACTCTTTTATTTACTTTGGGGTTGAGGCTTTGAAGGTTAATATTTATGTCTTTCAGGTTTCTCCTCTATTTGAGATGTCTTTCTATATGCACTAGGTTTTTTAGTCTGGAAATGATCTATTGCCAACTTTTCATCCTCTTATTTCCTTTCTATCTCCTCCTCTATTGGAGATCTCTACATCCATTTAATGCATTATCTTAGATAATTTTTTGTGCATACTCCACATTTATGGATTCCTTTACATATTTCAATGTGAAATAACATTTGAAATCTTATACCCACTCCATCATTTGCTCAAGGCCTTTTCTCTGGAGAACCTTTGCATTTCAGCTTTAGGGTTACTCTCAGTATGCCTCAAAATCTCTAGGGGCTCTTTCCTCCCATAGGTATTTCCCTATTTCTCTTTGGGATCCTTATCCCTATAGTTTTTAATTCTTCCTTTTCTATAGTGCTTACAATGTGGAGGCTATCTCCATTTTACTTAATATATGTGATTCTAGGGTACGTCTCATTTTTGCTTTTCACTGAGCCAACTTCTGTGCTCCTCATTCTCTATCCATCTATGTTTGATAAAGAACATCTATATTTTATAATTTATACCTAATAAATGTATTAGAATATGCTTGTGCACATTTATTTCCTCATGGTCAATGATTTGTCAGGGCCATCATCCATTTTACTTGATTTATTATCAACCCATTTGATCTTTGTGTGTGAACTACATGATTGACAATTTGTCAGTACTTTTTCCTCATCATCACCTTCTAAGGGTTCTATTTTATTATATTCCACCTAATTTTTATGTACCTACCTCTCTTGCATTATCAAGCCATGCTATGCTAATTACATCATGTTTAACTATTAGCTATCTTTTTCTCTACTAGTTCATATCTGGCTTACAGGTTTATCCTTTCTTCTTACATCCCTCAAGGTTCATGACCTTAGTTTGATATGAAACTAGTGATGGTCAAGATGATAAGTCCTGCTGAAGGGATGAATCAAAAGGGATGCATTAACCATGAAACCTTTAGATTTCCACATAATAGATCATGCTAGTAAAGGCTTTTATTCCTTAACTTTAGGGGTTGCAAGATAATATAAGCTTCACAATTATACATTAAGCTTTTGACTCTACTTAGTCTAATCCTTAGATATAGATCTATGTTTTTCTCTCTTTGTTATGGTGTCCATAGACTAACATTCACTTATGACTACAATCCTTCACCTATCATGTGAATCTCTATTTCTATCTCTCTAGCCATAGATAAATTTTCCTTATACCTTTATGGGATCATTTTAATAAAACAACCTCCTTAGCTTTAGAGTGTTAAAATTCTAGACCAAAACCCTTATTTATAGGTGCCTAAGCTCTAGTTGATTCATCTATTTCCCATGTAATTAGCCTATAACTTCATTCAATGAGAGATTTTATGAGTCTGCAAACTTATGCTAGAATTATCATAGCTTTTTATAGACCTTGAGCTGCACAAGTCTAAGTGTTGTGAGAAGATATCCTCATAGTGTAGATATTTTTATTTGTCCCTTAAGTTATCATGTTAATTTTAGTAATGACCTAGCCTAAGGAAAGGTAAGTGTAGGTCCTCGTAACTGACTAGTCATCCAAGTTTATTTTGCTTCCTTAGGTTTTGTGTTGAATGCCTTGTGCCTAGTTTTTTATGTGCCTTTGTGCTTCAGACTCTCATTTGACAAACCATAATCATCACACACAATGTACCTTAGAGCACCTTCACTAGTTGATTATGTTGTAGGTGCATTTGTGTTCACTTCAACTATTACAATTCATTGGTTTAATGTGTTTCCTTGAAAAGCTCAACTCTTTATACCTCATGTGTTCTTTATGCATGTGCCTTACAAAGGACACATCTATTTTGCATGGAAATTGTGCTTAAATTTCAATTATGCATCTTCACTTTCACCTTCCTCATCCCTTAGCATAATGTTTTTTGTATTTTCTCTCAAGTTCTCTTCAACTAGTGCTTACAACAATGCCTCTTTCTCCTTTAGTGCACCTTTAGACCCATGCACCTCACTCTCATTTCTATTTCACTCAAAAACTCCCAATTATTCTCTAGGAAATTCTTCTTCTCCATCTAAAACATCTCATGCTTCTTCTTCTTTTGATGCTTCCTTCAGGGAAGTTTCTCCCAGTCAAAGGTCCTCTAGAGCCTCTCCTTAGGCTTATTTTATTTTGCATCCAAGGTTAAATGTTATCTTGTATCCATCACACACCACTACATATGGACAATTATTTTACCATAACTCTATGTTGTTTCAATGTAAAAATCCTTTGATTTATGGGGATTTAGGGTTCTCAAACCTTACTTTAGTGCATCCTCCACTTCAAGCAAAATAACACTTGTGCTCTCTTAAGGATTCTTATGTGTCCTTGTCTTTGTGTAGATTACTCCTACACCTTGCATACCTTCTTGCACTCTCAGTGGCTCTTATGGAATGATATCCACCTTGTTACAACTAATTTTCTTCTTGGTTTCTCTCCTCTATTATTACTTTGGCATGACAACATTCTTTACCATTGCTTCTTATGAAACTTATTTACCCAACGTTCTCCTATATGCCTTTCAAGATCGATATTGTCTCCCACTTTTAATATTTTTAATATGGCTAGGAAGGGTTCCTTGTGACCTCTACATTGATCCCATAAGGGTTCCTCCCATGTGTCACCCTTCATGACAATGTTGTCTTCTTCAATTTGGTGGTGAGGCTTGACAGGTTACTTTTTGTAGCTTTCAAAATTTCTCCATTTGAGATGGCATTCTAAATGCACTACTTGGTTTAGTAGTTTGGAATTCATCTGTTCCCAACTCTGAAGCCTCTTCTTGATTTTCCATATCTTTCTCTAATGGATATCACTCCATCCCTCTGTTGTGTTATCATGACCTTTTCTATAGAACCTTTGAGTTTCAGCTTCAAGCTAATTCTTGATTCACATCAGGATTTATACAGGATCTTTCCTCATATTGGTCTCTCCTTAATTATCTATGGTATGCTTCTTCCCAACCATTTTATTTATGTTTATGCCATCCTTTCCTGAAACATCTACAAAATATAAACTATCTCAATTTTCCTTGAGTTCTACAACTCTGGGTCATGTCTCATTTTGGCTTCTAGTTGAGCCATCTTCTATGTTGTTCATTCTTTATCCCTCTATGCTTTATGGAGAACAAGATTTTTTGGCACCTTATACATAATACATTGATTGGAAGATGTTCCTATAGTCTAATAAACTCACATTTGATAATCTATTAGCATCATCATTGCTTTCATGTGATTCATTATCAACACACTTTTTCTTTGCATGTGAACTACCTCATGGTCAGCAATTTGTCGGTGGTTTCTCCTAATCCATATATCTAGACTACCTCACATTCGATGATCTATATGTGTTTTACTTAGATACCTATCTTCTAATAATTCATTGATGTTTCACCTCTCCTTTCTATTGCAATGACTGCCTCATAGTCAAAAACATTTGTCAGTGCTCAAACGATACTCCTAAGGGTTGCTTACAACCTCATAACTTCTTACCTTACTGAGGGTTCTTCTTATATGACCTTGTGTTTGTGAAGATTGATCATACACCTTGTACACCTTAATGCACTCTAATTAGCTCATATAATGATATCCACCTTGCTGTCACTCATTTCACTCTGTTACAATCGAGTTTCTTCTCAACTTCAATCTTTTATTGTTACTTTTGTGAAATAACCTTTTTTGCCTCTACATCTAATGCATCTTATTTGTGTAGCCTTATCATCAACACCTTTTGTGATCACCATTAGCTCCCGCTCTTTCAACTTCTCAAAGGGCTCTTTCTGACCTCTGCACTGCACCCATGTTGGCTCCTCTTGTACATCACCTTTCATGGTAACACTCTCTTCTTTACTTTGGGGGCGAGACTTTCAAGATTACCTTCTATGTATTTTGAGTTTTCTCCTCCATTTGAAATTTTTTTCTGGATGAATTACTTGATTCTATAGTTTGGAAGCTATATGTTTCCAACATTTGACTTTTTTTATTTCCTTTCTATATCCTATCTTGGAGGTCTTTGTAGCCATCTATTATGTTATCACAGAGCATTTTTTGTGCATACTCCACCTTTATGGATTCCTTTACATCTTTCAACATAAAATAACATTTGACATTAAGATCCACTCCATCTACTCATGGCCTATTTTTTAGAGAACCTTTGCATTTTAGCTTCATGGTTATTCTCAGCATGCCTCAGAATCTCTGCAAGTTCTTTCCTCCCATAGGTCTCTCCTTACTTATCTTTGAAATCCTCCCTCCTAATAGCTTTTCTTTCTACTTGTACCATCCTTTCCTACAGTGATTGCCACATGGAGGTTATCTCATTTTCATCGAGACCTATGACTCAAGGTCATGTCTCATTTTTTCTTTTCATGGAGCCATCTTTTGTGCTTCTCATTCTCTATCCATCTCCACATATTGGATAACAACTTTATTTGGTACCTTCTACTTGATACACTGATTGGAAGATGCTTGTGCACCCTGAATACCTCACTATTGAAGATTTTTCAACATTCCTATTTCACTTGATTCATTATCAACCCATTCAATCTTTACATGCAAACTTCCTCACGATTGATAGTTTGTTAGTGTTTTCTCCTCATTCACACCTCTGAACTACCTAACATTCTATGATATGTCTTCATTGTGATCAACTATCTCATTTACAATAATTTGTTAATGATTTACATATCCATTCTAATAATGACCACGTCAAGGTTGGTAATATCTCAGTTCTCACACAACACTCTTGTGTGTTGCTTATAACCTCATAACTTACACTATCTATTTTTTCTATCTCCATTGTAATCCTACATAGTTACTTGAACTTAAGAACTGTTATCATAAAGTCTCACTTTGTGATCCTATGTACTCATCCCTTCTGAGGGTTCTCTTTGCTTATATTCTACCAGCTTATTGTCTTCCTACCTTAACATTGGTGAGTGATGCTATGCTAGTTGCCTCATGTTTAACCATCTACTAGATTTTTCTTTGCTACTTCATATCTCACATGTAGGTTTATCCTTTCTTCTTACATCCCTCAAGGTTCACTACCCTTCTTTAATATCAAACTAATTCCAATCAAGATTAGTTGTTTTGGTGAAGGGATGCAATACCCATGTAACCTTCAGAGTTCCACGCAGTAGATCATGTTAATAAAGGATTTAATTCCTTAACTTCAAGTGTTACAAGATAATATAAGCTTCATAAGTGTGCATTGATATCTTGGATCTTCTTAGTCGAGTCCTTTAAGTGTCTTTCTCTACAATGGTAACCTAAAGGTTATCGTTTTCCTTTATATCTAAGGCTAAAGTTTGTCTTTCATGTATTGTGTACTACTATATATATAAAATTGATCAACCATCCCTCTCTATCATCATTATTGTGTTGCAATCCATTAATTTATGGTGACCTAGGTTTCTCAACCCTTCCTTTGGCACATCCTCCATTATGAGCACAAGGACACTTGTGCTCTCTTATAGGTTCTTCTAATGTACCCTTATCTCTGTGTAAACAATTGCTACTCCTTGCACATCATATCAAGGACATATGATATCCCACTTTCCTTCTCTCATTTCACTCCATTGAAATTGGATTTCTTCTTAACTTTTCTCTATTGTTGCTTTCATGAAATAACCTTATTTGCCTCTACATCATACACATCTTATTTGTGCAGCCTTCTCCTTAATGCCTTTTGAGATAAATATTAGCTCCTGCTCTTTCATCTTCTCAAAGGTCTATTTCTGACCTCCACATGGCACCCATGTTGTCTCCTCTTACAGATTGCCTTTCATGGTAACACTTTCTTCTTTACTTTGGGGGTGAGGATTTCAAGGTTACCTTTTGTGGCTTTTGAGTTTTCTCCTCCATTTGAGATGGCCTTTTGGATGCACTACTTGGTTTTGTTGTTTGGAAGCTATCTATTTCCAACTTTTCACCTTCTTATTATACTTCTATATCCTCCTCTCTTGGAGATCTATGCAACCATAACAATAATAGAATTTTGGAAATACACTTTTTTGATTTTCTTTAATTCAAGCTCTAACCATAAAAAAATAGAATTTTGGAAATACACATTTAAGGCACAATTTGTAATATTTTCCACTCAAATATTCACCAAATAATTCAAAAGTAATACATCCTATTGAAATACCTTCAAATCTGATTTTTATTATCAATTCAATGGTTAGAAAATATGGTAAAGATATCAACTAAATATGAATGCCCTACAAGTTAGGCTTTGTTTAGCCTTACAAATTGCATTCCCAAACCCCAAGGGAGGGTTACTACCCTAAAAATGAGTCTTTTACCTTCTTCAACCACTTCATTTCCCTTCTAGGGTTTCAAACTAGTTCACTACCCTTCAAATCAGCTACACCCTTCTTTAAATTGTCATTCTTTACCACATCAAATCTGTAATGGTGTTCAAAACACCTCAAAAAATTAAATGATGCTCAATACAACCTTTGAATTAAGGTTGTCAGTTGTTAGATAAGGGTTTTCATCCTTACTACAACCAAACTAATGAGGGTTTTTGTCCTCAATTGCATGAAGTTCAACAAATCATGCCAAAACTCTATAATTTTAATCATAAAAAATAACATAACCCTCTTCAAATGAACCTCCTCTTTATTTTTATAACATTTCCCACTCCAACCGCAAATAGCTCCTAAGGGCTGACCTACATCACAATAGAAAGCCCCCTTATTTATCAAATATCAAATTAGAAAAGGAGTCACCAACATATTCACTTTTGGTAACTAAAGCATACTATTACTTTTATTTAAAGTATTTAAAAATACTTTTTATTTTAATAATTATATTACTTTATTTCTAGAAATAGGGAAACTACAATTTAGCCTTCCCAAATTTGCTTACTCTCAAGCAAATGCAACTTTCCTCAAGTTCAAACTTAGATTTGGTTGAAACTTTCCTTATTCTTATCAAGAAGACCTTTAGTGAATAATTCCTTTCACAACACAATTTTTGGAACTTTGTAAGCCTCAGTTCCTTCATGCACTAATTAGAGACCCTTTACTTTTACACCTTGCTTCATGTCCCTAAAGCATCTTTATGTGCTTTGTTTCTTTGTGAGTGTGTTGCTTAGCTTAGCCAAAACTTGTACCCATTTTTATTCTCTAACTCCCTGTAAAACTCCCAACCACCTTCCTTACATGCAAGTGGATTCTGCATGGTCCATGTAACTGTGCAGAACTAGAGTTAGTTTATTTCTTGCTTGATTGACTAGGTAAATTGACCTATGATGCTCCTCCATCAAACTCCTTAGGTAATTAAAATATGAGCCCTTAATTAAAAATAGTGTTGGAGTGGTAGAACTATCTTTCTGGTTGGCTACCTTGACCATGGTGTTCCCATCCACCTGATGTGGCCCCTAAGTGGGCTCTCTCAGTGCTTCCTTCTTTTTGATACTCTCCTTGGGCCATAAACTATCCTCCTCTACCTATCTCTGATATGCTTCATCTTCCTTCCCTTTATTCTCCTTGTAGTTTTTCACACACCTTTGTTTACTCTTGTGGGCCTATGCCCACCTTCATCTCTTATGGGCCTATGCCATCTTCTGTCCCCTATGGGTTTGCACCCACTTTTGTCTCTCATGGATTTTTTCCCATTCTTGTTCATCTGTCTCCTCTAAAATGTCTTCATATCTTTATCTTCCATCATTTTGTGCACTTTTTGCTTCTCCTCTATTATGTGCACTCTCTTATGTCACCTGTGACTAGTAGGTATACTTATGTGTTGTTCATCCACATGTTTCTCACAAGGTATGTTTGTCTGCGTCTTTTATGGCCCTTGTCCTTCATTTTTATTTGCTTCTTTCCCTCTGTGGTATGGAAATTTCTATGGGGTCCATTGACTTCCACCTTTTATTCTTCCTTTATTATCACATAATTCCTTCGACATGCTTAGATTTATATCCCCTTTAGTCATTATGCCTGGTTAGTTTCAAGTTGCCAGTCTCCTACCTTGCTCCCAATCAGTAACTCTTTTTCCTTATGTGCAATGAAAATTGTACTGACCTAATTAGCTTTAAAGTGATTTTGACTAACCTATTATGGTATCTCTTTTAGGTCATGTGAAAACAATGTTGCATTTTTGTTAGCTGATAGTCAATTCTTCTTCTCTCATGCATCCTTGGATGCCTTCTATGGATTTATGTCCACTTATCCTTCCCTTCTTGTAGATCTTCATGATGTAATGCTATGTTTTCTTTAGGATAACTTAGGTTTAATTACACACTAGCTTTTTATCTTGATCCCCTTAGAATATAGGTAAATGCCTCCCACAAATAAACTTGCACTTTGTCATCTCTCCATATGTATGCCTTTTAAAGGAAAAATTTCTTCTTCTTCACTGCTATGCTTGAATTTCTCCTATACAGCTTCTCCTTTGCCTTCCTCCTTCCTTGGCACAATGTTGTTTCCATTACCGCTCATGTTCTCTTTAACTGATGCTCGCTTCAATGCCTTTATTTCCTCAGGCATGCCTTTTGCCAATTCATCTATAATGTTCTAGCATAAGACTCCATAGGTAATTAAAATATAAGCTCCTTATTACAAGAAGGGGAGGATTGGTAGAACCACCCTTTTGGTCTATTACTTTAAGGTAATTAAAATGCAAGCTCCTTCTTTCCCTTTCTTCCTCTTGTGGGTCTGTGCCCACCTCTATTTATTCTTGTGGTCCTATTTCCACCTTCATCTCCTCTTGGTCTATGCCTAGTTTTATCTCTCATGGTTTTGCACCCACTTTCATCTCTTGTGGGTCTATGGCCACTCTTGTCCATCCACCTCCACAAAAAGGTCTTCATACTTTTCATTTGATTCCTTTTGTGAGCCTTTCAATTCTCCTCTATTATATGCACTTTATTTCTTATATTTATTGTGGCAAGTAGGTATACTTACATGCTATAGATCCTCATGTTTCTCATAGGGTACGTCTATGTAGCTTTTCCACTGCCCTTGTCCTTAATTTACCTTTGTTTGATTCCTTAGTGGCATGCAAGTTTTTATGGGATCTATCAACTCCCTACTTTTCTTATTCCTCTATTGTCACACACTTCACTATTTATGGTTGGACTAATATCCCCTTTAAGTGTTGTTCCTAGTTAGTTTCAAGCTAATGACCTCCTACCTTTCTTCCAATTAGAAGTGACTCCTTTTCCTTCTGTGTAATTAAAATTTCACTCCCTTGATCGACTTTAGGCTGATTTTGGTTAACCCCTCCTGGTAGATCATCCATGTCATGTGTAAATAATGTTGTATTTTTGTTAGCTATAGTTAAACTCTTCTTTTCTCCTCATACATCTTCTGATGCCTTTTATGGATTTATGCCCACTTATCCTTCCCTTTGCATGTCTCTCCATGGTGTAATGCTCTATTTCCTTTGGGATAACTTAGGTTATGCTACAATCCACTACCTCTTTCTCTTCTTCCTCTAATGGTTTAGGAAAATGCTTGCCTCAAATAGACTTTCACTCTTTTACCTCTCTATGTCTATGACTTATGAAGGACATATCTCTTTTCTCGAGTTGTTATGCTTGAATTTCACCCGTGAAACTTCTCTTTCACCTTCCTCATCCCTTGGCACAATGTTGTAATCATTCACGCTCAAACTTTCTTCAACTAATGCTTGCACTAATGCCTTTATTTTCTTTGGCACACCTTTGGACTATTGAACACACTATCTACTGAGAGCGGGGGTGAATCAATAGATGAGCTAAAACCTAGTTCTTAGAACTTTTAAACAAGATACTTAAAGTATATGAAAATTAAAGAATAGAATAAAGATCACACACACACAAAAAAATTCTCAACACTAGATTTTAACATGGAAATCCAAAGGGAAAAACCATGGTGAGAAAATCTGCTAGAAGTTATTATTCTAATATAGCCTCATAAAAAAAAGTGTTATAGACAAACCTCACTAGTTACATTCAAGAGAATCCATTCTAAGGAAGCATCAACTTCCTAATTAAGCCCCAACTCAGTTTTTATAATGGCACCAACCTATCATAGAAATGAAGCTACAACTTCAAAAATACACAAGAGATTCAGAATGAATCTTGTACACTTTTCTGTTACAAGTCTAGTTTGTAACTGCATCTTAGCTATGTGTCTTCTTGGCTTCTCTACCTTTATCTCTTTGTGTCTGGATATATTCTACTTTGACACACCTTATTTTATTTTCCCCTTTCATGATGTCTACATATGTCCTCTCTCAACAAATTTGAGTTAACACTCTAATTATTATTGTAGTAACAATAGAAATACAACACCATTCAAATGATCTATTTGTAGCATATATAGATAGATGCATCTAAGAATTGTTTCTCTATAAAGTGTTCACACTTCAACTAAACTTAACTATTTAAAGATTTTGATCTGTATTTAATCTAAATTTTATTTTGTGTTTTGATTCATGCTTCACTCAAAAACATTCAAAATTTTCTTTACTATCTTTAGCATCTGCACTTTTATTACACTTAAATGCACCACTTCCTCAATCACTTCTAGTTTGCATTCAATGTGACTCTAACTTCATGTCTTGATTCATGATTCAAACAAAAACATTCAAATTTATTTACTTTCTTTGGCATCTACACTTCTACTACACTTAACTACACCACTTCATTGGTCACTTTTGGTTTGCATTCAATGTGACTCTGACTTCATGTCTCAATTCATGCTTCAAATGGCAATGTTCAAATGCCTTTACTATCATAGGCATCTGCACTTCTACTTAACTATGTCACTTCCTTGATCACTTTGATTAAAATATCTTGAGCTCTATGAAGATATATCGAGTTCATCACCAATTCTACTTGTTCCTATACAGATAGTTGGAAGACATTGATTACAAGCTTTTTCAAATTCTTTTGTCTCACCAAGATCATGTTCTTTTCTTTATCGGATATTTATTTATGACTTTTTAACACTTTTCAAATGCACGTGCTCTAAGAGGATCATTTGAGTTTGCTTTGCCATTAACCATCAAGCTCCTTTTCTTCCCTTTTTACATCTCACTATTTTCTATATCATGGGTTCACTTCTACTCCTTTATATTATCCTTGATATGCTCAATCTTTATCCTTTATATTTAGCATTAAACTTCACCATGTTGGCATGATCTCATTTTCTTCAGCATTTTTTTAATGCTTTTGCACTATTGATCCTTGTAGACTTGCTCGATCTTAAATTGCCTTGTCCCTTTGAGAATGCCCTATAAGACTTCCACACTTTATCTTCAGTGAAGTTACAAGTGACCTTTCTCTTCAGACAATTTATTGTAAGCCTTTTTTCAAGGGCATTTCAAGACAATTTTTGTGGACTTTTTGTCTGGGAGGCATTTCTTCAAAAAAATTGTCCACAAGGCATTTCTTAAAACTTTTTATCCACAAGCCATTACTTCAAAAAAAAATGTTGCATCATTTCTTTGTAATTTTTGTCTATGAGGCATTTCTTTGGAATTTTTATCTGTAAGGCTTCCCTTTGGGCTTTTTTTCCATAGGACATTACTTCAGACTTTTTGCAATCTACCCTTCAGCTTTTATGCAAGTGTCCACATGCCCTTTACAACATTCAAAAGATACCCTTCAGAATTTTTGCAATCTACCCTTTGGCTTTTCTAAAAGTGTCCACATGTCCTTTTCAACATTAAAAACATACCCTTTAGACTTTTTACAATGGTCCACTTACCCTTTAAATTTTTTGAAAAGGTCCACTTGCCCTTCGAAACTTTTGTAATGGTCCACATACCCTTCGGCATTTTTGAAAAGATCCCTTTAGAAGCTTTGAATGGTCCACTTACCCTTTGAAACTTTTTCAATGGTCCAAATACCCTTTAGAAGCTTTGAACGGTCCACTTACCCTTTAGACTTTTTGAAAAGATCCCTTTGGAACTTTTATTCGGGACAATTTTTTTAATGAATTCTCCAAGACACTTTCTCTGAAAGAATTCCAAGTGGCACTAATTTCCTTCAAAAAATTTGTTGTAGACAATTTGTCTGAATTAATTCTCCAAGACACTTTCTCCAAAATAATTCCAAGTGGTGCTCATTTTTTTCAAAAACTTTGTTGCAGACAATTTGTCTGACAATGGCTTAGTCAATTTTCATGAAATAATTGCCTTTAACATTTTCTTAAAATAATTCCCTTATTAGTTGTAGGTAGTTTGTTTGATAAAATTGTCTTTACCATTATTTCTAAAAAAAATCCATCAATCATATCTGCTCAACTTAAGTCTTCTTGACTTATCCTGATTGCCTCTTCTGAGTAAGAGCACTTCACAAATGTGATTTACTTCATAGGTCTACTCAACTCAACCTTTGGCATTAATGCATGATCAGTTTCAATCTCAATGACATCAAGGAAATTAAACTTTGATATTAATGACAATTCCATGATGCCCTAGATGGAAATGAGAACTGTTCAGTCCTCAGACTAATTTCTATATCTTGATATCAAAGCTATCAACTATCTCCTTGCTCAAATTTCCAATAATCTCCCCCTTTGTCATTGATGGAAAAACATCCTCAATGAGTAAAGACATCCTCAAAAGTCCATTTGCATTCTGATTCCTTGCTCTTATTTTGATTTCTACCCCTTTGACATTAATGACAAAGAGTGTTTGTTGAACCAATAAGACACACTGTTGTTGAGCTATGCTGATCCTTAGACCTGTCTAGATAGATCATTATGAAAAATACTCCCCCTTGGATAATGCACACCAACCTAAACTATTCCTATTAATCTCTTGGCTTCATATGTTTCAATTGATCCTATATATAACATTGGTTTGAAATACCAATCAATAATAGATGAGCATAGAAATCTAGATCCAGCATACCTTAGTCTGTTCCTTAACATCAGATGACAAATGATGTGTAAGATTCATATTAAATTGCATTTACTCTTAATCTATGAGCTTAATAAGATGCTTGCAATACTCCCCCTAGACTTCTAACATATCACAAGAGGCTAATGATATGGGGTGGGAGCTACAACTACCAACTTCTCTCTTAGATACTTGAATTACTCCTTGGGAAGAGGCTTGGTAAAGATATCTACAATCTGATCCTTAGTTGGCACATATTCCATTGTGATCTCATGTCTTTCTACTTTTTCTCTTAGAAAATGATATCTTATGGAGATATTCTTGGTTCTAGAATGCATCACTAGATTCTTGGATAGATTTATGGCAATTGAATTATCATAATAAATAGAGATAGGTGCTTGATATTATACCTTTGTATCCTTAAGAGTTTGCTTCATCCATAAGACTTGACTACAGCAAGAAGTTGTTATGACATACTCTACTTCAATTGTAGAGAGTGTAATCAATTCATGCTTCTTGCTTAGCCAAGACACAAGTCTGTTACCAAGAAAGAATGTACCACCACTTGTGCTTTTTATATCATCCACACTTCCTACCCAATCAACATTAGTATATGAAACCAAAGTAAGATTCTTACTAGTTGGGTACCACAACCCAAATTCTATTGTGCTCTTGATGTACCTAAAAATTCTTTTTATAGCATTAACGTGTGATTCCGTAGGGGCTGCTTAATACCGTGCAACCATGCATACTACTTGCATGATGTATGGTCTTGATGCTATTAGATACAATAGGCTACCAATAATTGATCTATGTAGTGTATTATTTACATTAGGAGACCCATCTTCCTTACTTAGCTTGCAGCCAGTCATTATAGAAGTACCAACTTTCCAAATTTCTTGAGCGTCTCCCTTACATACTTTTCTTGAGATATGAATATCCCTTCATTATTTTGTGTAATTTTTAATCCAAAGAAGAAGGAGAGTTCTCCTAGCATTGACATTTCAAACTCACTTTACATTTGTGTGGCAAATTCTTTACACATGTTACTATCACCACGTCCAAAGATAGTATCATCCACATATATAACAATATTTAACATATGCTCACCTTCTTATTTAAAGTAAAAATTGATGTCTTCACACCCTTTTATAAAACCGTGTCATTGTTGGTATTGATCTAATCATGAATACCATGCTCTTGGTGCCTATTTTAGACCATATAGAGCTTTCTTTAGTTTGCACACATAATTTTCTTCTTCTGCTAACTAAAATCCTTCTAGTTGATTAGTGTACACCTCTTCTTATAAGTTCCCATTTAAGAATATTGAATTCACATCCATTTGATACACTTTGAATTTATTATGAATAGAGAATGCTAATAACATTCTAATAGCTTCTAGTCTTGCCACATGAGCAAATGTTTCTTTGAAATCTATGCCTTCTACTTGTGCATATCCTTTACACACCAGTCTAGCTTTGTTTCTTATGACTGCTTCATCTTCATTAAATTTTTTTTTGTAAACCCACTTAATTCCTATTACATTCTTATTCGAGGGTCTAGGAACTAGTTCCCAAGTTTTATTCTTTTCAATTTGGTTGAGTTCTTCTTCCATGGCTATTAGCTAGTTATCATCTTTACTGGCTTCATTGGAGGTCTTAGGCTCAATTTCTAAAAGTAGATCAAAGTTTATTTTCTCCTTGTTTATTATAGATCTTTTCCTAGTCTAAACACCCTCACCTTTGTTGCCGATTACTTGCTCCTTGAGATGTTCTTTTTTAACCTTACAGGTGCCTTTTTGCTCTTTTCTTCCTCCTCTTCACTATTTTCTACTTCATTTTCTGCTCCTTCCGATTCTTCAATTATGATCTCATTTGGGTCAACTTATTTGAATCCTTTTTCTACCTTTATGTTGATGCTTTCAACTATTTTATATAGCTATTTATTATAACACATAGGGTTTATTGTGAGTGGAGTATCCAAGAAAAATTCCTTCATCACATCTTGACTTGAAACTTCCTAGTTTGGCCTCTTTTATTTTGATGTATAACCTACTTCCAAACACTCTAAAATATTTCACGGATACAGGTTTTTCAAACCATAGTTCATATGGGGTTTTATCACTCTTTACCCCAAGTTGAACTCTGTTTAGGATATATATTGTTGTTTGAACTACTTCTTTCTAATATCCATCAGGTAGTTTTTCCTCTCTGAGCATTGTTTTGGCCATCTCTTTCATAGTTCTATTTTTCTTTCTATAACTCTATCTTGTTATGGAATACGTGCAATAGAGTATTGTCTCTTAATCCCATGATTCTCACAATATTCTATAAAATCATTGGAGGTGAATTCTCCACCTTTGTCTAATCTTAGACACTTGATTTTTCTTCCCATTTCATTCTCAACCATGGCCATGAAGATCTTGAATCTCTCAAAGGCTTATGATTTATCTTTCAATAAAATTACCCATGTTATCCTTGAAAAGTCATCTACAAATAGTATAAAGTAGTATACACCTTTGGATCCTTTTGTCCTAGTAAGACCACATAAATCTATATGAACTACTTATAAGAGTTTTGAGGTCATGTATTCTTTTGTTTCAAATCTAACCCTTGTCTGCTTTCCTAGTTGGCACGCTCTGCATGTCCCATCTATAGGGTTGACAATTTTGGGCATATTTCTAACACACTTATTAGAGCTTACTTTGACTAGATTGTCAAAGTTGGTGTGACCCATTATTTTATGCCATAACTAGCTCTCATCAACTTTTCCCATGAGACAACTTGCATCATTTTCTTCAATCAGGTTGTATATGTTGCTTTCAGTTCTTCTTCCTTGTGTAACGGTTTTTCTAGCTCTTTTAAATTTATAGCCTTCAACATTAAATGTGACTTCATAACCATTATCACACATCTAACTTACACTTAACAAACTATGTTTAAGTCCTTTAATATATAGGACATCATGTGTAGAAAGCTTTCCATCTATGTGTAAGGTTCCTTTGCCTCTTATTCTAACTACAACATTATCACCCAGACTGATAGTCCCTTCTTTACATCTGCTTAAACTAGTGAATTTTCTCTTGTCCCTAGTCATATGATTTGAGAAACCATTGTCTATGACCCATAAGTTTTGCTCTTTGGCATGGAGTGTCATTTGAACAATCAAGGATTGATATTTCACCTTCCACATCCTTTTGGGTCTCTCATTTCCTTTTCTCTTCTCTTTAAATGTGGTCTTTGAAACTCTATTCTCATTTAAAAACTTGATTTTGCCTAAGCTGTACTTTCTTGTCATTGTAATGTTAGCTCTACAATACTTAGTTATATGTATAAAAATATTATAATTGTAATATATTAAATTTGAATCTATCAAAGGAGCAAATGAATTTCTACGGGCAGAATTAAATCTTTTAGTAGGAAAGACTCTACAATTAACAGATATATGACCAAACTGATTACAACTAAAATAATAACCATAAAAGGAAAGAGCGTACCTGGTCATATCATTCTTTGGTGTAGTATACCAAAAACTTTTACCTTTCTACTTTTTTAGATCTACCACTTTGAATAATCCTTCTGCATCTTTCCTTGGATTAGTCTTGATGTCCTTTCTAGTCTTTGCCTTCATCACTTCTTTATTGTTCATAGATTTTGCTTCTCCTCATTTCTTGAATTTATCATACAATTTCATTGATGTACATGCTGAGGATCCTTTTTTTAATCATATCTAAGACTTGACTTTTCATTTGAAGGCTTTTATACACTGATCAATTCACTAAGAGCTTTAGATCCTTTCATCAGCTTTAAGCTTTTGCTTATATGGTCTTTTGCCTTCTCAAGTTCTTTCCTTAAGGATACTACTTCTACTTCAAGTCTCATGCATTCATTAGATTTTGACTGGAGATCCATTTTGATGACTTCTGCTATTATGTTGGCTTCCTCGACTTGATTTTTTAGCATTACAATCATTTGGTTAGCCTTTTCAAGCTCCTTATTCCCATGCCTCTTCTGCATTGAGTTTTCTTTTATCAGATTTTTTATTTCTTCAAGAGCGCACACTAGTTCACCTTAAAGATCTATCTCACCTTCTTTTCCATCACAATCTTCATATTCATTTTGTTTTTGATTCAAGGAAGTGATTTCTTTTGCCATAACAGGAACTCATTTCCCTCAGCTAGAAAGGCATAGTCATTCTCATCGTTAGAGCTGTCACTGTTACTTTCTCCTACTGAGTCACTTTTTCTTTTGTATATAACCCCTTTTTATTCTTGAAGAAGTTTTTCTTCTTAGCATAATGTGGTTTTACCTTTTTGACATTTTTAACTTGCTCGCCACTGTCTTTTTTATTGAATGGACATTTTGTAGTGAAGTGTCCTACCTTGCCACAATTAAAATATTTGAATGGAAGTTTTCCTTTATACTTACCTAATCCTCTCTTCAGTCTTCTGATAAAATTTTCTTCTTCACCATCAATCTCCTTATAATCAAGCATAGAGGTTTCTTCTTTTGCAAGTTTTACTACTTTGAAGGTTGCTTCTATTTTGACTGTGTCTGTCTCTCCCATCCTCACTTCATAGGTTGTGAATGTTCCATGTAGTTCATCCATGGTAATATTGTCCAAATCTCTTACTTCTTCAATAGATAAAATTTTGGAGTCATATCTTGATGGAAGGGATCTCAAAACCTTTTTGACAATAGTCAATTCTTCTATTGTTTCTCCATGTCCTCTTATGACATTGACTATCTCATCTACCCTAGGGAGGTAATATGTTATCTTCTCTTCTTCATTCATTTTCAATCTTTCAAACTATCATTTGTGCATTTGCAACTTGGCATGTTTCACTTTAACATCTCCTTCATAGATACCTTTCAACTTATTCCAAATGTCTTTTGCACTCTAACAGTACATAACTTTGACAAACTCAGAGTTTGATAACTCACAAAGAATAAAATTCTTGGCTTTGGCATTATTTTCATAAGATTTTTTGGCCACCTAATCAATAGGGGTTACAACAGGAGCTGTGTAACCATTTACCATTGACATTTATACATCAAACCCTAGGGAAGACAAATATGCTTCCATTCTTATGCTCCAAAAAGCATAGTTAGACCCATCAAATAGAGAAGCCTTATTTGATGAAGATCCTTCTTGGAAGGCCATTATGTTCACCAACCATTTTCTACTTGAGTTGATTAAGCTTATCCTAAGGAACCTGCACTCTAATACCAATTATTGAACACAATATCTACTAAGAGGGGGGGTGAATTAGTAGATGAGCTAAAACTTGGTTCATAGAATTTTTAAACAAGATACTCAAAGTATATGTAAAGTAAATAATAGAACAAAGATCACACACACACACACACACACACAAGAATTTTTAACACCAAAGTTTAATGTGGAAACCTAGAGGGAAAAACCATGGTGAGAAAAGCTGCTAGAAGCTACTGTTCTAATCCATCTTCATAGAAAAAAGTCTCACAAATAAACCTCACTGGTTACATTTAAGAGCACCCACTCTAAAGAAGCATAAAATTCCTAACTAAGCACTAACTCAATTTTTTTGATGGCACCAACCTATTAGAGAAATGAAGCTACAACTTCAAAAATATAGAAGAGATTCAGAATGAATCTTATACACTTTTATGTTACAAGTCTAGTCTATAATTGTGCCTTAGCTATGTGTCTTCTCACCTTCTCTGCCTTTATCTTTTTGTGTTTGGATATCTTCTACTTTGACACACCTTATTTTTTTTCCCTTTCACGCTATCTTCATATGTCCTCTCTCAACAATTTTGAGTTAACACTCTAATTATTATTATAGTAGTAGTAGAAAGATAGCACTGTTTAAATGATCTATTCGTAGCATATATAAATAGATGCATCTTAGGGTTGTCTCTCTGTAAAGTATTCACACTTCAAATGAACTTAAATGGTTCAATATTTTGATCTATATATAATGTGAATTTGACTATGTCTCGATTCATGCTTCACTCAGTAATGATCAAAATTTTCTTTACTATCTTTGGCATCTGCACTTCTACTACACTTAAATGTGTCACTTCCTTGATCACTTCTGGTCTACATTCAATGTGACTCTAAATTTGTGTCTCAATTCATGCTTCAAATGGTAACATTCAAATTTATTTACCATCTTTGGCATCTACACTTCTACTGCACTTAACTACACCACTTCCTCGATCACTTTTGGTCTACATTCAATGTGACTCTGACTTCATGTCTCGATTCATGCTTCAAACAACAATGTTCAAATGCCTTTACTATCATAGTCATCTACACTTCTACTTAATTGCACTGATTCCTTGATCACTTTGATTCAAATATCTCAAGCTTCATGAAGATATATCAAGTTCATCACCAGTTCCAGTTGTTCCTATATTGATAGTTAGAAGACATTGATTGCAGGCTTTTTCAAATTCTTTTGTCATGCCAAGATCATGTTCTTTTCTTTTTTAGATATTTCCTTATGAATTTTTGACACTTTTCAAATGTGCCTACTCATGAAGGATTATTTGAGTTTGCTTTTCCATTAACCATCAAGCTCTTTTTCTTCCCTTTTTGCATCTCACTACTTTTTATACCATGGGTTCACTGCTACTCCTTTAGATTATCCTCAATATGCTTGATCTTTATCCTTTTTATTTAGCATTAAACTTTGGCATGTTGGCATGATCTCATTTTCTTCAAAATTCTTTTAATGGTTTTGTACTATTGATCCTTCTAGACTTTCTCAATCTTTAACATGCCTTGTCCCTTTGAGAATACCCTATAAGACTTCCACACTTTATCTTCAGCAAAGTTGCAAGTGACCTTTCTCTTTGGACAATTTGTTGTGGGCTTTTTGTCAAGGGCATTTTGAGATAATTTCCATAGGCTTTTTTTTCAAGAGGCATTTCTTTCGACTTTTTGTCCACAAGGCATTTCTTCAAACTTTTTGTCTGCAAGATATTAATTTGGACTTTTTGTATGTGACATTTCTTTGGACTTTTTTTTTGTGAGGCATTTATTTGGACTTTTCGTTTGCAAGGCTTCTCTTCAAGATTTTTATCCTTAGGCCATTACTTCATAATTTTTACAATCTACCCTTTAGCTTTTCTACAAGTGTCCACATGGCCTTTACAATGTTCAAAAGATACCCTTCATAATTTTTACAATCTACCCTTCAGATTTTCTGCAAGTGTCCACATGCCCTTTAAAACATTCAAAAGATACCCTTCAAAATTTTTGCAATGCTCCACTTGCCCTTCAAACTTTTTGAAAAGGTCCACTTTCCCTTTAGAAATTTTGCAACGGTCCATATACCCTTCGGTATTTTTGAAAAGATCCCTTCAGAAGCTTTGAACGGTCCACTTACCCTTCAAAAAAAATTCAACAATCCACATACCCTTCAACATTTTGAAAATATCCCTTTGGAAGATTTGAATGGTCCACTTACCCTTCAGAATTTCTAAAAATATCCCTTCAGAACTTTTGTTTGGGACAATTTTTTTGAATGAATTCTCCAAGACACTTTCTCTAAAAGAATTCCAAGTGGTTCTCATTTCCTTCAGAAACTTTATTGTAGACAATTTGTCCAAACAAATTCTCCAAGACACTTTCTTTGAAAGAATTCCAAGTGGCACTCATTTCCTTCAAAAACTTTGTTGTGGATAATTTGTCTGATAATGACTTAGTCAATTTTCTCAAAATAATTGCCTTTAACATTTTCTCGAAAGAATTCCCTTATTAGCTACGGGAAATTTGTCCAAGAAAATTATCCTTACCAATAATTTTGAAATAATTCCCTCAATCAATTCTACTCAACTCAAGTCTTCTTAACTTATCCTGATTGCCTCTTCTGAGTAAGATCACTTCACAAATTTGATTTACACCATAGGTCTACTCATCTCAACCTTTGGCATTAATGCATGATCAATTTCAATCTCAATGACATCAAGGACATTAACCTTTGGCATCAATGGAAATTCCATGATGGCTTAGATGGAAATGATAACTGTTCAGTCCTCAGACTACTTTTTATATCTTGATATCAAAGATGTCAACTATATCCTTTCTCAAATTTCCAACATGGACGCATGCACATCACTTCAATTTTTTCTTCACTCAACAAGTCCCATTTGATCTCTAGTTAAATCTTCTCCTTCTACAACATGTCTTATTGTTTATTCTTTCAGTGCTTCCTTCAAGGAAGTTTCTCTTGGTCAAAGGTCCTTTAGAGCCTCTTCTTCCTCAAGATCATTTTCCTTTTCATCTAGGAATAAAGTTTATCTTCTATCCATCACATGCCATAGCATATTAACAATTTCTCCATCATCCCATTATGTTATTGTTGTTGTGCAACAATCTTTTGCTTTATGGGGATCTAGGGTTCTTAACCTTTTCTTCAATACATCTTCCACTCTGAGAACAATAACACTTGTGCTCTATTAATGGTTCTTCTTGTGTATCCTTATCTTTATGTAGGATGATCATACACCTTTCACACCTTCATATGCTCTCACTAGCTCTCATGTAATGATGTCTACTTCAGCTTTAACTATTGCATTTTACTGCAACCAAGTTTCTTCTCAGCTTCGATCCTTTGTTGTTGTTTTGGTAAATCAACCTTTTGCCTTTGCTTCTTATAAAACTTCTTTAGCTGATGTTCTCATCAATGTCCTTTGAGATTGGTGATGGGTTCCACTTTTTAATCTTTTTTCTATTACCATGAAGGGATCATTCTAACCTTCGTGTTGCTCTCATGTTGGCTCATGTTGTGTGTCACTCTTCACGGAAACATTTTGTTCTTCACTTTCATGATGAGGCTTTGTAGGTTACTTTTTGAGGATTTCAAATCTTATCCATTTGAGATGGCCTTTTGAATGCACTATTTGGTTTAGTAGTTTGGAAGCCATTTGTTCCCAGCTTTGCACCCTATTCTTGCCCTTCCATATCCTTCTATAATAGAGATCTCTCTATCCATCTTTGGAATGATATTCACCCTTCCTTCACCTATTATACTTCATTGAAACCAATTTTTCTCTTGGCTTCACTCCTTTGTTGTTGCTTTGGCACAACCACCTTTTTTTCCTTTGCTTCTTATGGAGCTTCTTTATTCAACCTTCTCCTCATCGCCTTTCAATATTGGTGGTGGCTTCCACTTTAAATATTTGTAATGTTGGCTTCTACTTTTTGATATTATTTTAGGGAAGCTTCTCCTTGTAAAAATTCCTCTAGAGCCTTTCCTTCCTCAAGCTCCTTTTCCTTTGGCTTTGGGGCTAGAGGTTGTGTTGTATCCATCACGCACTACTGCATATCACAAATTTCTCCAACATCCCTCTCTATCATCATTGTTGTGCTAGAGTCCACTACTTTATCAGAATCTAGGGTTTTCACCCCTTCCTTTGGCACACTTTCCATTTGATAACAAGAACACATGTTGTATCTAGGTTCTTCTTATGTGACCTTGTGTCTATGCAGGCTGCTCCTAAACATTTCATACATTTCACCCTTTTATTGAATTTTTATCTCCTATCTTGGAGGTCTCTGCAACCATTTACTATGTTATCATAGAGAATTTTTTGTGCATACTCCACCTTTATGGATTCCTTTACATATTTCAACACAAAATAACATTTGTCATCTAAGACCCACTCCATCTACTTGGGGCCTTTTTTCTAGAGAACCTTTGCATTTTAACTTCATGGTTATTCTTGGCATGCCTCAGAATCACTACAAGCTCTTTCCTCCCATAGGTTTATCCCTACTTATTTTTGGTAACTTTCCTCCTAATGTCTTTTATTTCCACCTGCACCATCTTTTCCTATAGTACTTGTAACATGGAGGCTATTTCCATTTTCATCGAGACCTACGACTTGAGGTCACGTCTCATTTTTTATTTTCACTAAGTGATCTTCTATGCTCCTTATTCTCTATCCATCTATACTTATTGGATAACAAATTTATTTGGTACCTTTTAGTTGATATATTGATTGGAAGATGCTCATGCACCTTGACTACCTCATAGTTGACCTGTTGATATCATCATCTATTTCACTCGATTCATTGTCAACCCATTTGATTTTTACCTATAAACTACCTCGTGATCGATAGTTGTTAGTGTTTTATCCTCATTCATGTCTCTGAACCAACTCACATTCTATGATATATCATCATTGTGATTGACTATCGCACTTAAAATAATTTGTCAATGCTTCACATCTCCATTCCAATAATGACTGCATCAAGGTTGGTAATATCTCAGTTCTCACACAACACTCCTGAGTGTTACTTATAACCTCACAACTCACACTACCTATTTTTGTTATCTCCATCATAATCCTACGTAGGTTCTTGAACTTAAGAACTATTGTTCTAAAGTCTCACTTTGAGATCCTATATACTCATCCCTTCTGAAGGTTCTCATTGCTTATATTCCACCTGCTCACTATCTTCCTACCTTCACATTGGTGAGAGATGCTATGCTAGTTACCTCATGTTCAACCATCTACTAACTTTTTCTTTGATACTGCATATCTCACTTGTAAGTTTATCCTTTCTTCTTACATCCCTTAAGGTTCACCACCTTTTTTTGATATCAAACTAGTGCTAGTTGAGATCAGTTGTTTTGGTGAAAGGATGAATTAACCATGCAACCTTCAGAGTTCCATGTAGTGGATCATGCTAATAAAGGATTTTATTCCTTAACTTCAGGTGTTACAAGATAATATAAGCTTCAAAAGTGTGAATTGATATTTTATCTCTTCTTGGTTGAGTCCTTTAAGTACCTCTCTCTACTATAATGTCTATAAACTACCAATAACTCATGACCATGACCATCATCTTAATAAAGTATCCTTCTTTACTTTAGAGCATTAAAAATGCTAGACCAAGACCCTTTTTTATAGTTGCCTGAGTTTTGGTTGCTTCACTTATTTCCTATGTAATTGGTCTAAAAATTCATTCAATGGGAGTCTACACAAGTTTGTAGACCCTAGAATTAACATAGCCTTTTACGGACCTCGATCCACATAAATCTGAGTGTTATTAGAAGATATCCTCACAAAGTATATCTTATCAAATAAATGCCCTGAACCTAGATTTTTGCTTGCCCTTATGCTTTAGACTCTTCTTTCACTCACCATCATCATCACACACTATATACCCTAGAGCTCCACTAGTTGAGTACATTGTAGGGGCATTTATGTGCTCTTCAATTATGGATACACACTATTCTCATGTGTTCCCCTATAAATCTCAACTCTTTGCACCTTATTTGTGTAACTTTCCTTGTTCTCTTATAACACACCTTTAATGAATAACTTCATATGTTCTATGTTCCTTTAAAATCTATAGGCGTCAATTCCTTCATGTATTATTGCATGAGCCTTTACTTCTCCACCTTGATTCCTATCCCTAGTGTGTCTCTATGTAATTCAAAACTTTGTGTGCACATTGTTTGCCTTAATAAAAATAGGTAACCCTTCTTATTCCCTAACTCCTTGTACAAATCTCAATCATATTCATTTTGTGCAGTCTATAACAACCTTTAAAAATGTTTTACCATTTAACCTACATAACTATAGTTGGTTTATTTTTATGTGTTTGACTATATTTTTGTCTAATTCAACATAGCCAATTAACCTGGGATGCTCCTAAATTAGACTCACAAGGTAATTAAAATATAATATCCTTCTTAAAATAAGGTATGGAGTGGTATAACCACCCATCTGGTTGGTTGACTCAACGTAATTAAAATGTAAGCTCCTTCTTTCCCTTTCTTCCTCTCTTGTCATACACTTCCCTCTATGTGTTTGGACTGATATCCCCTTCAAGTGTTGTTCCTATTTATTTTCAAGTTGATGTCCTCCTACCTTGCTCCCAATCGGTGTTGACTCTTTTTCCTTCTATGTAATGAAAATTACACTCCCTTGATCAGCTTCAGGCTGATTTTGGCTAACCCCTCCAGGTAGATCATCTATGTTGTGTGCTAACAATGTTGTATTTTTGTTAGGTATAGGTTGACTCTTCTCCTCTCCTCATGTATCTTTAGATGAATTTTGTGGAGTTATGTCCACTTATCCTTCCCTTTGCATGTCTCTCTATGGCTCAATGCTCTATTGTCTTTGGGAAAATATAGGATATGTTGCAAGCCACTATTCTTTATTTTATTCCCCTAATTTTTTAGGCAAATACCTTCCATAAATAGACTTGGGATATTTTTCCTCTCTATGTTTGTGCCTTATATATAACACCTCTCTTTTGTATCATTGTTATGTTTGAATTTCACTTATGTAGCTTATCTTTCACCTTAATCATCCCTTGGCACAATATTGTTTGCATTGGCTCTCAAGCTCTATTTATTTGGTGCTTGCACCAATGCCTCTATTTTTATTAGCACACTATTGGAACCATGCACCTCACTCTCATTTTTGATTCATTGAACAACTCCCAGTTGGTCTCTAGGCAACTCTACTTCTCCTATAACATCTTTCACTTCTTCTTTCATTATTTCCTTCAGGGAAGTTTCTCCTGATCCAAGGTCCTCTAGAGCCTCTCCTTCATTAGGCTCATTTCCTTTGCATCAAGGTCCTAGTGAAGGGATACATTAACCACATAGCCTTTAAAATTTCATGTACTAGATCATGCTAATAAAGCATTTTATTCCTTAACTTTATTTGTTCTTATGAAGCACACCTTCAGTGAACAACTCCTTCCATGCCATGGTTCTTAGACCTTTGTAGGCCTCAGTTCCTTCATGAATTGTTGATTGACCCTTTATTGTTGCACCTTCCTTTTTGTCCCTATTACATCTTTATGTTCTTTATAGCTTTGTAAGTTTACTACTTGGTTTAGCTAAAACTTGTACACCCTTTTATTCTCTAACTATTTGATGCAATATTGCAACTTAGTTTGTGATGCTCCTACATCAAACACCCTAGTTCATTAAAATATGATCTCCTACTTAAAAATGGTGTTGAATTGGTATAATTTTCAATCTAGTTGGTTGCCTTGACCATGGTGTTCCTGTCCATCTGATGTGGCACCTGTGTAGATTAACTCAGTGCTTTCTTATTTAAAAGACCCTCCTTGGGCCATAAACTACCCTCCTTTGCCTAGATCTGATACACATCATCTTCCTTCCCTTTCTTCCTCTTGTGGTTTTTCACCCACCTTTGTTTACTCTTATGGGTCGATGCCCACTTCCATCTCTTATGGCTTTTCCCCCACTTTTATTTCTTGTCGGTTTGTGCTCATTATTGTTCATCCATCTCCTCTAAAAGTTCTTCATACCTTGACTTTACTTCTTTATGTGTGCCTTTAAATTATCTTCTATTATGTCCACTCTCTTCCTTATATTGTTTATGGTAAGTAGGTATACTTATGTGTTATTCTTCTACGTGTTTCTTAGGGGTGTCTGCATGGTTCTTCCACTACCTTTGTCCTTAATTTCTCTTTGCTTGATGTCCTCAGTGGCATGGAAGTCTCTATGGAGTCCATTGACTCCCACTTTTTATTCTTCTTTTAATTTCATGCACTTTATTTTACATGCTTAGATTGATATCCTCTACAGTCATTGTTCTTAGTCAATTTTAGGGTGATGATCTCCCACCTTGCTCCCAATCAGTAATAACTCATTTTCCTTATGTGAAATGAAAATTGCACTTCCTTGATCTACTTCATTCTTATTTTGACTAACCCATCATGGTAGCTCCTATGGGCCATGTGTAAACTATGTTTTGTTTTTGTTAGCTACAGGCCAACTCTTCTTCTCTCATGCATCTTTAGATTCTTTATGTGGGTTTATCTCCACTTCTCCTTCCCTTTTCATGTCTCTCCATGGTGTAATGCTCTATTTTCTTTGGGAAAACTTTGGATCAACTATACACTACCTTTTTATTATGATCCCCTTAGGATTTAGCTAAATACTCCCAACAAATAAAATTACACTCTTTCATTTATTCATCTTATGCCTTTTGAAGGACACATCTCTTCCACATGGATGCTATGCTCAAATTTATCCTATGTAGCTTCTCTTTTGCCTTCCTCCTTCCTTGGGGCAATGTTGTTTGCATTAGCATTCATTCTTTCTTCAGATAGTGTTGGCCCTAGTGCCTCTATATCCTTTGGCGCACCTTTGGACCCATGTGCCTCACTCTCATTTCAACTACACTCAATAACTCCCAATTTTTATATATGCAACTCTTTTTCTTTTGTAGCATCTCTCATTGCTTCTTCCTTTAGTACTTCATTCAAGGAAGTTTCTCTTGGTTAAAGGTCCCCTAGAGCCTCTCCTTTAGGTTCTTTTTCCCTATATGTAGGGTTATAGGTTATCTTCTATCCACTGCATGCTACTGCATATCAATAATTGATTTAAATCCCTCTGTATAGTCATTTTTGTGCTACAATACATTACTTGATGGGGGTCTAGGGTTCTCAACCCTTCTTTTGGCACATCCTCCACTATGAGCATAAGAACATCTATGCTCTTTTTAGGGTTCTTATGTTCCCATATTTTTTTTTAGACTAGTGCTACACCTTCCATACCTTCATGCACTCTTGTTGGCTCATGTGAAATGATATCCACTTTTCCTTCACTCATTTCACTCCATTATGACTAGGTTAATTCTTGGTACCTGACACACCTTCATGCACTCTCATTGGTTCATGTTGAATTATATCCACCTTGCCTTTACTTAATTCACTCCTATGCATCGCCTTTCATGTCACACTCTCTAATTTACTTTGGGGGTGAGGCTTTGAAGGTTAATTTCTATGGATCTCAGGTTTTTTCCTCCATTTGAGATGGCCTTTTGGGTGCACTACTTAGTTCTGTAGTTTGGAAAAAGTTTGTTGCCAACTTTTCACCCTCTTATTTCCTTTTTATCTCTTTCTCTCTTGGATATATCTACAACCATTTACCACATTATCATAGATAATTTTTTGTGCACATAATCCACCTTTATGGATTCTTTTACATCCTTCAATGTGGAATAACATTTGAAATCTTATACCCACTCAATCATTTGCATAGGACCTTTTTTTTGTAGAATCTTTGCATTTCAACTTCAGGGTTATTCTCAGCTTGTCTCAGAACTGATGAGGGATCCTTCCTCCCATAGGTCTCTCCCTATTTCTCTTTGGGATCTTCCTTCCCTATGGTTTTTCCTTCCTCCTTCCTTTCTTATGGTGATAGCAATGTGGAGGCTAAATCCTCAATTTTACTTGAGATATGTGATTCCAGGTCATGTCTTTTTTTTATTTTTCATTGAGCCAACTTCTATGCTGATTTTCTCTATCCATCTGTGCCTAATGGAGAACATCTTTATTTTGTACCTTCTACCTAATACATGTACTAGAATATGCTCATATACATTTATTGCCTTATAGTTAATGATTTTTTCCCCGTCATCCATTTTACTTGATTCATCATCAACACATTTGATATTTGGATACAAACTACATGATCAACAATTTATTTGTGCTTTCTACTCATCCACACCTTTTGACCACCTCACATAAGGTGATCCATCCTTCTTGTGCTCAACTACATCACTTATAACAATATGTAAATGCTTCACCTCTCCTTTCCAACAATGACAATGTCAAGTTTAGCTATCTCTTAATTCTCACACAACACTCCTATGGGTTGCTTACAACCTCATAAATTCTTAGACTATATGTTGTTATACTCTCCATCACAATCCTACGTAGGTGCTTGAACTTATGAACTGTTATCACCAAGTCTCCCTTCATGATCCTATATACTCATCCCTTATGAGGGTTCTCTTTTCTTATCTTCCACCTACTCTATATGTACCTACCTCCCTCACATTGACAAACCATGCTATGCTAGTTGCCTCATGTTCAACCATCTGCTACCTTTTTCTTTACTAGTTAATATCTCACTTGTAGGTTTATCATTTCTTATTACATCCCTCAAGGTTCATGACCTTGGTTTGATATGAAACTAGTGCTTGTTGAGATGAGGAGTCATGCTAAAGGGATGCATTAGGAGGGATGCATTAACCATGAAACCTTCAAATTTCCACATAATGGATCATGTTTGTAAAGGCTTTTATTCCTCAACTTTAGGTGTTACAAGATAATATAAGCTTCATAATTGTACATTGATCTTTTTTACTGTACTTAGTCCAATTCTTAAATATATATATGTGTTTTTCTCTCTTTACTATGGTGTTAATAGACTACCATTCACTTATGACTACGAACCTTAACTTATCATGTGAAGATCCCTTTCTATCTCTATAGTCTCAAACAAATTTTCCTTATACTTTTATGGGATCTCCCTAATAAAGTAACCTCCTTAGCTTTGGAGTGTTAAAAATGCTAAACCAAAACCCCTATTTATATGTGCTTGAGCTCTGGTTGCTTTGCCTATGTTTGATGCAATTGGCCTACAACTTCATTTTATGGGAGGCTATGCGAGTCTACAAACTTATGATATAATTATCATAGCCTTTTTCAGACTCTCAGTCATACAAGTCTGATCTTATTGGTTGTCCCTTAAGTTGTCATGTTAATTGTAGTAATGACATAGTCTAAGGAAAGGTAAGTTTAGGTCCTCTTAACTGACTAGTCATCCAAATTTATTTTGCTTCCTCAAGTTTTGTGTTGAATGCTTTACAGTTAGCCTTTTGTGTACCTTTGTGCTTTAGACTCTCCTTTCAAAATCCATCATCATCACACACTATATACCTTATAGATCCTTGGTAATTTGATTATGTTTTAGGCACATTTGCATGCCTCTCAACTATAATTGTGTAATGGTCTAATGTGATTCCTTGATAATCTGAACTCTTTACACCTCATGTGCTCTCTATATTTGTACCTTATGAAGGAAATATCTCTTTTGCATGGTTTTTGTGCTTGAATTTCAACTATGCAGCTTCTTTTTCACCTTCCTCATCCCTTATCACAATGTTTGTATTTTCTCTCAAGCTCTCTTCAACTAGTTCTTGCACCAACACCTCTTTTTCATTTGGTGCACCTTTGGACCCATACACCGCACTCTCATTTTTACTTCCCTCAAGAAATCCCATTTTCTCTTTAGGCAACTCTTCTTCTTTTTCTGTAACATCTTCTACTAATTCATCTTTTGGTGTTTCATTTAGGGAAGTTTATCCTAGTTGAAGGTCCTCTAGAGCCTCCCCTTATTTAGGGTTAGTCTCCTTTGCATCTAGTGTTAAAGGTTATCTTGTATCCATCACACACCACTACATATAGTAATTGATTTAGCATCACTCTATGTTGTTGTTACTATGCAAAAATCCTTTGCTTTATGGGGACCTAGGGTTCTCAACCCTTCCTTTAGTGCATCCTCCACTCTAAGCACAATAACACTTATGCTCTCTTAAGGGTTCTTATGTGACCTTATATTTGTGTAGGTTACTCTTACACCTTACGCACCTTTTTTCACTCTTTTTGGCTCTAGGGGAATGATATCCACCTTGTTGTAACCTAGTTTCTTCTTGGCTTTGCTCTTCTATTATTACTTTAGGATGACAACCTTATTTACCCTTACTTCTTATGAAAATTCTTTACCCAATGTTATCCTCTATACCTTTAGAGATCAGTGTTGTCTCCCACTTTTAATCTTTTCAACATTCTCTCAATGTCTCATGTGGAATTATATCCCCTTGCCTTCACTCATTTCACTACGCTAAAATCATATTTCTTCTTGGATTTGCTCTATTATTGCTTTCATGAAATAACCTTTTTTGCCTATACATATAACACATCTTATTTGTGTAGCCTTCTCCTTAATTCATTTTGATATCAACATTAGCTCCTACTCTTTCATCTTCTCAAAGGTCTATTTTTGACCTCCAGACAGTGCCCATGTTGGCTCCTCTTACACATCACCTTTCATGACAACACTCTCTTATTTACTTTGGGGGTGAGGATTTGAAGGTTACCTTCTATGGATTTTGAGTTTTCTCCTCCATTTGAGATGGACTCTATATGCACTACTTGTTTCTATTTTTTGGAAGCTATTTGTTACCAAGTTTTCACCCTCTTATTACGCTTCTATCTCATCCTCTCTTGGAGATATATGAAACCATTTATTGCTTTATCATAGAGCATTTTTTGTGTATACTCCACCTTTATGGATTTTTGTACATCCTTCAATGCAAAGTAACATTTGACATCTAAGACCCACTCCATTTATGTAGGGCCTTTTTTTTAGAGAACCTTTGCATTTCAACTTCAAGGTTATTTTTAGCACGCCTCAAACCCTACAATGTCCCATTTGGGATAGAATTGCAAAGATTTAGGTTTCCCAACAAACCCTAAAATAAATGCAATTTTTTTATTTTCATTATTTCAAGTGCTAACCATAAAAAAAATTAGAATTTTGGAAATACACATTTAGGGCACAATTTGTAATATTTTCCACTCAAATATTCACCAAATAATACAACATACTAAAATATCTTCCAATCTAATTTTTATTATCAATTGAATGGCTAGAAAATATAGTAAAAATACCAGTTGAATATGCATTCCCTATAAATTAGGATTTATTTATCCTTATAAATTGTAGTCCCAAACTCCAAGGGGGGGGGGGGGGTAGTTACCTTAAAAATGAGTCTTTTACCTTCTTCAACCACTTTGTTTCACTTTTAGGGTTTCAAACCAACTCACTGCCCTTAAAATTAGATGCACCCTTCTTTAAAGTATCTTTCTTTGTCATATCAAATCTATAATGGTGTTCAAAACTCCTTAAACTATAAAATGATGCCCAATACAACCTTTGAATTAAGGTTGCTAGCTGTTAGATAAGGGTTTTCATCCTTACTACAACCAAACCAATCAGGGTTTTTGTCTTCAATTGCATGAAGTTCAACAAATCATGCCAAAACTCTAAAATTTCAATTATGAAAAATAACATAACCATCTTCAAATGAACCTCCTCTTTATTTTTATAACCTTTCCCACTCCAATCCAAAAATCAATCCTAACTAAGGCTAATGTATATCAAAAGAGAAATCCCCCTTTATGAAATATCAAATTATAAAAGGAGTTGCTGACATATTCACTTTTGGCAACTAAAGCATACGATTACTTTTATTTAAAGTATTTAAAAATAATTTTTATTTTAATAATAAAATTAATTTATTTTTAAAAATGGGAACACTATAGTTCATCCTTCCCAACTTTTCTTTCCCTCAATCAAATGCAACTTTACTCAAGTTCAAACTGAGCTTTGGTTTCAACTTTCCTTATTCTTGTCAAGAATACCTTCACTGAACAACTCCTTCCACAACATGGTTTTTGGAACTTTGTAGGCCTCAGTTTCCTCATGGACTATTGAGATACCCTTTACTTCTACACCTTGCTTCCTATCCCTAATTCATCTTTATGCACTTTGTATCTTTGCCAGTGTACTACTTATCTTAGCCAAAACTTGTACCCCTTTTTATTCTTTTACTCCATGTGAAAATCTCAACCAGCTTCCTTCCACACAAGTGGATTCTTGCATGGTCTATGTAACTATGGAAAACTATAGTTGGTTTATTTCTCACTTGACTGATTATATATTTTTTTGATGCGAGATTATAAATTCACCTATGATGCTCCTCCATTGAAATCCATAGGTAATTAGAATATGAGCTCCTACTTAAAACTAGTGTAAGAGTGGTAGAACTATCTTTCTGGTCATCTACCTTGACCACGGTGTTCCCATCCACTTGATGTGTCCCCTAAGTGATCTTTCTTAGTGTTTCCTACTTTTTGAGACTCTCTTTGGGCCATAAAATATCCTATTTTTCCTAGCTTTGATATGATTCATCTTCCTTCCCTTTCTTCCCCTTATGGTTTTGCATCCACCTCTATTTACTCTTATGGGCCTATGCCCACCTTATTCTCTTGTTTTCCTATGTCCACCTTCATCTCTTGTGGGTCTATATGCACTTCTATCCCCTACGGGTTTGCACCCACTTTTGTCTCTCATGGGTTTATGCCCATTTTTATTCATCCATCTCCTCCAAAATGTCTTGATAGCTTTCTTTTACTTCATTTTATGTGCCTTTCACTTATCCTCTATTATGTGCACTCCCTTATATCACTTGTAGCTAGTAGGTATACTTACATATTATTCTTCCACGTGTCTCTCATAAGGTATGTCTAGCTGATTCTTCCGTTTCCCTTGTCCTTCATTTCTCATTGCTTCTTGCCCTCTATGGTGTGGAAATCTCTATGGGGTCTATTGACTACCACCTTTTCTTGTTCCTTTATTGTCTCATAACTCCTATATGTGCTTGGATTGATATCCTCTTTAGTCAATGTTCCTAGTTAGTTTTAGGCTACCGGTCTCATGCTTTTCTCCTAATCATTAATAACTCTTTTTAATTATGCATAATAAAAATTATACTGCCCTAATCAATGTCGAAGTGATTTTGACTAACCTATCATGGTAGCTCCTTTGAGTCATGTGAAAATAATGTTACATTTTGGTTAGTTGTTGGTCGATTCTTCTTCTCTCCTCATGCATCTTCGAATGCCTTTTGTGGATTTATGTCTATTTTTCCTTCCCTTTTTACATCTCAAAATTGGCATAATGTTATGTTGTCTTTGGGACAACTTAGGTTCAATTGTACACTACCTTTTTATCTTGATACCCTTAGGATATAGGTAAATGCCTCCCATAAATAAACTTGCACTGTTTCATCTCTCCATCTCTCCATATTTGTGCCTTTCAAAGGAAACATATTTTCTTCATTTCTATACTCAAAATTGATATTGAATAACTACATCATCAAGTGACATCATTTCTTGGGAAGGTATCCCTAGGCCATAAATGCACAAAATATAAGGATTATGGGTCTCCCATGCCTCATCAATGCTTCTCATGCCTTATAAATTCCCCTTATTCCCAAATCATGATGAGAATATTTATGGATTTTATTTGCATAATTATATTAATTCATGGACACATATCTTTATCTTGATATGGATGGTCATGGTTGATCCAGCCCCTTTTGAAAAATATATATAAGGCCTCACAACCATAATTTTAAGCTATCTTGGTGTAAATTTATAATGCTAAATTGATTCTAAAGCTTCATGCAAATTAATATTCTCAAGCCAAATTATTCAACCAAGCCAAAGCCACAAGCCACATGGTGCCAAGAGGAGGTGGAGGATAGCTAAGCTCCATTGTAATAGACCTTTTGAAGGACAAATCTGAGCAAGCCACTTCAACAAGCTATTTGGAGCATCCAAAAAAGGTGAAATATTTTTTATCTTTACATTCTAGTTGTGTTTCTCATTTGGTTTTGTTAATATGCTCTCCCCTTAAGATAGGCTTAGGGTTTTAGCTTAGTGTGTTCTTTGTTTGAATTTTATTTTATTCACTAAAACCATACTAATTTCCCCCTATTGCAATCCTATGTTCACAATTAGATGCCCTAAAAATCATTACAACATTCACTAAAATTTATGGTAGAGTTTAACAATTTATTTCTAGTAATTTATGAGTTTTTAACATCTAGGGTTTGGTTGGAAAAATTAAAAAATATTTGTCTTGGCTAGGGTTTTGTATAGATTCTAAATTTTAGTAATATAGCCTATTTTTTGATATTTCAATGGTATCAAAGCCATTTATTGGCTAGCCATGGGTTTCTAAAGTAATACATTCCCAAGGGTGATAAATAACTAAGGTATTACCCAAGAAGCAAGAAGAAGGTTAAGTAAAATAAATAAGAACTAATGGCTCCCTTAGATCAGCTAATAAATGATGATAAAAATAGAGAGAAGCAAATGTTTGATAGATACACACAAGCTTAGGAATAGATGACAGCTATGATGGAAAAAAATTCCATACTATAAAGGAAATCAGGGGTGATAAACCATCTAATGGGGATGGTAGTACTTTTGGAAGTCACAACCTCACACATCAGCCCCCTAAAAAGTATGGAGGATCCACACTTAGGCTTAACCAACTAGTTTTTTACAATAATAAGTTGCCATTTTTTAAAGGGAAGAGTAACCCACCTTGAGAGATAAATTATTGAAGGATTATAATGAGTACATGACTTATCTTACTCCTTTCAAGGATCAAATGGTTTTTTTTGCATTCACATCTTGGAAGCATGGGAAACATGGTGGTAATAGGGATTATCAAAGGCATAGGGGAAACCAAGGAAAACCTCATCATGCCTTGGGAAATATTTCAATTTTTAATTTTGATGGTTCTTCTAAGAACTCATATAGGGCTTGGATTCAGAAGGTAGACACCTACTTTTCACTTAGGCCTATGATAGAAAAGGAGGCTATTCAGTTTTCCACCTTACATTTAAAGGGGATACCCATGAATGGTGGTATCATGGGTTAATCACCAGAGGACATCAGCTCATTAAATCTTATGAGGAATTTAGTAAAAGGATCATTGAGAGGTTTGATAGGGCTGATCCAAAATTACACTTCATAGAGTTGGTTCAATTGAGGTAAAAGGGCACAGTAGAGGAGTATGTGACATAATTTAAGAGGCATTATATCATGTTAATGGATGTTTTATATACTATATTGGTATTTTTATTCATGTAAGGATTGGTCGATTTCATTCAAGGTTTAATCAAGGCTTTTGACCCTTCTCTTCAAGGAGCCATTCAAAAGGCCCTTGATCTTGAGTCTTAAACACCCCAAGGTAAAATTATGACTTTTATTCCAAAAAAAAAAAAGACATTTTGGATAGTAAAGAGACAATAAATGGAGGCATCCAAGGGGAATCTCTTTTGGGCCACAAAAACTAGCTCCTTTGGGGTAGTTTGATAGGCCAAATCAGTAAGGTTTGGGGCAATTTGGTAAGCCAAACCAATAGGGTTTGGGGTAGCAAAGGGATTTACCAAGATGGAAAATTGAGACAAGGAATGAGATAAGGAGGAAATAACTTAAATTTTATTATAGAGACCCTTGGAAATTGGGTCATCATTGTCATGGGAAGGGGCAAGTGCATTCAGATAGAGAAGAAGAGGAACAAATAGCCACCCATGAGGAAAAGAATTTGGAGATATTTTGAGGAGAGGACATAAGTGGCACCTTTGATTCATTATTAGGGACTCCTAGATACTATCCCTTTCATGTGAATCAAAAATTGAAAGGTAAGGATGTTACTATTCTCATTGATAGTGGGTCCACCCATAATTTCATTGATAAAAGCTTGATTATTGCATGTGGAATTCAACCTATTAAATTCAAAGGTTTTCGTATGACTATGGTGGAGGGATTAACCATCCTTTACGCCATCAAGGTTCCCAATCTTATCATCATGTTGGAGACACACTCCAATGAGGATGACTTTTGTGTGGTTGGCATTGGAGAGACCAACCTTGTCCTAGGCATCTAATGGTTACACTCCCTAGGAGAGTACACACAAAATTACCAAACTATGGAGCTTAAATTTGAAGTAGATGTAAAAAAAAATTTCTTACACGGTTTGATTGATAATGTACCTTTGGAGGTGACCTCAAAGATAATGTAAGGAGTCTTCCCTAAGGATAATTTAGTAGGGACAATAAGAAAAAATGTTTCTTCTAATGTGGAACAACCACTAAGGTCTGCAAAAGAATGTTTATTTCCTTAATTGTTGAGCCTAATAAATTATAAAAATTAAGATGCTAATCAAGTCCATGAAGAGGGTAAGTTTTCATTTATAAAGAAGGAAAGTAGGTCTAAATTTTGCAAGACCTAGGGTACACTAAAAAAAATCAGACCTTTATTGCTAAAAAAATCAGAATTTTGTGAGAAACATTAGAATTATTGTTGCCAAAAAAAATAAGTAATTTATGTGAATAATCAACATTATTTATACTCAAAAAAAATTGAGTCTTTCATGCCAAATCTAAATATGGCACAATCAAAAAATTAATGGAAAAAGGTAAGTTACAACCCCTAATAAATTCTTGAAATGTAAAAGAGAGTTGGCTTTTTACTTTTGATAGGGAGTTGATGTTTGAAAAAGAAGGGCAACCCTTCCAAGAGACTACAATGGAATAAATAATTAATAATTGTGACACAAAAGGTATGTGTCCAGTGTTTTTCTAAGTTATTTTCTTAATTTAAACTAGTGATCCATATTTTTGGTTTTATAAAGAGGTGTCAAGGCATGATGAGGGCCCTAAAGGGTATTGGGTTGCATTCCAAGGGAACCTATGTTCCAAGGTACACATGCAAGGGAGAAATATTATAAGGGGTAGCTTTAGTTATGACAGTTCCATCTCTTTTAAGGTGGTACATAGCTTCACTTTAACGTCTCTTGGAATTGTAAATGTGGTAAGTTCCTCATGGAGCAAGTTGGGAGTAAAAGAAAAAATTAGGACACTTTCAAGGTGAAAATATATAAACACACCCCTCAAAACATAAGGTACATGTTTCTTTTTGAAGTAATTCCCTCTAAGGTAAGGGAACATGTGATTTTGAGGCATAAAATAGTGAGTTTGAATATTTTCATAAGTTTGGAGAAGATTGATTGCATAATGTTACCTCCTAAGGATGAGTTATGGAGGAATAAATTCTTGTTTGGAGTCATAAGAGTTATAAAATTTCCACACACAACTAACTAATCAAGAGAGAAGTGGTTGGTTCTACCTTTATTTTGAAGTATATGGACATGTGTTGGTGGTCTTTTGTTGAAGGGTGGATTTCAAGCATGATAAGAAGACTTACATCTCCTCTAGTGGGAAGATTTCTAAGTCTTGAGGTCACTTTTGGGTATGTGGGTAGCATGAACATCCATTCTATGTTCTCAAAGGCAGCCACAAATAGGTTTCCAATACCTTCACACATGGGGGGCATTATCAAATATGTAAATGTTGAAGAGAAGTAAAGAACTCTTGTTTTGACTAATGTGTTTGTGACTTGTATAGGTGTTGATATAGGGGTAATCAAAACCTAAATAATTGAATATTTATTTAATAGAATACACTTTTCCATCCACCACAATGTTATCATTTTAGATAAGTTTTTTCCTTTTAGCATATTTTTGGCACATATGAGGTATGGGACCTCCATGAAAGGGGAAAGGAAGGTTGGAAGTTTCTGTTATTTTGTTTTCAAATTATATAAGTAGCCAAAAATCTTCATATACAATAGCAGAGAGCTTCATCAAGGGGTTTTAGTCCCATAGGAAGAGTCAAAGATCAAGAATTGATTAAATCCCATGGTTAGGACAGCCTATTGGTTATTTCAATTTCTTGAGGACAAGCAATTTTGGGCAAGTAGGATTGTCATGCCTCCTTTTGGACATGACACTATTGAAAACCTTTAGCCTTGCCTAGTTTTCCAAGGGTTAAGGGAAAAAGAAAGAAAATAAGGGAAAAAATTAGTTTTTATTAAGGTCACTTGTAAAATCACTTTATTATTATAATTTCACTTAAGTTGAGGCTTTTTTGAGGGTCATGGGTACAAATATATTTAAGTGGATTATTAGAGGTGTTCTTTTTATAAATTGATAAAAGAATATATCAAAATGATATTTCCCTCAAAATTGGGTGCTTCACTTGGGAAGGAGTATAAAAGCATTTCATTCATTTGAAAGGCATCTTGGATCAAATTTTAAAGTTACAGTTCTGAGTACAAAAAAACTTGAGTTTTTGAATTGAAGATGAAAACCTTCAAGCAAAGAGATTGAGGACACAAACCCTAATTCTTTCCATGGGGTAACTTCATCTTGGATCTGCCATAGATCATCAAGTGTAAAAAAAGACAAAAAAAGAGGGTTTTCAATTTGTGAGATTTGCTTTGGAGGTTAGTGAATTACTCTAGGAGAGTGGTGACTAGGGTTTGGAGGCCCAAAGTCAAATTTTTAGATTTGAAGACCCCTAATTTTAGGGATGTGTTAGATTTAGGGTTGAAAATAATTAATTCTAGTTAGGGTAACTTGATTGGGGAATTATTTGAGAGGGTTTGAGAGGCTATTTAAATCCTATTTAATATTTTGAATTTTACTATACTTATGTATTTATCTTTATTTTTAAGGATAATTTCCAACATCTTTACTTTGAAAAAAGCATTAAAAAATCAGCATTTCATTTGTTGTACTTTTCTATATATTTGGCACCAATGTGGTTGAGTTTATTGAGTGATTTAATGCCCTAAAAATAATTACATCATTCAATAAATTTTATTCTAGGGTTTCACAATTAATTTCCAGCAATTTATGAGTTTTTGGAATCTAGGATTTGGCTGGAAAATCAAAAAATATTTGTCTTGGCTAGGGTTTTTCAAAAATTCTAGATTTTAGTAACATAACCTATTTTGGGATATTTCATTTGGTCTAATCAATCCTAGGTCTCTCTTTATTCATGGTCTAATTGAAAAAGTCATTGATAAGTTATAGGTTTGACATTGCATTGGATTTACTCTTTGAGTAGGTCTAAACTAAAGTATCCAATGTGTGAATTTGGTTTTGAAGTATTTTGGCAATTGGATCTATATTAATTTAACTTTCAAAGTTTGTTTAAATCTTATAATTCTTCGTCTATTTTATATCATGTTTTAAACTACATTAAAGGTCTCTTTTTAGGCTATTTCACCTCATATTTCTATAGCTTAACTATTTTAGAGCTTTGCTGCTTATTTTCCCAAATAATTTGGTCCATTTATACCTAATTTCCATCTAAAATGTCTAGGTGTTCATATAATTTCATTCATTTACTTAGTCATTTGTCATAAAATTGGGCTTATTTAGCTTTGGGATTGATCCAATGTTCTAGTCTTTACAAAGTTATTTAGATTTAGTCAATTTTGGTTAAAAGTTCTTAGCCATTTATTTTTAAAATTCATATTTTATTATAATGGATATTTGATTTCTTATAGGCCAATTATTATCTAAATTCCCTCATGAGTCTCTCGCCAAGTTTGGAGAGACTACTTATCGCTCGTTCACTTTCCTGAGACTCTTTTGCCTTAGCCATTTCTACGTAACATTTTTAAGTCCTTAGGATTATGCCAAGTGGCATGATACCCATTTTATGTGATTTCTTATGTCCCCTCAATTTTATTAATAGGCCTTATACCCCCCAAATGCATGTGATCATGCTTCATGGCATGATCCCATGTCCCTGGGCAATTAGACCTAGTCTTTATGCTTTTTATGTTTGTCAATCTCTATATGCCCAGGATCATGTCACATGGCACAATCTCATTTCAACAAGCCCACAAGGTGGTTTGTATCTTTGTGAGTCTCTTGTTAAGCATCATGTGATCAAGATCTAGATGTGTGTTAAGATATCTTTTCATCATGACCTTATAGGTCATCAATGTAATTATACACCCAAGTACACCCAAAGTGATTGAATGGATGCCATGTGGCATCAAATGCCAAATGGATAAAGCATTGACACATGTCAACTTTTCACTTATTTAAAATTAATGGTCATCTATCCCATTAAGACAATCATAGACTTGACATGATTTCTCCTTTGAACCTAATTATTTGAATGTGCTAAAGTCTTTGGATTCTAAGTCTAATTTGATTACTTAAAAGGATTTCAAGATCCAAAATTGATGATTTTTTTGTTCTTTTGATCCAAAAGGCCTAATCATTTATCTAATTGAAAGGAATAATCACGTTAGTGGAAAAAATCCCCTTCTAGATTGATATTTTTACGAGTCTTTTATTCAAGTTTTTGTGCCTTATTCAAATTTCAAAGAGTATCTAACAGTTTGTCTATGAATTTAAACTCTAATGGCTAGTCTTTTTATTAGAAATCTAACGATCATTTTCTATTCACAAGTTTGGATTTGCCAAGCGGTCATCACTTTTCAACATATCAAAGCTCTACAACTCTAGAAGATATTAGATATAGATCCAATCCCTTTGACCCTCTGGATTCTTAAAAGCATACCTTATAGTATGGTCTTGCTTCTCTAGGCCCTTGTGATGGTCAAGACAAAGCGAGTAGGAAACAAACTTCCTAGATAAACAAGATGATGTCATATGGAATTATCCCTCTTCTCTGCACCTTTGGATTAAATGAGGGTAGTAAAATAAATCATGGATTAGGTGAGTCCTTGAGATCATGCCATGTGGCATAATCTTGGGACTCTAGGTCAATCAAGAGATGGAACAGAGACTGAGGGACCACAAAGCTTTGAGTGAAATGGATCTTACCACTTCTCAAGATCACATTGCACCATGTTTAAAGAAAATTCAAAGGCTTGAGTAGCAAGCTAAAAAATATAGATAAGTTGACATGTAGCAAGACCTTGGCCTCCTCAAGAAATGATAAATGGACATGTAGGGCAACCTTCCTAACGCTAATATATGGACCTCTATGAATAGATTCAAAAGCTAATTTTTAAATGATGCTCATTTTGGCTTGTCTATCCCATTAGAATTTGGGGATTAGACTGTGGATCCCATCAAATTTATGTAGTTACTAAATATCTTGTCACCTAATTCAAATAGACTATAGAAGTGTATACCAAAATAAATTAGATACTAGTCTAAGTCATACAATAGTGTGCCTATCAAGATCAAGTGAGCCAAACATCGCAAAAAGATAAAGAATGTTTGCCCTTTGCATTTAATATAGTAGTACTACATCAATTTTAGTATAATTCAATTTGATCATGTCTCAATCAAAATAACACATTAGTTTAATATTGTCATATTATCATTGATATAATGAAAAAAATTGTTATCTTTGAGTATAGGCACACATTTAATTTATGTCTTAGTTGGTGCCTGCATTGAATATTTTCAATCACCTAGATGTTGGGTGAAGACTATTGGAAATCTATATAAGGTTAGCCACGAGACTGAATTAGGGCTAGTTTATTAGTGTTATAATATAGTATACAACCATACATATTTTCTTGCAATATATTTATTTCTTATTTAGATTTTATTTTAGCATGAGTTGAGGCTATTTGAAGGTCTTTTTGTAGTTCGTTTAAACACTGACAAGTCTTCAAATTTTTTCTTATGAATTATCTTCTAATATGAAATCTTTATGAATGATATCCATTCATTGTGCATGTGTATGGTGCATTTGCTTCCCTATTCTACATAGCTACTTGATCCTCAGAGTCCTGAACCATCTTTACCTTTTGGTTATGATATGCTGGCTAAATAGAGACTAGTTTCTCATGAGATTTTTCTATTTAACAAAACTAGAAACATTCTCATTAGAAAATGAGCTCATCTTTCCTTTCTCTCTAACATCTCTCTCTTTTGCTCTTTTTATATCTTTATTAGTTTAGCTTGAATCATAGTCAATTATTCAATCTTTGTCTAAACTATATGTTCATCCTTTCACATGTCTTTTTATGCATTGTTAAAATTAGTAGACTAGATATAGGTGTCAACCAATACTGAGTTCATTGATAAATCTGAACTAATTGGTTCCTCTAAACACAAGATAGACTAAAATCTCTTGCATAAGTATTTGAGAAGTACTCTAAATAGGACCTTTGTATGGAATATACTGCATTAACCAACTGAGATATCTGGTATGTCATGCCCTGATAGATAGAGACCTTTAAGAAGTTTATACCAATAGCCTACTTCCTTTCAAAAGAGGGTGAAGGGAAGGAGGGTGAATCCTCACCGATTAAGACTTTTCTCTCCCCTATCTTCTCCATAGAGTTAGTTTAGTTTTTCCAAATAGACCACAAATAATATGTATACAAATAAAGGTGGATGGATCTCTATCCATCATTCATTATCCAAAGTTATAAAGTGATGATTGGTAAATTATGTGTACCATCCATATCTTATCTCTATTAAACATCATGTTAAAAACTATGTTATGAAGTGTATGCTTATGGAACCTAATGGACTAGATTATTTATCACATCTTAATCACATTTTTCTTAGAATGAGCCAATTGTATATTGAGGAAATAAAGTAATCTATTTTGAAAAAACCTTAACAAATTTCCAAGTAATGTTTTCCTCAAATGTTTTTCATTGTGAAGTACATATTTGTTGTTTACCTTCTAATAACTTCCTATTATATTTTAGATACCTTATTTTAGTCATATCTACTTTTCAAGGGTCACAATAACTAAAATTAAAGGTAATTTTTTTATTAAACAAGAGGAATTTTGCATTATAAGTGCACCATGTTCCTCTCGATAAAAATTCCTAGACTCAAACTATGCATGTTTAATATGCTTGTCGTTGTATTCATCTAGGTGAGAGGATTGGAATTGTAAAGGTTTTTATAGAGGATCAAACTCACATTTGCAAAATGGGAATGATGGGCATGGTCTAATACATTTTTATTGTACATGCATACTAATGTTTCCTAGAAAAAATTCTTCAAACAACATTGTACAAACATATGTCCATTTATATGCAAATAAATCAATGATGATGGGTTGGAAAGGTCATCTATGTGGAGTAGGAAGGTCATGAGATGAACCTTGGAAGGTAGGTGACACGATAGAGTAACAACAATTTTGGGTGGTGTGATGTTGATGATGAATAGGAGGACCTACTCAAAAAAAAAACAATAACAAAAATAAGAACTTTTAACGTACTCTAATTTTTCTCCATATCATGTGAAAATTAAAGGGATATCATCTAACATGATAAGTCTCAAAAAATACTGACAAAATGTGTTCATGAACATATATATCACTAAATCACCCCATTGAAAGGCTTATTTGCAATACTAAAGTTACCTCTCCAAGAATTCATAAATATATCCATCATGAAGTCATCCCATTGAGAGGCTTATTTATAATACTAAAGTTACCTTTCTAAGAGACTAACTTTTCACAAATTTAGTAGTAGGATTTTATTTTCTAACTAGGATAACTGTGCATATTTCCACATAGATAGAACTAATTTAAAGTAAAGGTCACAAAGTGACTAATTTGTATCATAATATATATAATTAGTTGTCCAAATTTTGTCAAAATAATTATATTTCTTAAATACTTTGAATATGATTATTATAGTTTATGAAAGTAATTTTATTTTTAAAAGTTAACTTTCATATAATATGTAAATAAACAAGAACTTCAAAGTAGACATTCTTAATGCTGTATAATTTGAATAATTGGTATACTTTAAAATTTAATAAGTGGTCAAATATTTCAAATAAAACAATATTTTTAAAATACATGACAAGTGGTTGAAATGATAGACCGATTAAAATTCTATAATACTAACTTTCTTAGAAAAAATGTCAACTAACTCTATTTCATATATATAATTCAAATTAAGATAAATGCCTTAAAATAAATTATATAGATCATATTAAAAATAAAATAAATTTATATATTTATTTGTTAAATTTTAAACTAATATTATATAAATTACATCAAATTGAAAATTTTAAATAAATAAATATTAAATATAGTAAGACAAGTATAAACATATCATAAATATATGCAAAGTGAAAAAAACAAAAAACAAATATGTCATATAAATTTAATAAAATATTAAACAATTAAATAGAAAATCTATTCACAATAATAATAATAATAATAATAATAATAATAATAAACAGTATAAGAGTAATAAATAGTTTGATATTGAACTCAATGATAATAGTCTAGCAGAGAGTGAGTTGAATGTTAGAAATAGAAGGTTTCAAGGTCCATTCCTTGGGATGACCACTCTCTAGTGTTGTTATCACACTAAAATATAGTAGACCAAAATGCGATAAATTAACCTATAAATAAGATATAAAAAAATTAATTATTTCTATATCATAACATACACTATCTAATATAATTACTAATTTTATAATTGATTAATAAAACAATAATCAATTTGATTATAATCTAAGTAGTTGATATGGGTATGGGTATGGGTATGGGTACAAGTATCGGGTATGTGGATACGGGGGATTTTTTGGGGGTTTGGGTATGGCTGGGTATGGTCGTATAAAAATATATATATAAATATAGCCATATAATCAAAATTAACCACATAATTTGCATAGAGGAAACATAATAAGTTAAATAACCACAATAAATACTAATAATTCGATGCCAATATATCATAATATTCAATTTTTGAACGTAGATTAGTCTTATTACAAGTACATAGTACAAATGTTACAATGTATGGACAAAAATAAAGATAAAAGAAAATGAACTCTCTATAGTTTGGTGAAGATTACAATGAGATGACCTAGTGTTAAATCAACTTAAGACCATGGCATATTCTCTTCTTTGAGATTTTTCACGAGTTGAGCTTTTGTATTATACCTATGTAAATGATCTTACTCTATGTACTATAGAAAAAGAGTCTTGGAGAACCATATTTTTGGGACATAGAGGATAAGCAAAAAAAGACATTATTGATTTCAGCCTCTCCCTCATCTTCATCATGTTACATAAATTTATTCCCTTTATTTTGGCAAGGCTGAAACATGATCAAATAATTGGAAGACTTGTTGACTTGCTCTAGCAAACCTTCATCAATGTTATATACAACCCTAATAAAGAAGATACAGATGAATCGACTGAGGCTCATGTTTTGAAAACACAACCAGCCATTGAAACAATAAGAGTGAACAAATATATAATGGGAGGTAAAAATTCAATGAAAGGTAAACATGTTGTTATCTTTTGATAAAATGAGTGTGATTCATGCTTTTAGGGTTGTAAATGCACTTTAAAATATCTTTAAATGTTTTTTGAGGTCCATTCAGAAAAATAAGGAGGAAAAAATTGAAAAATACACTTTTTTCAAGGGGTACGTCATCCCTACACCAAGGGTATACCCCAACCCCTATAGGGATGTCCATCATACTAGTAGGGGTTGGGACATACCCTGGGCATAGGGCTGACATACCACCCCTCATACCCATACCAACTAGGGCTTATAGGCATATCTGGTAATGTAGATTATAATAATAACATCATCATCCAATTTTTATTAATATAAAAAAGAAAATATATTACAAAATAAGATTTTTTGAAAAAATAAAAAATAATTTTTAATAAAATTTCAGTTTCAACACTTTTTCTAGATTATAAATTTTATTTAAACTTCATTAAAAAAAAAGTAACTGAAACAACCATTTCTAATCAACTTCAAATTTTTAAGTTGTAATCATGTTAACTCCAATTACATTTTTAAATTCAATGTTTTAAGATAAACCACCTGCAACATAATGAAAATATTTTTTTATTTGAATAGACCTACTATTGAAAGGATCTTAAAAGATTGCAAAATCATAAAATGAACTCTAACATGAGACCCACAAAATCTCTTTATAGGATGAGAGTTCATGATTTTACAAATCTGTATAAAACTAGTAGTTATCAATTAATTGTAAAAATTTAATAAGTGACACACTTCTTCCAAAGATAATATGACACTACTTCCAAATATAATTGACACAATTGAGGGTTGTTCTTAAACTTCCAATATGGTCTATCCAGATTTTATTTAGCTGAACGATTGCAATCATATAAAATAATCATACTAAGATGTTTAAAAAAAGAAATTATGTGTTTGGATGTTTTATGATGGAATATTATCTATATAAAAGAAGCTATTTACTTTAACATAGTATGTTGAATTGAAGAGGCCCATTTTAGTAATGGCAAAAATAAGCAAAAAGCCATTTTTTAGTATTAATCATTTTATTTCTAGTGCAACTGAATAGCAAGGCTTTTGTAGGTGCATATCAAAAATCAAATCAAAATTTATTGACTTATGAAGAAAAGGTTGGATTATACATGGATTAATCTAAACAATGTCCTATTCCAATGTATGGTTTCATGTAAATTTTAATTATAAATATTTTGTTTAATTAATGCTTACTGATTAGAAAATTTATTTGGATCTTGAATTAGCTTCATATGGTGTATTTGGGTGAAATCCCATCCAATGTTGAAGGAGAATTCCACACAGTAGTTGTTGCATCTCACATTGATATGTTCCAATTTGTTCTTGGAAGGTAAGATTTTTTTTATAGTTTTGTGATTTAATAATTTTAAAAATAAATTCCATTTAAATATTTTTAATATATATATTATTAAAGTCTGATGCATCTTTTCAATATTTATTGAAATTATTTTTATAATTTTAAAATTTTAATTCAATCATTCATTTTATTTATTTCTTGAAATTATTTCTATAATTTTAAAATATTTATTCATTTATTTATTCAATTTGTTTCTGATGTTACTCCACACAATTTGATGCATCCAATAATTCAATTCCCATTTAAATGATCTATTCAAAAAAACTCAATAAATAATTTAAATTCTGCTTATAAACTTAACCATTGCACCTAAAAATGATATTTCCAAACTACAATGGCTAGCCTAGTTATAGCATATATAGGTAAGCTTAAAGATAAATCACCATGTATAATAAGTTTCATAATGTTATTTCCATCCATAAAGCAACATAACAATGTTTGACATATAGCTATGGGAAGAGTTTTAATGGATTTGCAACTTGGCTTAGTCCATTTAAAGTAGAAGAGATTTCAGGTGTGACTATATAGAACTAACTATTATGAAACCTCAAAAATTTAAAGCAATTCTTGTTTTATTTGTTGATAAGTAACTTTAATATGCATTGAAATAAGGTAATGGAAATGAAATAATAGCTTAATAAACTCAGCAGCTGATAGACTTTTGCTTGGTTATTTTAAAAATAATAAAATATAATTTATTTTAAGTTTTAGATTTCATTTGTTTAATAATAAATGTATTAATTATATACAATCAAAGGTTTCGGTGCTTACAATATTTTGAATTGGCTGGTAATGGGATGATGTAAATTTAAATATTTTATAATACTGGCAATAATATTGTTTATTCAAAAGTTAGTGTTTAAATGATTCTTAGAATATATTATAGATTGAATCAACTTTTTAGGGAATTTAGATGATATATTTCAATGTCTTTATTATTATTATTTGGTTAAAGATTTTTTTTCCAAAGAATCATAGACATTCTTTTTTATTGAAGAAACTTTTTTTGTTTGAAATGTAGACATGGAAGGAGTCATCTTTGTATTTGAAAACAAAGAAAATATACTTTATATAGAAATATCATGTAATTTTATAGACTTTCCAAAAAATTCTAGGGGAAATTTGTCTTATGAAAGTGGAGTTATTGTTGCACTCCTAGATATAGGTATGATAGTTATTTCAATTTAATGATGATATTTTCATATATACTCTCTTTACTTTAACATCCCCTTTGAATAATTTGTTATAGTTAACACTTGTATCATGTAAAATAGATTTCATATGAATGTATTTTATAGGAATATGGCCAGAATCATAGAGTTTTGATGGTTTGGGATTCAGGTTAGTTCCATCAAAATAAAATGGTAAGTGTCAAACCATGTTAGATTTCAAATCCTGCAATAGGTTATTTTTTTTCTTATGGAACAAATTCAACTATTTTTTTTACTTGGGTCTTGTTTTTTTTATATTAACACCATAAACTTTACATATGAGAACCATCAGCAAAATTTTACAGAGGTAAGTGGAAAAAATGAAGTGAAAACTAAATATATTGATAGTTTAATTGTGAATTAGCTCTCATCAATTTAGGTGTAAGATGGAGAGATAGACAATCTCAAAGGAAGAATAAGAAAAGAGAATGTGTATATTTTGTAGTTCAAGTTATTGGAGTCAGAGTGACATTAATAGTATAGAATGTTTAGTTTATAGAGGTATTAAAATCAATTACATGGACACACTAAAATTGACTCATTATTTACTTTTTTTAAATAAATTAAATTTTCTTTTTATAGAAGGTAAACATTTTTTATATGAATTGGGAAAATACTTTTGACTAGAGGTATGACCTTACTTTGGGACACAAATAAGTGGCCCAATCTCTAGAAGAGCCCAAACCACTAAAAAATACAAAGGACCAACTAAAACAAGGATGAAGAGAAAACCCCAACCATAGAAGAAATACCTATAGATTAAGTGCTGAAATAACCAAAACAACAAAGATGAAGAGAAAATCCCAACCATATAAGAAAGACCTAAAATAAAAGCAACAAAAAATACGTGCTGAAATAACACCTCAATCATGTAGCCAAAGAATAGCAAAAAGACAACAAACTTCCAACAACCAAGAGATAAGACAAAGGGGAAACCTATCCCACCAAAGACCAAAGTGCCCCAAGCTAATGAGCAGAAGTTAACTGCAGGAAGTAATCAATCTTCTCTCTTGTTAGGGTAAGAGATCCTCTATCATCTATTGAAAGCCATATTTCACCATTTTTTGCTTCCGATCTCAACATTTTTGCTCTTCATCTTTCCCTTTTAGTCATATTGCCCAAGTTAAATTTTGGTCTTGCATCTATCTATCGAGAAGGGGTGTAGACTTTCCCAATAATCTTAAAAGAATTCAGGGTGACTTTAAAGATAGAGACTTCCTTTGAAGGATCCAAATTATTAATATAAAAAATTCTCACCAAAATTATTATTAAAAAGTGTAGCCTCATTAAAAAATTGACTTAATATTATATAAAAATTGGTCATTGTATATAATCTTTTTGGGGAAAGGCTTCAAAAATGAACAATGGTATCACATCAAACCTTAAATTTTTAACTATTTTAATATATTTCCTTAACTACTTATAATTAAGATTTGAAGGTCTGACTCATTATACATTTTAATATATAATCAATATTATGATGAGAGGTCATTATGTACAATTCTTAAGCTACGATCAAAACTTGATTTTTGAAATATCAATACTTGACTTATGGAGTTCCAATATTTAAATCTTATGTTTTCATTTTAGCCCATAACCTTTTTGATACAATGGACATTATTAAAATCTTCACTTTAGGAGAGTGATTTCACACTCACCATGTATGTTTTAATCTTTTCTTGTTGTTGGTGATCATAATTTATGACCATTAATCTTGGAAATCTCAATGCACACAAATGGGTCCACCTATAATGTTAGCACAAACTATCCATCTTATATGTTTTATTATGTGGCAGCCTAGTTTTACCATTAGGTTGATCCTAGGATAGATTTAATGGCACATAAATGAGTCTACCTATGATTTCAGCATAAACTATCTAGATTATCTATTGTTACTACATGATAACTTAGTTTTTTTGTTAAGTTTATCCCAAGGTTTAATGGTACCATCTTGTCCTTACCAAATGGTAGCTTGGGTTTCACCTATACAAACTCCTGAGCTTATCTGGTGTTAACACATCCCCATCCACACTTAGTTTGGGGATATGTGCATTTAGTTTAGGGATATTTGTCAAACATTTATTTACCCAAGATAAGTTAAGAGGAATAAATCTTCTTAAAACCTTGGAAAAGCATTCCAGAAATGGAGGGTGAATGGGTGTCATCATCGATAGTGTTTATAGAACTAAGACTAATAGCAAGATAGATGACAAGTAAGGTAATACTTTTTAATTCAAATTCTTATTTACTTGGGGATGTTTGTGATGATCCATACACTTCATATTTCTATAAGAATGTAAGATTTCATTACTTATTAATGGACTAATAAAGTGGATTGCCAAATCTCAAGCCTATAGTAATGATATTTCAATATAAAAGCTGATATTTGCTTAATTGCAACTATCATTACATGACCATTTCAAATAGTGCTATTTTGGTAGAAAGATTATTAGAGCAAGCTTTTAAAACTGAGGGATGTTCAGTGATCCATCAGAAGATATTTTTTCACCATGATATGGTCATGGTCAAGGATCTTACACATCATCCACAGTAGCTAGGAATGTTGTGAAAAATGTGAGCCTTCTTGGAGTGGCCCAAGGAGATGCCTGTGGAGGGGTCCCTGGTGCAAGGATTGTTATGTACAAGGTATGTTGGGTTCCTAATGCAAGATGCCAGGATGTATATATTATTGTTGCATTTGATGATGCCATTCATGATGGAGTGGATATCATTTCTAATTTGGTTGGATGGCCATGAGCACATCTAGAATATTTTTAAGATATTATTTAAATTGGGTCATTTCATGCCATGAAAAAAAGGAGTTTAGTATCATTTGTAGCAAGAAACTCAGGGCCTCATCAACAAACTCTTGAAAACTATTTTCCCTAAACTTTGACCATGGATGTAAGCACAACTGATCATCAATTCACATCCCTACTTCTTTTGGGGAATAATATGTCTTTTAAGGCAAGCAACCCTCAGTTACCATAATATCAATTCAATATTTAGACTTGAGGAATTTTTACCATAGATCATAATCAAATAGAATGATTTCTTTACATCCATGATAGGATTTGTAGGATCTATGACAATATAAAAGATGCAATAGACTTCATATAGTTGTCTTTTTATATCTTAGCTTTCATTTAGAATAGAGTTATCAGTGTAAGCTATATGTAATCTATCAATGTCAACTTATGATCTAGAACATCCTTAGTTAATATTACTATTCAAATATTTATTGAGTGATTCTTGACTTACTATCTCATACATACAACAATATAGTATTGCATGCCACTCATCCTCAATTTCTCATTACTTGCAAAGAAAAAATAGAAATCTATTCATCTCTTCCCCCCGACCTAAGGGAACTACAACCATACCATACCATACCTAGAGGAAACTATGCATCCAACTAATTGCCCCCTAAACAATAGGGTAGATTCACTCCCCTCATTCTAATAGTATGGTTGATGCGATAGATGAGAGGACAATCAATCAACCAATTAGGTTATTGCTACCATACATACCATACCCCACCTCATCATAGGCTCTATATGGATATCCATAGACCACAATAATATACATACAATATGAGGCATAATATTTGAAAATTAACTAATTTCATCTTCAAAGTATTCTCAATTAAAATTTGAAGATTTAATTGATTAGAAAAGAAAGCAATGAAATAGGAATTCTATCATTCTAAGAAAATTGAAGTGTTTGGAAGAAACAATGATAATTCATTATATACTAAAGTAGTTAAATTTAGCCACTAAATGTGCCTCCTTCAGTAGTAGCTAGATCAAAATTTCTCCAACTCATATGATAGCAAGTCTGAGATACACAAAAATAGAGAGAAATTAACAATAAGAGTATGTTGCAAGGTCATCTTCAAATACATTTTGATGCTGGAGCAAACTTGACAACAGTCATTTTGATCATCTCTAAAAATTTTGGCACTAATACAAAAGGGGTATTTTTGAGACAATAATTAAAATTTTGTCTCTAATTATTTCCCTCCATTAATTTTTTATAATAAAAAATTAACTTTTAAAAAAATCCAAAAATTAGGGCTCTTTTTATGGGGGGAAAAATCAGGGTTTTAATTTGGGGTTGGGTGAATACGTAGAGAAAAGTTAAAAGAAAATTGAGGAAGACAGTAGGACACAGCCAATAGAGGCCTTGTAAGGGCAATACACACACACACACACATATATATATATATATATATATATATATATATATATATATATTTGGGGTAATATTGTATTTCCATTTTTGAGACATTTTTTTATTTTTGAGTTTTGTGATGCTATAAGAGATTTATTGTGTTACATATAGGGTTTGCAGGGACACACCGTGGATACCCATACAAATGTTAATAGCTGCCCATAAATTTCCATGGCTTCAATTCCATTGCCATTAGATGCTCCTGCCTTATGAAGAGGAAGAAGAAGAGGAAGCTTATGAGGATGAATAAGAATAGGTCATAATCGATGAAATCAATATGTTCCTATCAGATATGAGTCTATGCTTGATCCTGTGAAGCCCCAGTGGACTGAGAAACTGATGCGTGTCTATGGTGATGGCATTTATAATCTCTTTCACTTTGGGCATGCACAATGTCTTGAACAAGATAAAAAATTATAATTATTGGTTCCATATTTTGATACTTTGGTGATTCATGTTAAGAACAAGAGATCTCTTTTTACTTCATGCTAACTATTAATTTGAGTGGTTAGGTATCGATATTTATTTAGTTATATGTTATACTAAAAGAACCAACAAAGGTAATGGATTCTCTACTCTATGTTAATCTCTGACATGTTAATAATTCTATGAAGATTTAGATTAATAACCCCCACTTCATTGGACCCTATTCTTTGCGTTTTAATGTTATGTTATTTGGATCATTGTTACTAACTATAGCACTATGTATACTTAGCACCTATGGCCTATGTGACTATTTATTGATTTATTCTAAACTCCTTGATTAACTTGGCACAACTCTAGTATCAACAACATGAAAGAACTAAATGTCATTTAACATGGAAAAATAGTTCTTTTAAACGATCTCATGAACAGGGGATACTTTGTCTTTCCATAGGTCTTAATAATATGTAGAAAAAACAACCATCCTTGTGCCAATACCCATACCCCCACATCTCCAGATAACTATGGAACTTAAAATTTAAGGAAAATGTGAAGTAAATAACCATACAGATATAAGAATATAAAAATTCTATGAATATCATGGTACATTGTATCAAATGTATACAATAATTCAATTTATTTAAGCTAATTCATGAACAATAGATATATTGGCCTAATCAACTACATGGGTTTCAATAATATAAACATGAACATGGAGATTGTGACTAAAGAATTTGCTCATAAACAAGACTATTTCATAGTTTGACCATTCCCAGCTATGTTTTTGGGTATAATTCAAGACTTTGACTGCATATTTGTTATAGGAATATGTCCTCTAATTTATTAAAACAATCAAAGGAAATGGATATTGCCAAAGTTATTACAATTAACCATTGTACAAAAAAGTTGTTTATGGCTAATTTTGATAGAATCTACGTGTGCAGGGGGATCCTTTTTATTAAAATGAACACATAGACTACTTGGTCTAGCATATGTCATAGACTTTTTCATCACTTTATCTATACTCCTTTTTCGCCTAGTGAATTCATTTGTGCTTTTTGACATATAGAGTTTGGATCTCGAGGAAGAGAATAACTAAGTGAAAGAGATTAGTGTTTATCTTGGGTTGGGAAGATATGCACTCTACTAGATCCCAAGGATCAATTGAGTAGCAAATGGTTAGTTTTATAATGTATGATATATTCCACATAACTACAAATATGCTTTCCATTTATCAATAGAAGTTATTGCTTGCAGTAAACACATGGAAGCTATGGCCATCATCCTCTTGTGGACCATAATTTTTTCTAATGCTCAACCAGGTGTTGTATTTATTTCTTATTTTATAAATAACTTTGGCTTCTTTATCAATAGAATTTGAGGGACAAAGAAATTCAATTTATGTGATCAGGATTTCAGAGTATCGACTGCAGTGGAGAAGGAAATTATATTGATAATGTAGAAAATATTTCATGGGTTACTGATGATTATTTCATATCATACTATGAGGATGACAACTCTGATGAATTTTACATTAGAATCCTATGGGTATTCCTCAATCCACTCAATTAGTCTTGTTATGAGTTTCAAACCTTTTTAGAGTGTCATTTCTTGATGCTAATTCGAGAGAATATTGATGCTTCAACTACTCTATTGAGGTACCACCAGATATGATCTACATGGAAAAGGTGGCATTCAATGATGATGACCTGTTGGTAGTGAAAGAGAAGATTCTGGTCAGTCAAAGAAAAAAGGTGCATATTTCTTTGATCCGAACCTCAGAATGCTATGATCCATTTATATCCGCTATCGAGTTGAGAAAACTTGAACAAGACATGTATAATATGACTAAACTAGGAACCATGTTGGATTTGATAGGAAGCTATGATTTTGGAAGTGAATATAGGACTAGGTAAACTTTCTCACATTTTTTAGCAATCTTGAAATTCTTATACTTCCATAATTATTTTATATCTTTTAACAGGTTCATAATTAAATGTTTAGGTCTCCTCAAGACCCATTAGAACACCTATGGGAACCTTGGGTTATTGATGGAACATAGATATTAAATTTTAAGTAGAACATTTCAGTAACCAACACCCAAAACCATCCTCCACTTAATGTGATGCAAACAAGCATCATCAGCGAAATGATGAACATCATATATTTTTACCTCAGAGCACCCATGACCAAAATTTTTATAGTGATATTGTATTTTATAAAGCTTAATAAATTAGTGACCAAAGGCTTTTCCATTAGTATAAACAACATCATATGAGCTGAAAAAATTAATCTATAGGACTTCTGAGGCCTACAACGTATGGTGTTATGTATACAGATGAAAATACAAATAGACACAATGATTTTATGACAAAGAGGACACGAAGTGAGATAATAATCTTAGTATGTGCTCTTGTAAACCCACAACTAATGTTGAGCGGAGTTGGACAAAAAAATCATTTGGCATCCTTTGGAATCCCAGTGATGGTGAATCTACCTGTAGTAGGAGAAGGCATGGTAGACAATCCAATGAATTCAATAAATGTTCCATCCCTGATTCTGGTGGAGGATTCTTTCATATAAATTGTGGGTATCAAAAAAGTGGGAAGTTACATTGAGGTTGTCAGTATAGACTATACTTCCTCTGCTCGTAGAAATTATGGAATGATGTCCCCTGAGGTATGTATATACACATTTATGGGCTTATTGAATCAACCTTTAATTTATCTATAATTCTCTAGTTTATCCCACAAATATTTAGGTGGTATTTTAGATTATTAGAAAGTAAGTTACATTAAATCTTTAACAAAATCTCCCCAATCTTTTGTATCATTCAAATTAAACTTCATGTTACTCATGTAACCACTAGATTGATAGTATATTTGTAAAATCATATTCGTTAAATCCAAATCCTCCTGCCAAGCTTCTCTAGCATGTTCTAATTGTGTGCTAAGTACTTGTTTGATTTATCAAAAAAATATACCTCTTTAATACTCTATATGTTTTTCCATCATATTTGCTTCAATGGCAATCATTACATGATATAAAAGCATTCTAAACCAAGGAGCTGGCAATGCCTATTATAATTAGTATGGCTAGGATAATCGAGGTAGCAAAAAATGTTAGTGTAAATAATATAAGTAGGAGTATAAAAACTACTCAGGAGTCCTGTGGAAGTTCCTCTATAAATGTTAAAGCAAAAACAAAACCAAACTAAGCTTAACCATAAGGACTATAACCTAAACATTAGAAACAGTAATGCTAGGGGTAAAATATAAATGTCCCAGGCTTATGAAAATACCCAATAAATCATAACCAAACTCTTGACAACCATAGAGATTGTTAAGCTTTAACCAAAACTATAGAGAATATTTTTGGCCTCTGATAGTGCTCAACATGAATGAACCGTAACTAAATTAAGCATTAATGAGAAAGATCAAAAACTAGAAATAAGAGAACTAAGACCATGGTGGGGTAACAATTAATTATGGTCATTCCCATGAAACACTAGATAAGGAATCATAGTTTCAAGTGATCTCCCAATAGAATAAGATTTTTTGTAAAAGAACCAATATACAGGAGAATCATTGCCTCTAATACCTCAATAGCCTCTTCTATTATAACTATTTATGCTCTCTGGGCTTGGAGATTATCATTACTCTTGGCAGTTGTAGTTGTTGTCATTCCTATTATATTACATTTTCTTAAAATATGGAGACATATTACTATCTATCTAGAGTATTTTGACTGCATACATCTTCATTAGCATCTATTAAGCCCTTAAATTCCTCTTCAGCTTTTTCTCAAATTTGATCCAACCAGTACTGAAGAAGCCTCTTTCTTGATTTTTTAGGTAAAATCCACATATCGTTAGAACCTAAAATTTCATCCAAGGATGCATCAATGGTAAATTCATATGAATGAATAGTCACCTCATTAATAACAATATGGTTGTTTTATTCATTTCACCTTTTACGTTTTAACCGGTTTAAAATATTGATGTTTTACAACTTAATAGGGATGTTGAGTTCTAGTATTGTTTCAATTTGAATTTCATAATGATTCAGGTAACTTTCATCTTATACTTGATTGAGATAGAATCAAACTTATTTTATGTTTCTACTGTGTTGGATTTATTTTATATAGGGCTCTAAATTTCTTATTTCTTATAATATTTTTTTCAATAGATGAGTCTAAAATAACATCAGTCCTATATATGTGACCGATTCTATATTTCTTATATTAAGTTTTTCCAATATATGAGTCTAAAATAACATGTTAGTGCTAGATATATAGGGCCAATTGAGGATTGAAAGTGGGATTGGTCTAGTGAGTTTGTTTCTGGACCAAATGTAGATAATATTTAGCTTATTTAAGTTGCTTAATTTGGGAGGAATGGGGCCTATGAGATTATTTTTTGATAAGTGCAAGTGAGTTAATGCTGAGAGGTTTCCTATCAAGGAGGGTGTGGTGCCTGACAAGTTATTTATAAAAATGGAGTGCCTCTGTAATTTAGTGAGCATGCCTATGTTGGCAGGGATGGGGCCTATGAGATTATAATTGAGAGTGTTTATTTTCTATTTGCATGAAATAGTGTGTAAACTCATGGGTTGTGTGGTCTAATATTATTATTCAATGGAAACCCTAACCATGATTACATCACTTAATACAATTCCTTTAGTGTTTACATAAGCATACTCTATTTAATAACTTGGGTAAGTGTGTATTCTTTCAAACCAAGGTTTAGTAACCAAGGCATATCATCTTGTGTAAGAGCATCTCAATAGATACCTTAATGATTCAAGTTATGGGGTAGTACTTGTAGCCACCAATGTCACTAATGTGAGGAGTTTCATGTGTTTATTTGGGTTCTATCATACGTTTGTGAAAGGATTTTAATATATAGTGAACTCCATTATTTCTATTTAGAGGAATGGAAGAAATTTGAATGAATTAAAAAAGTGGAGAGAGCCTTCCAAACACTTGTATGGCATTTTATGCCCTTCCTCGACTTATCACCTTCCAATCAGTAATTACTAATACTCACAAAAATGTCCTCTATAAAATCTTGTTTTTTATTGTAGCCATGCATGCTCCACACAACCACTAGTCAGAATGTATGTTATCAGAGATGTTAATCACCCTACAAGAACCAGTCGCTGGACTCTAGATTCATCTATTTATCTAATGGATCTCAAAATGCCCAAAGTTTTAGTTGATAAAATGAGGCCAAGTAAAGATACTGGTATTTCATCAGGCACTAGACCTACCTATGATTTGAAATCAAGAGTAGTCTTCAAATAATGAATTATTTTTGAAATTTTCAAAACCAATTATTTTAATATTTTAAAGGTACTATGATAACATATGAGAAATTTTAATTTGAAAAATAATATGTTAGTTATGTCCTAATCACTTGCATTTGCAATGAATTATCACACAAGTAGAGTGAATGCTCACAATTTGGTTAACCATTGATTTAGTTACATTTATCCCAAGAAGTCTCAATTCAACCAGTGTGATCTCAACATCCCTTAAGGATCCATCTACCTTTTTAGTGATCAAGTACAAAGCATCCTCTTCAATGTCAACAATCTCTACAACTGCAATCATCTCAAGTTTGGAATATATATCTGCATCTTTTAGCTTCAAGAAATGAAACTTTTGACATCTAGATAGTGAAATCCTTGGTAATTTTGATGCATCTACTGTGATCATAATAAATGATACAAAACTAGACATTTCTTTTAAGTAATTCAACATTGTAGTCCAACCTTTTGGTGTCAATATGCAAATACAATGCAGAATCATGACTCTATTTTCAAGATGATCTTTGTATCCTTATTTAGGGAATAGTGGGTAAATAAATATAGGTAACAATTGTTTATAGTAGTATTAATTAAGGTTTGATCATTTAATGTCATTCTGACTCTAAGTTGTTCCCTGTGGCTATAGATAGAGAAGATTTATAGTGGAATGAAAACCTCTAAGATGTAGATAGAGGATAATATAGTGGAACTAAATCCTTAACTTATGTGACATATACCATCTTGCTTGTAAGCAAAAATATTTATACAAAACTATATACTTAACTTATGCAAGATTATGCCATTTTATTTGTGAACAACAGTACTGGAAAGTTTTTTTAGTATTGGTAGTGCCTTGTAAACCATTTCTTCCTCAATGCTATTATACATGACCATTGGAGATGAAGATCATTGTTGTAGTGTTGATATAACACCCCTATTCTTAGTGGCTTTAAGTGAGAAATTAACTTGTAATCCTGCTGATTTTGCAATTGAACACAAGGCTGTAGTTTTCCTCCATTATTTTATTTTGGGTAAAACATGTGTCCTCTTATGTTAAACTAATTCATAATAACTAGATATTTATGGTAGCCACCATTTTTAGACAGCCCTGGATATTAGAACATCTAGCTTTAGAAAAGAAACTGATGTTGTAAGGATAGATTGACTAGCTACTATGTGTTAGTGATTATGTTGTTGAGCTAGTCCCATCTTATAGGATTCTCTAGATGGTAGTAGTTTATATGTATCAACTTAATCATTTTCCTATGTGTTCAAATGGTCACTCCAATTTGATGTTTAGGTCTGAATTTGACATGTTTGTTTAAAGTGCAAGTGGTGCTTACAAATGAGTGAATAGTAATGCTATTTTTTTATCTCACAAATTATGGTAAACAAGCATGTCTATATATCAATCTTCTAGCTTTGTGTAAACTTGATGCAATGATCCTTGTATGGTTTATCACCTCCTTCACTTACATTCTTCATTCGTGATAGTTTTCACCATTATGAATGTCACTATTTGAACCATGTATGTTATTTATTTTGTAGGAAACTTTAGAAATTTTCAATGATACCCAATCAGTGTATGGGAATACTTATTATTGGTATTAATTATAAACATGGCTTCTAGCTTTATCTATATCTTTTAATATCCTTTTAATTCATAATGTTAAGATGTTCATTCATTCAGTGTATGCATGTATATATGCAAGGAAATGATGGAATACAAATACTAAGAAAGTGATCAGTTAGGATCTTCAAAATGGAGGAGGACCCAACGTCTCAGACTGCTACTCTTTTAATAGACATCGTAGGCCTCTTTACTACTACTCAAATAAAAATGGTAGGATGTCTATTATTATTTGAATAATAAAAAAATTAGTTAGCATAACTCTACAAAGCAAAATAATGTTTTATTTTTGTTTCTTACTTTATGAGTGAGAATTTAGTGTGTGTCATATTGTGAGTATTCTAGAATCAACTATCTAAATAATTTTAGGTTTAACATTTTAGGTCTCACACATCAAATTAATGTTTTATTTTCTTAAATCTAAAGACATTATTTCATACTCTCAATGCATGGCCATTAAAATTTATTCGAAGCAACCTATTCACCAAAAAAATATACTTATATCAATCACACTCCAATGGGAATTATTTCATCATTTATTATTTTGATTTCCCATCTCAGCCTTGCCATTAAAAAGGGTTTGCTTGAAAGATCATGTTTGCTTCATTTTTTGGTTGTTAATCCCTACAATCACTAGCCAAATTTTCTTAGCAAATAATGTCTCATTTTAAGAAAACATATATTTATATTCATAGGCACACTAATGGGATTTTTATTATCTTCCAAGCTCTTGAGATCATTCATGAAAGATGGGCTCTTCTGATCCTCATTAAACATTACGATATTCGCAATTAATGACTTTCTACTAGCCCAGGGTACATTCCATTGAATGTTACATTGGTGGGAATTTTACAAACCTTTTTGGTGGCTCTTATTTGGCCCTATCAATTAGTCATACAAATAATGAGCAAACTAAATGCTTACCCCTTTAATTATTTTCACAAATAGCTTCCTCATAATACAATAAAATGTTGGACTTTGATCTCTTTCATTCTTTGCTAATCCAATGATAAATTAGTAGACAAGTTATATTCGACCATTCAAAATTATGATATCAACATAGCTATAAAAAATATTAGTTTGATATCAACATAACAACTGATTTATTTTAAATAAAAAATGATAATACAAGGTAATGCATCACTATTAAAGACTTTTGAAAACAAGTATGTAGAGAGCTTTTATATTAAGGTTTGGATAACACTCAGTGATCCATTATCAATATTAATGATAAGACTTCTTATTAATCTTGATGATGGATCATAGAGTGTGATCCAAAATATTGATATAAAAACTATTTACATGATTATTTCCAAAAGTCTTAAACCAAAATATTATGGATAGTAAATTTTTTGTCTCTCTAAAAAATTCAATGCTAAATGCAAAATGCATATAAACTTAAGTTTTTGGGTGTTTTACAGACATTAAACTCCTAGAATCTAGATGTTGCTCCCCCTAGCCACATTGTTAGCAAGTGAAGGACAATGCAAATGAATAAACAGAAGTAGTTTAAGAGCTTCTGGCCCATGGGGTTTCTTGAGCTTTAACTATTTTCTATTAGAAATATTTAAAAAAGACAAAATCAAAGAAACTTATAGGGACTATGGCTAGATTGACATGACATTATCTAAATGGGTGGAGCTTCATATTGGCCCAAAAAAATTAGTGAGGCTAGGAGTGTCAATTAGAATGAGTTGTACATGTAATATTTTAGAATGTGTAAAATTTGTAGGACACTAGTGGGGAATAAGGTTTGTTCATTGATTACCACTCTATCCAAAATTTTATCAAAATGTATGAGAAATCTAAGCATACAGGCTATGTAGACCATTAGGTCTATGTACACCTCTTAAGTTGTACAAGAATTAGATTCTACGTGAATGCCGCATGGAGGTAGTTTACCATTTTAGTGAGTATTAAAGTATGACATGTTGAAGTTTGTTCTTTATTTTTTAACATGCAACCTCATCTTCCTTATTTCTTCTTCTAAATCTACAAGAATTGAGGAGCTAAATAATGTTAAACAGGTTGAAAGAAGAAGTGACCTTGTTATTTCTACATTTAATTTCAACCTACAAACTCCGTTCAGGCAAAGTATTCCCTTTCCTTCTTAATATGGTCATGAAAACACCATAGGGGTTCCGACTCCGTTGCAGCCTCATTTTCCTTATTTTTATTTTGAAGCAGCCATGTTGTTTCTTCATCAAATTCTAGCCTACAAATAGCTTCAAGGTAGAATATTCCTTTCCCTTCTTAGTGTGGTCATAGAAACACCATATGGGATTCGAATCTATTGATAGATGGAGATAATTTTAGCACCTAGGATAATTTCAAAATTTTGACATATTTGATATTATAGGAAAATATTAAACGTTGGGAAGAAACAATTCTCCTTAGGCTCTGTAAAAAGAATATTTTATTTCTCATTATTTTTAAAAGTTTATACAATATGCAATAGTTAAAGAAAAATTTGACAATATTTATCCCTATAGATGAATGTACTCATTAAAAGTTGATCTTTTTGTTAGTCTAAAAATGCACTCTTACTTAAAATCAACTCTATTTACCATGTTGCATCAACCTCTACATGGTCAACCTGACTGATTCTAATGAAATATAGATCTTATTTTTGGCAGTAAGACTACTAATAATTTAATTAGTCCTTAAAGACAACCAGGCATGGGTACTAAATTTTCTTTCAAATGCAACAAGGTTTCCCCATTTTCTCTCATTGATCCACAACCACAATAATTTCATCTTGAACAATTTTTATAGATAGCCTTTTAAGATGTTTTCAGATCTCATTCACAATAATTTCCATAATGAGACTCCCTGCATTTACCTCCTATTTTTAACATCTTGGATGATTTGACATTTTATCTAGAACTATTTTAGTATCAATCTCAACATGTTATCAATTTACCATCTCATGTTAGCTTTCAAAATTTTAATTCTAGTGTCGATCCATAACAAATACTATTTCACTCATAACAATAATTTATCTATATACTGTCTCATGCTCATTTTAGCTTTCAAAGTCATTCACATAAATTTCATCAATAGTATTGCCTCATGTCAATAGTTTGAACATCTTAATGGCATACACAACTTTGAAATCAACATCAACATAATGTCAGTTTGTTGTGCCCTATTGAATTTTCATGATGTCTCCAGGGTTGATTCACAATAATTTTAGAAACAACTTGATCCTCATTTGATGCTTAATGATGAAGTATTCTTCAGCATCACAAACTACCACATGAAAGTCGTAGTAGTGGACATGTTATACACCAAGCCATTTGAGACTCAGGTAGTAGTCACTACTCCTTCAAAAACAAAAAATTCTCTACTTCACACAAACAAAAAAATATAATATAAGTTATAAGAATATAATGCCATTGTGTGTGTTGCCCAATACGGGATGAAGAGGATACATATATTCCAATTAGTAACAGATTTATCTCATTTCACCCACAAATAGATAGTAAAATAGAAGTGGTCATTGGCATATTTATGTTGTTCTTGAGAGAATACAATAGGAATCATTGAAATACTTAAGGATTAGAATTTTTTATACATTCAATATTGTTAGAACGGGATAAATAAAATCAAATTTACAATCTATTTTTATTATTTACCGCCTAGTCCACTTATATTGTATGGAGACACCCATTCATAGGAAAACAAAAATTGGATTTGGAAATATGAAAAGCTGGGATTCAACATATTCACGTCCAAGTCTAAGAGATGTTAAGAGAGTCATAAACTAAGTCTACATAAAGATATGATTAACAAAGTGTTAAAGATAATTTTATTGTTGGAACAAGTTAAGGTTGCAAATAAATTTCTCAAGGTAAAACTAAGAAATTGTAGTCTCTTTGATATAGAGCATATATAATTATGGTACAAGCGGACAAGAATACTTTTAGATTGAATCTACCTCCTTATATGAATTTTTTTATTTTATTTTATTTCCTCTTCTATACTAGATGATCAAGAACGATCTTTCCTACATTGTATAGAAGATCTTTCTCTTGATATCTAGGAGGACTTTGGATCGAGATTTCTATTAGAGAACTGTTAAACCACACCTTCCTACAGGGTTGTAGGTGCATCACCACACTGTTAATTACATAACTAAATGCCCACTCAATTGAATTCTACTTGATCTAAATCTTTGATTCTGTCCCTGATCATCAAATAATTGTAATGCATTTTGTGATTTAAATCACACTGTCTTCACTTGATTTCAATTCGAGTGTAGTTTCAATAATTGTGATGCCATGGTTGAGGAATATTGATGTAGAATTTGTTTTGTAGTCTTCACAATGAGTAAGGATATTGGAGTACATATAATAGGAGGTAATTATAAAAGACATTTCTATGGTGTATTTATGAATATCTTGTCACAATTAAAATTGTCTCTAATTTGTGTATTTATGATGGATATCCTTAAGCATAAATTGAAAATTCATTTACTTCATATCTATGGCATACCATTATCTAAATTTATATTTTTAACTTTGAAGAAGTTTATACCTATTATCTCATCTTTAAAATTGTTGATTTTTTAAAATTATAAAATGCCTACCATATTGCAGATATTGAACTTAATCCTTAAATTCACATGGCTACAAATTGTATTACACTTGAGTTTTGAAAGTGTGGATTACAGGGTTATAAGTTGCACTTCTCTTGAAGTCATTTGAAGGGGAATCTATAATTTCTATAGGTAATAGAATTTTTTCCCCTTATAACCATCTTTGTCTTGTTACTTGAAATGGAAAATGCCTTTTCAGGTATGCATGTCGCACTTAGATTTCCAATATTTGTTAAATTGTAGCAAAAAAAGATCGTCCCAAGTGAATTTTTCATCTTGCAGGAATGTGCATTTTATTTGTGAGGATGTTAGGTTTCTATTAAATCTCTTTCAATTGTTTGCATTATTTGTTGATAGTAATAGAAAAAATAGTGGATTTACATAACTTTTGTGTCTTACAGGGTGGGTTATTATTATTTGCAATAATGTTGGGTTTCTATGCAAACCTCTTTGGGCATAAAACCAAATTCTCCTTCCTATTGGAAGATATATAGGAGATAAATGAGTTGACTCATTCCTTGGAATCAATGGGTAGTCCATCTCTAGTCATCTTCCTTCGCCAAGGTAGGGGCCTTGATGCCATCAATGGTGCAAAGTACATAGATGAAAAAGGGAGGCTCAAGTTCCATTTCTAGTCATTTGTTTCGTACAATGTCACTTGCAGGTGTATATTCAATATCTTACATGGATTGAACAAATTACATAAGGGTTAAATGTGCATATTATTAGAAAAGCAACTTTAGCTTTGCCTTTTTCAATGAAATAATAATATTTTGCATATCAATCAGGACAATCATGGCACTTATATGTGCATATTATTAGAAAATCAACTTTAGCTTTGCCTTTTTCAATGAAATAATAATATTTTACATATGAATCAGGACAATCATGGCACTATGGAGGAATAGGGCTCTGAGCCTTGAGCAGAAGATACAAATAGGAGATGAAGAGGAACCAACAGACTCAAGAGACCATTGGAATGAATATTTTGGACCTTTTATGGGAGTGGAAGAGGCTAACATGACTAAGGTTCATTCAAGGACTTTGCCTTTTATTGTGAGTATCTAAATTCATGAGGTGTTCCTCTACCGTACATTATTTCTAACATAAGGTGATTTTTGGGCTATTTATAACAAATTGTTATTGTTTATTTCCTAATGGCATGCTAGCTTAGTGATTTAATGGACCATGAAACTTAATGCTTGTTATAGTCAGTGGGAAGCAACAATTATTTATTTAGTTCAATTTTCTTGGTCAGGTACCTTATTTGCATGGTTTTACAATTTCTACTTTGAGAGGTTGATTCACACATGGAGTTGTTTGAGGTGACTCTCTTAGACAAGAAGATAACTAAGAAATATGGTTGCTTTGACTATATAACTACACCTTGAGAAACTTACAAGCCAAATGGATATTAGAGACAGCGCTGACCTACAAGTTCAATAAATATTTCAGGGTTTGGTGTGGAGGTCACAAATACTCAACAAAAGTCAATTATTGAAAATGGAAATGGATGGGTTATTGAGGGAGTTCTAACCCTTCATGGTGTCCCATTTGGTGACCATTTTTAGGTGCTTCATATATATTTTCATAGACTGTCAAGTTCCACCTACTAACCCTTGACTTAGATATTATGAGAGGGCTAACAGACTTACTATTTCATTTGATTTGTTACTATCACATAGTATGGAAATTTTGGTTTGAAAGAAATGTGACATCCATTTTTTATGTCTTTGTAGCTCTAGGCAAGGAAAGACATTAAAAATAGTATCTATATCAAAATAATTCAACTTTAGAGTGTATGTGGGAATTTCATGGCTTAAGAGTACCACATTTCAAGAGAGGATTACATAGAAATCTTTGAAAATTTTACTGACCATTTGAAGGAAACCATACATATAACAAATAAGGAGATTCTTGTAAAAAAACATCAAGGTTCTAGCACTTAAAAGACTGAAAGCAATGTTTGGGAAGTATTTGGTATGACTGTTGTTGCTATACAAGTTACAACAAAAGGTCAAAGAAATGGTTTTGCACCACTGGTTTTGCTTGCCTTTTTTTTCATTTAAAAAAACATTTGAATGAATCATTTCTTTTATATTAATGCAATCATTGGCCCCCTTTGAGAGTAATATTAATGTGTGGCTCCTATCAATGTTACAAAGTCCATGTTATATGTCATATTTAATAGAATCAAGTATCAACAAGTATCAACAAAGGAAGAAAAGTAAACTTTTTGAAGTGATGACACAGAAAGTTGGGACAATAAGATTAAAAAAACCGTGAGGATCATGGAGTGTTGAGATGAATCGCATAGATTTAGGAATGGATTTTGCTGAAATATATTGAATCTCATCCTTCTACCATTCTAAAGGGTTAACAGCATTTAAGTACCCCCTTTTTTTTTTTTGCATAATAAAATGCTTCTAAACCTACAAGTTGTGGGTACAAGATTATTCAATCCAAATTGTTTTATAATTTTTTTTATAATACTAATCACTAGATGTTTTGGTGTCAATGATGATATTTATTGATTGGTTGAACTAGAAGAAATTTATTTATTATTATTAATTTTTCATTAAATTAATTTTGTCTTTTGAAAGACAATAGTTTGGATTAAAAAGATATTGTCTCTTGAGAGACAAAAAAATAGCATTTTTTATCATCTCTAGAGAGACAAAAACAATAGTCTCTGAAGAGACAAAAATGATATTGACACTTGAGAGACAATAAACATTATTCTATATTGTCTTTGGTGAGACAATAATTAGAGACATCTGCTTTGAGATGATATTAAAGATAATACATAATTTTTTTGTCTCAATTTGTGATGATTTATTTAAGTATTGTCTCTAATATTGTCTCAAAACACCCTTACTTATTGTAGTGTGGTAAGCAAACATTACAAAATTGACACTTAGTAAGAATAACTATTGAAACTTTCCTTGAACCTAAAAATCAATTAGTAGATGCCTCACAAAGATGGTACTTGCATCGTATCTATCTCTACCAATTCCTAGCCATAGTTAAGAAATAATTAATATGGCATTCAATTCTAACCATTCATAGAGATGCTCAAGATAAAAGTAATAAAATGGTGGACCAAATTGTGACAGTCCACTGATAATAATTGAGAAAGTCATTATTATAAGTGTTCATGTCTTATCTGCTACTTGACAAATTGGGTGTTTTGAACATTGATTTCCATCCTTGCTAAATATAAAAATATTTGCAACAGATTTACCAGGTAAATAAATTTCTTTTTTAAAATCATATTTCTACTATATTCACTTTCAAGTGACTTGAATCATATTTTTAAGTTCTAAAACATGTTTAATTTAATTAGCTAGTGGCATAATAGTAAAGCTCAGTAAATTAGAAGATTGTTCTCATTGTGCTTAATAACCTTCCTTTCTCATACCTATTAGAGTAAAGTATTATATTTTTCACTCTTTTCTTCTCCTTTGTTTCATAGCATGCAAAGACATGACTAACTAGTGAGAGAGACATTCCATTTTGTTTGATCTATATGTTAGATGAACATACTTGATAGGTGTTTACCCTAAGCTAAAAAATTAAATATGGGTTTATTATGGGGAATGGCTATAAATAATTATTATATGTGATAGCAACTGTATCCTTTAATATATGTTGGCAATGCCCCCAATACCTCTAGAGATTATTCTTCAAAGGAGGTGAGGTGACACACTAGTCAATTTTCGTATGTCGATATTTTTAGTCTTCTTGATTTTTTTTTTAGAACTATTTTGTCATTTCTAGAATCAATGGTGATAAAATCATAGGACACATTAAATCTAGAAAATAAAAATAAAACATAGTTGCTAAACTGCCTGCCTTTATAGTTATCTGAAAGATTGAAATACTTTTCAAGTAGTTGGGATGTATTTTTCCTAAAACCAGAACTCTAGATTTTATTGTGTGTATTTCTCAGCCAATGTTTACCAAATTATTTAGATCCCATCAAACTTAAAGGAAAGATAGTACTTTGTGATGAGATGGATGATGATTCAATAGTGCTCTCAGTTAGAGGTGCCAGTGTCATATTTAGTTGGTTTTACACTCAAAGGGCTGAAATGTTCCTTCTTGCAATAATATTTCCATCTACAAAAGCAAACACGATCAAGTCATACATCAACTCTATGAAGTAATTGCATTATCCAATCTCACTCTAAATAGTTTTGAACCAGGATAAAACTTTAATGAACTTAATGCACCCCTTAACTAACTACTAAGAAGTAAAATGAAACACCATAACTGAAGTAAGTTATTGGATGTGATAAAATAGTAATAAATGTTGGTGTAGCCCAATCTTGGGGCATATGAATTTGTGCACTGTTTGCTTAAATTTTGCTAAAATGCTAAACTAAGGGTTTAAAGAGGTCAACCATTGCATAGTAAAGCCAAACATTAAGTATTCTAAATAAAATTTCCACCAACTAGAAATTTGATGCATGTCACATATTTTTAGCAGGTTTCAGGTTTTAACCTATTAGCCCATAAAGCCTAAGAAACTATGGAAATCAGGACTCTTCCAGCTTGTGGTCATTGTAAAATAATGTAAAATCACTAAATCATAAATCTTTTAAGGGATAGTATGTTTATCATAGATATAAGTGCTTGTGAAGTACTAATATTATGTATCTCTGTTAAATTCACCACAATCAATCTGAAGGATGTAAGGCATAATGTGGTGTTAACAAAATATAATCAAACAATGCAGAATAATGGCTAAGCATGGGAAAGATTAAGAACTCTCTGTAATTAGCCTATTTGTGTTAAACATCCAAGGTGTTTTTAAGAAATATAAACCCTTATTGGCTCAAGCCTCATATTTTAGTTGTTCAAATGGAGTGTGTGCACATGCATGCATGCGAGTGTTTTAACTTGGGATACAATGGCCACTAAAATTATTTCATAAGTTAAATGGGAAAATAGTATAATCAAATCCTTGGCCATTTCCTCCCCCAAGAATGTCAACTTCCATAGTCGTTATCTACTTTCTACTTTTCTAGTTTGTAGACATGGATCTAATCAAGCTAGTTTTTTAGAAATTAAATAATTTTTAAATTGATGGGCTTTCTTTTTATTGAATTTTGAAGTGTCTTTATGTTCCATTGCAGCACACCTCTTGAAAAAATATTATGAAGTGTTACTCCCAATAGTGCACTTGCACTTATAGTGGCTTATTTCTCCTCCTGAGGTCTAAGTCCAGTTACACCAAGCCTTCTCAAGGTAACATTCTTAAAAATTGATAATCTCTATTTTCTATATGTTGTGATTACATTAACTAATTGATCTCATATTTACTTTTGCAAGCCTGACATCACTACCCTTGGAGTGAGTATCCTAGCTTCCTAGTCAAAGGTTGTACCACCCTTAAGGGACTCAGGGGATACAAAGCTTATAGATTATAATATAATATCTATAACATCCATGGCATGTCCTCATGCCAATGGAGTTACAACCTATGTAAAGTCCTTTCATCCCCACTAGTCTCTAGCTGCTATTAAGTCTACTCTCATGACCATAGGTATCATAGAAATGCATCCCTTCTCTAGAGTTAAATCATCAATTATTTTCAATTTAAAGTTTTTTCAAAGAATCAAAGGATTAGATACTCTACCTAGTTAGTCTAATAAATGGGGTCTACAAAAATCAACTATTCTAGAGCTATAGTTAGACTTTTCTTAAGTCTTAATTGTTAGAGTTTTCAAAGAGTCAAAAGGATTAGAACTCAACCTAGTTGGTATGATGAATGGGGGATCTAGAAAACTCTTTTAATTGTTTCTCGAGTTTAATTTTTTGAGTTTTCAAAGAATCAAAGGATTAAATACTCCACCTAATTGGTATGATAAAGGAGGGGCTTCAAAAAACTTATATTATTCCAGATATGTAGTTAGAGTTTTCTTGAGTCTAATTATTAGAGATCTCTAGCCAAATAGAATATTGAGTTTTACACCATAAGTCAGGTTTCTTCCTCAAAGGCTCCTGGGCACCTTACATTAGCCAAGAGGACATTTAAGGTATGGGCCCTATGAGTAGATAGAGGTTATGTAATTAAGGTTTGTACTTCCTTAAAAAGAATTGAATAATTAAACAAAACCTTTTAAAATATCTCTAAAATAAATGGTTCATGTATTTCTAACTAAGGTTTTGCAAATAGATTAACAAGTTAAGAAAACTTAATTGTAAGAAAACTTGGGTCTAGCTAAGTGGGCTTGAGCTTGAACAAAAGTTATACAAAGATGGTTTTTAAGAATCATAGTATACTTTATATTTGTAATCACATTAGAGATTTATGCCATGGACCACACTCTAGAATAACCCACTCTTGTAGATCCTGACAAAAGCAATATTATCATCAATATGTTATGATGAAAGTTAAATCATCATCAATATGTTTTACAGCTCATCCTTTGAATGATAAGATCAATGGAAATGAAGATGCAAAATTCAGATATGGCTCCATCCTCATTGATCCAGTGAGGGCCATGGACCTAGGAATTATGTATGATGGAGATGTAAATTATTACATCAATATGATGTGTATTCAATGTTACAACACTATACCTTTGCAATTAGTGAAAGGGGACAATAGTTTTTAATCCTCTAATGTGACTAAGAACAAGCTTAGAGGAGTGAGGCAAAGATGGTTCTTTCTAAGGTAGGCAAGCCATTTTCTACTGTATGTCCTAAAATAGTGACTAATGTTGGACCAATAGAAATCTACATATGAGTCTGTGATAATTGCACCCCCTAGAGTGGATGTGGAGGTAACACCAGATACTCTATCTTTCACATCCTTGAACCAAAATTTGTCTTATACCATGAAAGGTTAAGGTGGAGGTATACCTAAGGAAACTATGCTAGAAAGTACATTAACTTGGAACTATGACAAGTATAATGTGAGAATCCCAATTGTTGTATATAGGCCTTACATTAGGGGTAGGGAAGATGAGTTTGTAGTAGAATGAATTGTTGGTTATGTTAATCATTATGGTTCATCCTAACAATGGGTCACAAATATTGACTCTAAATTTGATATTCTATGTAGTCCCATTTGTATAAAGAATTCCTCTTATAATAATTTATGGATTGCAGAGATGATCATCTAATATAGCAATAACAACACTTCTTCATATGGGATAGAAAGTACATGTTAAATTCATATCTTTCACATGTTCTCTCATCTAGAAGTTTCTACAAATAATTTATTCACCTAATTGTTTATTTCATTAGTGGAAAATAACAAAAATTAATGACACCCAATTTTTTCTATTGAAATTGCTTTTATTATATTCAGTAATTACAAATAGAATAGTTGGATGTATATCTGCCAAACATTATTCCTATAAACTTGGCCTCCCAACTTAGAATCACAACCAAATATTAAAGTATATATCTTGAAGGATGGGTTAAAAAAGGAAAGGTTCTTTTAAATAAAAAAATGCTACATTTTAAGTTTGTTTAAAAAAGAGGTTGCAAGTTTACAACAATCACCAGTGTTTCTAGATATAACACCAATCTAAGAAGATGAAAACTATGATATTACTTTTTTTTCTAAAAGAGGTCACAACTAACAAAAGATTATTTTTAAGAATATACCAGCAACTCGATGAACACAAAAGTGGTTTTGAAAGTTAGAAAATAGAATATTATAGTAGAACAAAGTCTTCAACTAAAGAGAGATATAAGTTGAGAAAGAAAAAATAATAATTGATACTTCAACCTACTTAAAATTCTCTTAATTAAGTCAATAGGGAAATGAAGTGTGGTTGAAAAATAAAGTTTGTTGGCATATACATATGTTTTTCTAATGATCCATTTCATATTGATTAAGGCAATATTATATCTCCATGACATGTTGTTCAAGGTTCATTATGTCTAATGAGTGATGAAGAAGCTTCCTACATATGGACTCTGTACCTAATGTTTAAAAATATGTTTATAGGATTTAAAATAAAAATTGCCCTCTTATATGTACCACCTTACAAGGTGAAGTGACATAGTTCCCTTCCATTCTCAAGATGGACTTAATCCATTTAAAGAATATTATTATCAGATGCACACCTAATACCACCGTACAAGGTGACGTGACATGGTTCCCTTCTATCCTTGAGATATACTTAATCCATTTGAAGAATATTATGATCAGATGCACACACCCTACTTCATTAGAACTCATATCAATCACTTAATCAATAGATCTAATTTAGATTGTTAAGTTTGTATCCATAGATTGATTTTAAGTAGTACACAAAGTGTTGATGAAAAGCCACTTGCATCTCCCTCTAGCATCTTCAACCTTGTTAATTTTTCATGTGTTTTCCTTGAGACTTGCAAGCTTTATTTGCTTGTTTTGAAACCATGTCTAAGCCTTCTCTCTTTTCACAATTTAGAAGCATCCCAAGGGTTCTACATCATTTCCATGACCTTGTTTCTCAGTTGTTTTTTCATTTATAAGGTGTCTTTATCTTAATCATATTTGTATTTAGCATCTAAACTGCATTTTCTTGTTCTTATCCTCTTTCTTTCACTCTAGTAATTTCTCTTAGCATTTGCTATGATAGATCTTTGTTTCCATCCTCCCTACCTCTTGAGACTTCCATACATCCTATTTTTGCATATTTTAGTTTGTAGTTTGATTTCTTTCCCCTCCCTTGGCCTATATTGGATTCATTAGTGTTTGTTAGGACCATAGTAAAAAAATATGGGAACTGCGGTTACTCGATAGCCAAAAATTGTGACCTATACTTGAGACTCAGCAATTACTTGACACTTTTATTGCCACTTTAAAAATATATATAAATTCATAAAATATAGTGAAATATATTAAAAAATGAAATGAATTTAGAGAAATGATTGTAGAGATTCAGAGAAGTGAGAACACATAACTCAGAGTCATAAACATGTTTTATATTAGTTTTTAAGCAAATAAGAGTGTAATGTGAATGCTAAATGCTTTATTTTAAACAAAAAAAAAGACTAAAATGGCTCATGGAAGTTATTTTCTCCAACTCCTCTACTACCCCTAAAACTAGAAGGTAAATACTGCTCTATTAGAACATCATCCAAAAACATATCATCTAACTCCAAATCCTCACCAACCCCTCTAAATGCTTCTACTTCCCCTACTGCTATAGCTTCTTCTGCTTCCCTCTCTAAATATGCGACCTCCTCAAGAAACATGGGATCCTAGGGCACATCATTAGACTTAATTATCTAATCTAAATATGGATCAATATCATCCAAATCCATTGCCTCTGACTATCTATCCCTTCCACTTGTTTCACATAGAGGCAAATATTGTACCACACAAACACAAGGTCATTGAGGCATTACGTTATTAGCCTATTATGTTATTTTATGTGAATGACCTCAAACATGCTCCAATTTATTTCACACCTAGAAGCACTATGTGGTTGGGATAAGATGCAGATGGCTAATTTTTGAAGATTTGGTGTCCTTGCACCATAATCTTCCCACCATAAATTTGCAATGAGAGATTCATAACTTTGTTAGTCAACTAGGTGTGCATTTATAAATAAATACTGACTTTACAATGATACAATGACAATTAATTATAATGATATAATTAAAAGTATAAATGACTAAATTTGAATTTGTTTTTTTTACTTGGTTGATGGATTGTTCTCCTTTGAATGCATAGAGGTGAAGAAAAAAACTCCTTTATGCACTCTTGTTAATATGTAGCTCATCCAAAATTATGTCTCTATTAGTTTTTTCAACTACCATCCTCTCTATACATGTATTTAAACCATCCATGATCTCCTCATATGCCCTAAATGAATCCATAAAAAAAACTTGGGGTTCAAATAGGAGGTCATTGCATGTATATGTCGATGGAGCTACTTGTTCCATATAAAATAAATCAAGAAACAAATGGGTTCATGTATTTTTTTATTTTTCCCATAAAAATTTTTTATGCTCTCCTTGGCCATGTCCATGGTCTCATAAAAATACCCCATCCAATTCTTTTCTTGATCTACCAAACAAATAACTCTAACCAAAGGATCTGACACCTAAAAGAAACTAACACATAATTTTAAAATTTAAATTAAGATAAATTTGAGTTGTTTGTTTAAAAATAAATAAATCTTAACTTAAAAAAGTTAATTCCAAAGTTACCTTTATGACCTCATCCATGGTTTTTTCAAATCCATCACAAAATTTGGTCTTAGTGACCTTTTGTCCATCGGCGTTCTTACTATATGGAAATTCTATCTAGCGTGTGCTCATAGATATTTGCTTAAGAGATGTTATGGAGGCTGAAATGCTTTGCTATGTGATGAAGTGCATAGTAAATCTTGTGACTCCTGATTGCACTAACTCTTTTTAGTTGGTATGCTCTCTCATCAAACTTAGCACCCAAGGATGATTATAGATATTACATCCCGATTCCTCACCAGATAAACTTGATAGATTATCCATGGATAATCATAATTAATAAATTTGGATTTGGATATATTTCTAACTAAGCCTGAGATTTATGCTATTTTGGGATAATAGAATGTTTCTTAGTTAGATGTTAATACATGATTGCTTATTGTGAACTAGTTTATGTTTGTAATTATATTTTAAGAACATTAATGTTATGATTTAGTTATATATATTGTTGCTTATGATTATCATGTGTGAAGATCTACTTATTTACATATTTTGAGTTGGAATTAGGAGAATTATTTCCTCAAGTGTACCAGAGGGAAAGCATCATCGAAGAGGGTGTTGTAGATAGAGACATCACAAGTCAACAAAGAGCTGATGGAACCCTGCACACACACAGTAGTTAGTTATGATATAAATGCATTTAATTGATTATCGTGTGTTTAATTTTTCCTTAGAATATTGTTTTCTATGGTTTTCTAGTATAGGTAAATGTCATGCCATTAATACACATAAAGGTAAAAATTTAAAATATGGATTATTTATACTTTAGAAATTGCCATTTAATTACTTAGAGATATTTAAATGTTTAATTGGGGCATAGTGGGCAAGTATTATCTGAGTTCGGGTTACTAAATATGTTTATCTGAAATTCCATATTATTTTGAAAACTAAATAAATAGATAAATAATTATTTTTCATAAAATAAAATTAAAAAACAAAACTAGAGATTAAATATAAAAAGAAAACATAAAATAAATAACTACATTTAAATGATTAAAATAAAAAGATAGAACAAATAAATAAATAAAAGATTTTTTTAAAAAAAAGAAAAAGGAAAAGTATAAAAATAAATAAAACTCTCTTAAAAACAAAAAGGAAGGCCTGCACCTATCATATATAGGTGGAGAGTTAAGGGGGGGAAATGATATAGAAGGAAAATTAATAACAAGTATCGAAAATGAGAGAGGAAGAGGTGAGAAAAGAGGGTTGCAACTTTGGAGAGGAGACTAGAAATGAAGCAAGTGACAAGGTTTTCGTAAGAAGATAGGATTACCAGGTAGGTATTGTAAATTGATTTTCAATTAATCACTCAGTCCATTAATTTTGTACTTAGCATAATGATTGAATGTTTACTCCTTGCATGTTTGAGTAGAAAATAAAAATAAATACTTAAACTTCATTAAATCTATAGCATATATTTTCCTTTGTTCTCAGGTGTCAAACTACCAGCTCATAGATTAAACTTTTAGTGATAATTCACCTATAGAAAACTGATGCCACCATAAAGAAGGTGGATATTTAAATTAGATTCTAATGATTAAAAGAATTTTTGAACTATTATTGAACATGCCTTAATTATATTAAAGTCTGCTAATAATATTAGTTTACCTGAAACATCTATAGCATCATCCCTTTGAGACATGGTCTGAGTAATTAATAAACAACCATTATTTTTATAGGGTCATTATATATCTGTAGGCATCTCTTGATATATTTATATTTATTCAACCAGTGAATTTGTAATTGAGGTGTCAACCTATATACATGATCTGGCTGTTGTCGTTTACTAAAAGATGGAAGTTCCTTGAATAGCATCTCCTAACTTTACCTTTTCTAGCATATAGATGGTGTCACACTTAAAGTAGTCTATCTATTTTATCTAAGGTGTCACTCTATTGTTTGATGTTTTATTTTCTAGCAAGTTGAACATTTTAGATAATTATTAATATATCTATTTATTTATATTAATGCTCTTATTTGATAGAAGGTGTCACCCTTTACCTTAATGCTAGGAATTTTAGAACAAATAGATCATTCTTAATCCTCTTTATTAGTGCTAAGAGTAAATTAGATTTAGTTACATAGTTGAAATTTTTGGAATAAATAAATCAAGTTTTCTTTATCATTGAGTCTCTGATCAAAATGCTTAATTATATATAAACTATATATACATTAGAGTGAAATCTCCTCTTTTAATATTGAAATGTTTATATATATAATACATAAACCGATAGCTAATAGAGGATTGCTAAATTATGAATCCATGGATTTCAGAATAATTATGTTCAAGTGCTAACAAAAAAATATGGAAGCTATAATATATGTAATGTCCTACATCTGTTGTATAATGAAAATCATGAATAACAAATTGTTTTGATAAAAAACAAAATAGTTTATGGAATAATATAATTGGGTATAATATAGTATACCAATATCCAATATAGATTTTATATAGGTAACTAACATATTTTAAACAATGGGTAAATATATACTAATCTATATATTTTAATATGTATATAATTACTGAAAGATATAAGTTATGTATATATATATTAATAAAGTTACATGTATATTATATTAATATGTTATTAATATCTCACTATGATACATATATCCATTAAGAATTTTATTGGACTCATCTTTTTGAGAATTATTCTACTATCGGAGTTGGTCATAAATTTGGTACATAACAAGGCACGTATGTTTAAATATATTTTTGTTAAAATATATATGTATTTTATTGATATCTAATTTGACATATTTCAATAGATTACTTATCACTTGGGATATAAAAGAATCATAGAACATTTTGATCCATGAAAGTTGATTTCATAAATTAATTTTGTCAAACGTAGAGTGGATAAACCTTAGAGTTGAATGGTTGAACATAATTACCCTCTATTGAAAGTTAAGCCTTGAAGAGATTTTAAATATCTTATTTATTAAAAAATTATTACATAAAGTTTGACTATATTTCAAGTTACGTATTTATGACTTATAGTACAATCAAAACATGGGGTAGATTCTTTTAATTAATATTCTCAGATGAAATATTAATCACAAAATTTAAAGTATCAATTAAAGTTAGTTTAGCAAAATGATTGGTCATAAATCCCTAATATAAACTGATTGTGAAACTAGATTATTTGTGTTTCAAAAAAATGAAGTTTTGGTTCTTCTAGATGTGGTATGCAAAGTACATTTTATGTATTTATAACTACTTCATTTGTTGATTTCTATGCTTAGTAGTTACAAATAAAATGCTAAACCATGGTTTAGAAATTGCATGGTAATAGAATATTTATATACGATGCACATTAGGATGTGCAAGTACTGACATATAGATATTAAACATATAATTTATTAGATGATTTTAAAAAGTTATTAAGTTTCATAAAAATCAAGAACTGTAACCCTTGGAACAATCTCGTAGAATCAAATGAGTTAATAGGATAACAAGTTTATCTAACTCACTATTAGTATTGTGAAACATTATTAGTCATATACATTCAGTGTGGAATACTTGTGAGAATTTCATACTATGAGTGTGTTAAATATATAGTTATACTTAGTAAATAATGGTGTATCATGATTAATGTTTTTGTGTTTAGATACCCTTATATGTTTGTATGCTGAATATACCCAGGTGGTATAATAATTTAGTATTTGTTTATTATTTGCATGGCCCAATTGAGTCTTGAAATTCATAATGTTTGTTTATATGTTATGTAGTTAGGAACCTATGATAGTATGGAATATCATAAGGTACTACAGAATAAATGTATGTTGTACCCAAATGACACTTACTATAGTTATTATACCTAACTCATATCTACATATATTTGTATACTACATGCATACTAGTTATTATTGTGGATAGTGTGTGTTGTTGTAGTAGGTAGACTTGTGTATACGTGCATGAAAACTCTGATAATTTAGCAAATGTTGTGTTAAAATGTTATTGTGTTAAGTGGGAACAATTATTTGTTTTATTAGATATAGTTGCTGATATAATGCTTGTGCTTATGTGTATTTGAGACTACTTCATATGATTGATTGTGGAAAACTGGTAGTTAAATTTTCGAACACCAAATTTTGGTAATATGGGTTACCATAGGGTGTAGATAACTGGAAACCAATTACATTGTTTGAATTATACAATTAAATTGTATGTTTACCCAAGTGATACATTTGTAATTATTATTTCTAGTATGGGATAGAATATAATGAAAGATTCATGCATATGTTAAATGGACTTAGTGTATGATGTTATTACTTCTATGTATAAGCATGTTAGAGTAGGATGTAAGTTGAATCTTGTGGTTAAATTTGTATTTGATAAATCTACATGGCTAATGTGGAGTAAGGAGTGAGACAGAATTCACTGGCTTACTGGCATTGCAATGTTAGATGAAGGCGGTCCTATCAAATCGTGTGTATGAACTTGATTGATCTAGATCATTATATATTATCTATAAAACTTTGGACCAAAGTATGTTTAGTGAGATATTGCCATTTCATGAATATGATTTATATGTATGTGTGATATCTTGCAATAGATCAAGTTTTTTATGATATCTTGCAATAGATCATGTTTTTTATCATACAATACATGGGTACTAACTTCTCTCTAGATTCTCATGCCATCACTATCTACTCATCCATGAAGGGAGGGCCATATCCTGATGGGAGTAGTGTGGGGGATCATTGGTCTATGGTTGGTATAAAAAAGTGTTTGGATTATGCTCTCCCTCCCCATAACAATACTACTTATTGAGATAAAAACTTAAGATTGTCATAGATACTGAAAATCTAGAGAACTCGTGCTCCGAGGAGCTAGGTAACTAAACTATGTACATTGTATTAGATTAAATATTATCATGAAGAATTATAACTACTTATTATTATATATTGATAGTGGTGATTGTAGAGTTGTATCAGTCATTGATTTGTTGCATTACTTTCTATAGCCATTTTATGAAGCATTGTCATGACATTAGAGTTTTGTGATATAAAATGTAATGTGTACTTATTTTTATCACTCAGGTATATATGTTATTTCTATTAGAATTTTATAATGTAGTCTACTTGTATATATGTTCTTTATTTTTTTTAAAATCATGCATTTCTATGTCTAACCCAACATGGTTATTATAGTAGATGTACTTTGTGATATATTTCACCTCTTTGACCATATTTTTTACACATGACATCTTTCCTATGTCTTCAACTATGAGATCAATGCAATGTGTTGAGCATGGGCTCTAAAACAGTGATGGGTGTCTCTCTTCAATAAGTCTCCCTGTTGATATATACATTGTTTCATTATCGATCATAACTTGGATGGTGATCTCCACACCCACCTCCATGACCACCTCATACAACATATCACACAAAGTTTTTGCATTTTTCACTTTGTCAAAGTCATCAATGGACTTAAATAACATTAATTATCCACTTGAAGCCACTAGAAAATTAATTAAGGTGTGGTTCCTTCCATCCATATACTTATCAAATAAAATGTTAAAACCCTTCTTGTGCCATACTCTTTTTTGCTCATCTACAATGAACTTTGTATCTTTCATAACATCCTCTAATAGTGGGCCTCTAAAGTCATGAGGAATAGGGGATTTGAACCCCTTCTAAATAATAGTGAAAGTAGTTAGCAAATTCTCCTAGTATGGTCTTCTCACCACATTGAATGGAATGTTATTATAGTACAAAAATTTTGCCACTACCACCCTTGATTAATTATATAGTTCCTTATTCTAAATTATACCTTCAAGTGAAGGTTGTGCTCCAAGAGTATTCTGAGGAACCAAAAACCCATGTAAATGTGAATTTACATTATCTCCACTAGGTGAGGACCATCTTTGAATCACCCTTGAGGTAATAGAAGACCCATAGATTGCTAACTCATCAGATTTCACTCTTGTGGCCCTCTATTTGATATGGTTACAAGTGAATTAGCAATGTTTTGTTTTTTTCTCAGACACTATTATGACAACAACCATCTCCATTTTAACCTCATGTGATTCTTTATCACATAGCCACACATCATTCTTTGGAATTTGTGTTATGTGGTACTTGAGGTGATTCACCCCTGCACTCATCTTAAACCCATGGTAATTACATATCATAGAGTTGAGTTATGGGCCATCAACACAATGTTTCTAGGTTGGATCATCAAACTTTTTAAGATGACTAATACCATGAGAATCAGATGCAATTTCAAAGTTAAAATATGTCAATATGAAATTTTAAATAGTCTTATAACTTGGAGATCAAACCTAGAAATTTATAATAGTATATGATTCAGATTGGTGATTACAAATTTACAATATGATAAAATCTTTAATTAAATACTCAACTTTCAAAACTTGAGAGAATAAGATAACAATATGATAAAATGTGATGACTTTATATCTAATGTATTTGTAAAAATACATTATTGAATTATTATTAATTTATTTACTTCCTTTCTATTTTGACAATTAGTGGTTATTACAATCCTTGTATTTAATATTTAGTGTTTATTATTTACTATTTGGCATTTTGGCATTTGATATAGAATTTCAATTATATAATTATCCAAGACTTAGATTGATTAGTTGTCACTATATTAAAGAAATTATAAAATTATTAAATGGTTTATAGGGGCTAAAATTTATAATATAAATTTTAAAACATATATAGCTTGAAGGTCATAATAGTGGAATGCAAAAAATTCCCAAATGGTTAGATAGTCAATAGCCTCAAACCTACTAGTGGTGGGTGTTACATTGTTGATTACACCCATCTCTAAGGGCAAAGGCCATGATGAGGCTTGAGCTATGAGCAGGATGGGTATTATGGGCCATGATAACCAGTAGCAGTATTTAACTTTTTGAAACCCTCAAGCTTCAAATCACACATGCATAGGTTCACAACACCCAAGTAGAGTAGAGGTAGGGAAAAATTGATGGAAATGAGACAGAATGTGACATTTTTATAGTTTTGATATGTTTTTACATTAGATGGTTAGTGACTAGTTAATAGATCAAAAATCATGGTTAGTTACAAGTAACGACTCATCGTTAACTACATTTTTTGGCTTGTTAACAGGCTCACGATTAATGTGTAATCTAACCATTTGGGAAATTTTTATAGGTTTTTCATGAGTACCCATTAGGTACCCACATTTTTTAATATACAGGTTAGGACCTCTCAAGGTGGTATTCCCAACTTTATATATCTGATTTCACATCTTCTTTGTTGTTCTTACATTCATATCAACCTAAGGATAAAAATTTTCTTTGTCTTCTCTTGATTCTATTATTGCACATTTTGCTTCTTCTAAATTCTCATTTTATCCTTGATTCCTTGAGTGTATATCTTATCATTTTCAATTGCATTGACATCATATTTGATCCCTTATATTGCATACAGAATCCACATTTTCATAGTAAAACATTGAATTCTGGATTGTGATCATTTTGGTAATTTTTACTTTGATTTTAGTCAAAAGCTTGATTTGATTTTTTGCATCACTATTTGTACTTTCATCATTTTAGTGATGTTTTCATAACACCATCATTCTAGGTATATGTGCATATATCTTGGTGATTTTCATGTATTCTTAATTGCATCCATTTTGCTTTTGCATCATTTTAGACATTGCATTAGTGTTATTGCATCATCTACACATAAATCGGTCATGTTCATTGATTGTATGCTTTTTAGCTTCACTTACAATATTTCACATAATATATTTTCTTAGCTTTCATAGAATCTTACCATCACTTACAATTTCATAGATCAAGGTGTACATCATATATCTTGATGGTTTAGTCTCTATTGGCATTCATAATAGCTCTATTATCTATAGTATAATTCTATTATTATTTTGAGATATTCTTTTAGTACATTAGAGGTATTATAGTTGTTCTTGGAGACATTGGGCAAACTCAAGTAACTAGCATATCAATAATGGATTACTTGGATTCTTATAAATATAAGAACTAAAACTTCCATGTACATCTTGGTACCCTCCTTTGTCATTTCAGAAAGTAGATATAGGATTATTTTTTGCTTGAATGAATTTCAGGCATAGCTTAATCACACATTTTTTAATTTCTTAGTAAATTAGTAGCTAGATAGGCTATTTATTGTTTGTTTACTCTTACTATAGTTTTTTTGGGTTATTTGTGGAGTGTTTGTGTGTGATTGATTGTTGCTTGTTTAGGTTAGTCTTTATTCATATATTAAGTTTAATATTTGGAGTCACAAAGTTATTCTAAGCACAAGATACTATTCTCATTATCCTACATCTTCTAGCCTATTATTTTGAACCTGTCCTTTGGTAGGATTTGCCTAGATTGCCTCTTTTCTTCTTATATCTTCTCCATTCTCTTATTTATCGGTCATTTTATGACTGTATCCAGTCATGATCAACATATAAAATATGGGTGTGTCTCATTTGTTATGCAACCCCTCCTTGCATCCTCAAACTAAAATTTCCTTGATCCACCTTTTAAACTAAACTCCTTATTCTCCAATTCTAAGCTCTTGATGAATACAATGATGCACCTAAAAAATATTGGGAATAAAGAGCCTATGAGAAGCACTAACTCTAACAATAGTAACATAAACAAAAAGCTCAAAAAACCCAAAATAATCTAGAGTTTTTGATCCTTTGGCTATTTTAAATCAACCTTTTAAGGAACATTATAGTAATTCATAGGATTAAATAATGGGTTTTTTTTGTTCAATGGCATATCCATAAAAGTTGGGGCCCATTCTTATGCTTAGTAAGTGGGTTTAATGTGACACGTGTAACCCTTTCCTAAGTGATGGTCAACCATTTAACCATTTATTTGTAAGGTGTGGGTTAGACATTTTAATTTCATTGTGCATATGACTAAAATATGCACTTAATAGAAGGAATGAGTGCCTTCATTTGTATCACCATTATCTCTATGTAATTGCTTTGTCTATCAATGCCAGTAAAGATTGGATGATTGTTGCACTCTTAATTTTATTTGCAGGGTAATTATTGATTACTTTTTACATGATAGAATAAATTAGTTGTTACATTCATCCCTCAATGATGTTTTTATAGGGCTAACTAAATCCAAAATTATCTTATAACATGGTATCAAAATATTTGGGTTAGCCCCTAGGAATTTGAATTATTTTTGTAAGGTCAACAATGATAAAAGACACTAGCATAGATTTTGTCACCTTTTTCAGATTTGGGATCTTGGTGAGGAAATTTTCATATATGGAGGTTATTATAGAGGGAATTTCCATAAAGACAGGGTTCCAATGATGTGACCCAACTCATCTTGATTGAGAGGTGATTTCAGATCTATTTTTTTTATAAAACTCCAATTTCAAGAGCTAAAATAAAAAAATTTCAAATATAATATTAGATATGGAATGCTTGTGTAATCAATGGAAGAAGTTTCACACTTTTTCCCATTTTTTCATTTACTCCCTCATTTTTACACTCAAAATGTTTCCTAATTTTCCTCCAAAAAATATTTTTCAAAATTCTAAAATTTAAAATTGGAATATTCCAAGGATTTTTTTAAGAGCAAAGCTTTGCTAATGGAACACCAGCAACATGAAGGATTATAATCTTGTACTTGTAAGAAAAGAGGGTGGAAACCATATCCCATAATTTTAGTTGGCACTGACATATTAAGACCATGTGGTAGAGCTTAAACCCCCCATCAAAGGGGTTTCAATGGGCTACATAGCGACAAGAAATTATAACATAACATTATTAATAGAGGGTCAATACCATTTAATAAAGTTTTGTAGTCCCTTCTTCAATATATATAAGTGAGCTAACCCTCTTGGCTACCCCACCCCTCCTAAGATATTTACCCTTGGATGTCTTGGGGTTGGATTCCCTTCAGATGATCTTAATTTAATATAAAATCCAATGGACAATACTCTAAATTGCATAAATTACTTATATGTTAATAAAAAAATATTTCAACAAAAAAAAATGAAACCAAAAAAATCAAATAATATATATTAAAATGTAACTACACCACCCTCTTTAGAGTGAAGCACCCCATTATATACAACCAAATTACAACAAGAAATGAAATCACTCAAAAGGAAAGATGGAGTAATCCACCTTGGAAGTATAATAATTCATCTATTACCCTTGGATGAGGACAAACCAAATTGGTGGATATGGACAAATAAAGTCAAGCATGCATACCCAAATTTTGATTATAATTTTGATTTTCCATTATTATACCTTAGAAATCTAAAATTCCAATCTTTTCAATAATTCATTGGGGGGTCATTTCAAGCTATAATTGTGAAGAAATTTCTATTTTTGTTCAATATTTTCCAATAATTTTATCTCAAACTTACACCTTCATCATGGGCCCTCTTCATATAATGAATATGGTTCTAACACATGGCAATAGGTGATTGGATTTATATGATGCAATGATGAACAAAAAAATTCAAAAATTGCATAGAGGCTAATAATTCCAAGTTGTGATTGGATTTTAAAATATCCATGAATTCATATATTGAATTAGGATGTGTTACTTATTGAAGCTACATTGGATATGAGTTTTATATTGAAAAACAATTTTAAAGTTTAAATTACAATTATTTAAGGTTTATATAAAAATATTTTGATAGCCATAAATTGAGTTTATATAATTAATTTTTAAAAATTTATATGTCATCAAGAAGTTTTAAATGATTCTTACCCAATGGAGCATGCTTGAAAAAAATTTGGAATGGTTTTTTGGGCAAACCTACTTCATCAAAAAATAGCCTCTTTCCTGATTCTTATTATTTGGAATGGGTAAGACTATCTAGTTGTTTAACCTTAAAATTTAGATAAGGGGAATCTAAGATTAAAGGGGTAGAGATAGTTTAGGGTAAAAGGATGGTACATTATCTTTAAAGTATGTCAATTATTTATGAAAAATAGATAAAATATATATTGAATTTATTATGTTGATATATGTTAACAATAGAAGGTATAGCTATGTTAAATATTGAATGGTAATGAATAAAATATACTTAATTTGTTTTGATACTTACATAGTTTTGGATTTGGAACATATAAAAATTAGATTAAATCTAGATTCTGGAACAATCCTCTAATTCTATAAATTATACCTCTGTAGTTACAGACACTTACATTGATCTGGGGCGGTTACATCGACACTATTGTCTAACTTTGTTGCAGGTGTCTATTAGGAAATACCTTGTAAAACTAGATGAGACCACATAGATGCTTCTGGGTTTTATTTTGCCTTTATTCTGGTGCTTTAAAATCTGGATCATAAACTATCACTCCTTGTTAAATAACAAACCCTAGTTCTTTATCTTCGTAGTGGTTATGAGAAAAATGGGTTAGTGGGTACATAGTTTTGAGCTTCCCTAAGGACCCCTCTATAAATGAGTGTTTCCTACATAGTAAATACTCCAAAGAGGGCCTTAAAAATGTGTCGTTCTCCCCTTCATGTTGGATTATGTTTGAATCATATAATGTGTGATAAACAAGTACAATAATGGCCTAGCTTGTAACAAAGAAAATGTGTCTCATGGAGTGCTCCTTTAGTACTTCAAACCTATAGATATGTTGCCCCTATGATTGATATGTAAAAAGAATAAAATAGGGAGGCTTTACTCATGCAAGTGCTTAATTGAATGCTTTTGACAAGTTGCCTTGTGAGTTTCTAGGTATTTTCTAAGTGAGGAACGAATGAGGGTTGATCTAGTATTTATACCAATCCCTTTAGAGAATATCTCGCATTAAAACACTTAGATCAACCATAAGAATATGTTTTTTTTGTAAATTAGATGATTTTATGGCATTAGAAACTTACATTGGGATAGGACACTTACGTTGACATAGACATCTGACTGGGATGTAAGTGTTATGGTAGTTAGAAAATAGGTGTGATTCTAAAACTTGCAAAGATGGAAGATAAATAGGTTTATAACATTCTAGGTGAGATAGAAGGTCTAAGCCATCAAAATAACATTGGTCAGACTAAGAGATAAGTAATTAGGTACAAAAATATAGTGTGTGTGAGCCTTTTTGCAGTAGGAAAGGTCTAGAAGTTGAAGGTATATCCATGATATGTATTTGCCAAGTGTGCAAGACTAAGGTGATATATAATTAAAAAATAATGTCTACATTTCACCCCTTTAATGTAGTAATAAAATTATTGGTTTAAAGGAGAAGAAATATGTACCTAGGTGTGTATAGGGAACTATGTCTTTGCTTAAGTCCAACTCAAGTGTTTTTTTGGTGATTGACACACAATCAAGAGCATGTTACAGTATATAATCAATGCATATAATCTAAAATTGAAAAACATTGAAATGATTAAAATTAAAAGAGGGTAAGATTTAGGAGTACATCTATGTATTGATGCAACTATCTTGACTTTTGGTAATTTTATTTGAAGGATTTATCATTATAAATCATTGAAAATGAGATTAGGACAAAATATAAAGTTTGAAAAGTGTGTATATCTAAAGATATATAGAGATATTGGAGGACACATGCCCCCAACCTTGAAGAAAAGGTGAGTTGCCACCTAACAATTGAGATGAGCTCAACCATGCAACCTAGTCATACTTATTAACTGGTGAGTATGAGTGAACCAAGTCAACTCACACTATAAAACTAGTGAGTCTAGATGATGAAATCAAGTCCAACCTATAAACTTGGAAAGATTGAGTGATTTAATCATCTTAACCATACCAAAGAGTGAACTAACTTCTGTAATAAATTGACTCAATACAACCCATAATAATCCAACTTGGTGGGTGGTGATAGTTCTTAAAAGTGTTTGAAATTTGAAACTAATTTGATTTTAACAAATTAGGAACACATTGCATAGCATATACATCTTAGATACATCTCATGCTAAAATTGTGTACAATAATGGTACCAATGTATAGAATTCTACAAAAAATATGTATATGGATCATATAATTGTGTAGTTTGGCCAATTTGAAATTGTGTACGTATGGAGATTATGTCTCCAAAACATGCCCTAAATATAATATGAAAACTGATATAAGTGTCAATGTGGAATACATGTTTCTAAAACATGTCCCCAATGTAATCTTGGTATGTTGAATACTAAATAAGTGTGAAGAACATGTTCTTAAAATATGCCCCTACTAAATCTAAAATTGTGACAAATATGGAGAACATATTTTCAAAATATGTCCCCACTACAATCTAAATCTATGAAGTAATGTGTAATATGGTCCAAACAAACCTCAAACAATGGGCATGTTCAAATACCCCACAATCTAAGGGACATGACTTAGTCAAATGTACACAAATAAATAATTACATATTCTAAAGTTGACATACAACAAACAGTGACATATTCAAATATTAAAGAGGTAAACAAAGGTAGTGGTTTGTAAGCAATAGAGCATATTCAAATGCTCAAACATGTAAGACAATATCAAGGCAAGACATTCAAATAAGTGCATAAATGAAATCATAAGAAACTAACAAAATCATATCATACTAGTCCTTCGATATACGTGTTAGTATAAAATATTAAGTACATAACATATCAAGTACACTACAAAAGATATAAGCATAGAAAAATGCATGTATAAGTATATATATGGACTCAAACATGATAATATAAAGTGACCATAGAATGATATAGCCTAGATGTATCATGATCATAAAGGTGATGTTGTCAATGTCTTGATGACATTAGTAGAGGGAAAAGTCAACATCCAAAAGTGCATGGATCATGTATCTATGTATGCTTAAATCACACTCAAAATATGTGTGAAACATGTGTATATAATAAATATTGATATGTCATCTACCAACATGGAACTGAAAACATATATACCAAGGAGCTAATATAATATGTAAATGTTGATTTTTTTTTCACTTTTTAAAGTTTTATTTTAAAAAAAAAATTATAAATGTCTCCCCAACATGAACTTAGTGTAATAAACTAGTGATGCTACCAAGGATCATGTATATGTCCAATATCTATCACTATAAAAACATTAATGCTTTGTGTATGTAAAATATGACTGTAGTCATGAAATAGAAATAGTAAGAGTAGGGATTCATAGAACCCATCGCTGAATGGTCTACATTTTATTTTAAAAAATAGTAATAAGAACATGTGTAGGTGCTCTAGATATCTAAATATTATGCAAAATATGTAAGGATTTTTGAAAACCCACTATGGATCTCTAATGCAAAGGTATCTCAAGTATTGGCTACTTAGTAAAGGGAATTACCTATTGCTTCCCATTTTTTGGAGGACTAACCACAGGAGGTTTGATAATTAACTATATGGATATAAATTTCTCTTGCTTAAGAGGATGTTCATATGGAATTCTAAAAACTGAAATTACATGATTGGCATGAATGTATTTAACACACCCATGCATTGTATAAGGTATTGTTTGAAGTGTATGTATTCAAGGTCATCCCAATAACATATTAAATACATCCATAGAAGTTATAATTAAGAAGTCAGTAAAAACATATGCAAGACCCACCTGTAAAGGTAAGTCAATCTCACCAAGAACCTGTTATAATGTCCCATTTAATGCTCTAATTGATTTGGTCGAAGGATGTAAATCATGATTTATATAACCCAAATTCTTAAGTAATGTCATGGGACAAACATTATTTCTTGAACCATCATTGATCATAACATTGTGTATACGTTGGTGGTCAAGGTATGTTTGAATGAATAATGAATGAAGATCTAATTCATCATCCATAATTTGATTATCATCAAAAATAATGGAGGGTCTCTAAACCATAGGAGGTGTATGCCACGTATAGGTATCAATAATCTCATCCAATGGGTGCTCATGATGAGATGGAGGAGGGTATGTATTATATGCCATTTACATTATTGGATCCTTCTTTGAAAGATCTTATAAAGGATTATTAAATATTTTCTGCTTGTGGTGGTCACTACGTTTTGAATATGACTCCTCTAGGGGATCATCAAATATAATATTTTGGTCATCAATGAAGTCTTGGATCTTATGCTTCAAGGTAAAACATCTATTTGTATAATGCCTAAGGACTTGGTGATAACTATAATAATCATGTGCATCATACCCTTTGGGTAGAGTTATACTCATATTAACCTCTATAGGATTATGGAAAGATATAATATGACACTCTAAAAGCCATGGGAATAATGAAGTAGGAGACTCAAGTAAGCATGTAAATTATCTTCATGGTGCATTAGATAAGACAAGATAATTAAATTGTTGTGACACCACATTAACCATGGTGGTTTTTTATTTTTTAGAGACATGAGGTTTTACCTTATAACTTGGCTTGATAGTAAACTTAGTATTAGATGTAGATGTAGTTGGTGTATTTTCTGCATACTTAAGTTTATTTAATGAGTTAAGTTAAGTTTCATGATCGTAAACAATATAACATAAGTGATAAAAAGATTTGAACTTTTTAAACACAATGGACTCATGTAAAGGAAGAAGCAAAATTTACTTGAAAATATCTTGAATCTCTTTATCTACCATAGGATTGGTCATTTTAACTAACATTAATTTGTATCTTAACACATATTCATTGATAGGTTTATTGGTTCCTTGTTTGATTTTAAAATTTTGGGCATATGAAAACTGTTTAGTGGTGTTAATAGATAAGTATGATAAAAAATGATCTACAAGGGGTTTGAAGGCATTTATTGATCGAATTGGTAAATCATAAAACCACTTTAAAGCATAATCTTTTAAACTCCTTAGAAATAATTTGGTCAAAAGTTTATTATTGGAGGTATAATCAAGGCATGCCACATAGAAAGATCAAAGATGTTTAGGATCACCCTTTCCATTATAATATGTGAACTTAGGTGTAACAAAACCAATTAGCAAGAGGTGTAAAGAATCTCTAGTGCAAGAGGATTATGCAACACCTATTATGAATCAATAACACAAGGATATTTCATAAAATTTTATTCAGTATATATAACCTTAGTTTTCAAAAGTTTTATAGTTTAGATAATGGATTGAAACTCTTGATATTATAGGTTGGACATTTGAGAAGTCACCAAAGGAGGTGTACTTATAGGTTGGATAGATATAGGCATTGAAACTGGGATTTGAGTTGAAGGATTTAGGTTTTTCAAGTCAGATATAGAAATACTAGTTTCAAGAAACAAGGGTTGAAATACATTACATATACCCCCATTAGAAGGAAGCAATAATTTGCTCAAGGGGAAGGTTAATTGTATATGGGGATGACCCATAGTTTGAATAACATGATCAATAGATGGATCTGCTTGTTCATCCATGTTTTTTATTTTTTAGTTTTTAATATGGTTATTAAGATTTAATTAATATCCTTAGGGTTTTGATGAATATGATCATGAAACAATGCAATTGGTTTCACTTACTCATGATCTATTTTCTCATGTTCATTGGTTTCATTAGATGCATGGTTTTCATTATCATAATTTTCTTCTATTATAACCTCATCAGTGTGTTTTTCATTTTCAATATTGGTATCATCATGATCCATATGATTCGGTCCTCATTTGTTCTAGTTATATTAGGTGGTAGGAGGGGAATCTCAATGTGTTTAATAGGCACACCTCCTAATCTAGGGATATGACTAGGTTGTATGAAAAATAATATAAGAAAGAATTGAAAAATTACAACAATCTAAAACCTTAGTTGACTAACAACCCTAGGAAATAGAAAAATTACATTCATACAAATCGGGTTCATCAAATATTTAACCTTAAAATATAGATATGAGAAATCTAGGGTTAAAGGGGTAGGGATAACCCAGGGCACAAGGATATTAGATTATCTCTAAAGTAGATCAATTATTTGTGATACTCAGATAAAACATATTTTATATTTATTATGTTGAGATATGCTAAAGATAGAAAGTATAGTTATGCTAGATATTATAATGGTAATGAACACAAAATACTTAGTTATGATGCTAACACAGATCTATATTTAAAACAGACATAAAGTGGAATAAATTTGGATTTTAAAATAGTCATTTGACTCTATAAATTTTAATTCTATAGTTACAGATGCTTGTGTCCACCTAGGATGGTTGCGTCGACTCTTCAGTTTGACTTAGATTCAAGTATCTAGTATGAAATACTTGCTAAAATTGGATGTGACCACCTGGATGCTTATGGGTTCTATTTCACCTTTGCTCTAATGCATTTAGATCTGGGTCATGGACTGTTGCTCCTTGTCAAATAGCATAATCCTATTTTTTCATCTTCATAGTGGTTGTGAGAAAAATATGTTAATGTGCACATAGTGTCAATTTATCCCAACAACCCCTCTATTAATGAGTCTTCTCTACATATTCAATACTTTGAAGAGGGCCTCAGACTTGTGTAATTATCCCCTACATGTTGGATTATGTGTGTGAATCATGCAATGTGTGATAAGTAAGTTCAACAATGACCTAGCTTTTAACTTTGAAAATATGGCTCATGGAGTGCTCCTTCAGTACTTCAAACCTATAGATATGTTATACCTATGATTTATATGGAAACAAGAGAAAATAAGGAAGTTTTGCTCATGTGAGTGCTTGATTTAATGCCTTTAGTAAGTTACCTTATGATTTTATAGGTGTTTCCTAGGTGAAGAATGAATAAGGTTGATCTTGAATTTATATCAATCCCTTTGGAAAATATCCCACATTAAATCACTTATTTTGACCATAAGAATATGTTTCATTTTTAAATTAGATGGATTTATGGCACTAGACACTTGCATTAGAATAAGAAACTTGCATCGACATAGGTGTCTGATTGGGACACAAGTGTCCTAGAAGTTGAAAAGTAGGTGTAGATCTAGAACGTGTAAAAATGAAAGATAAACATGTTTATAACATTCTAGGTGAGATAGAAGGTCTGAGTTATAAGAATAACATTGGTCAGACTAAGAGATAAGCAATTAGACATAGATAAATAGTGTATGTAATCCTTTTGGCAATATGAAAGGTCTAGAAGTTGAAGGTGCATCATTATATGTATTTTCCATGTTTACAAGTCTAAGGTGTTATATAATTTATAAATAGTGTCTACAATAACAAGGGAAAAATACATGTATTTGTAGGGTTATTGAGAACTAGAGTATTTTGGTGTATATCTCAAGAGAAGGAACCTAAACCAAAATATGAGGATAAAATGATAAAATTCAAAAATAATATGGATAAAATCTATGGGTTGATTAATTCACACATTTAAAAAGAGATAATATTTATTTCAACGTACCAATTTTGCATTGTCAACATGGTTTAATCTTTGGAAACTCTTCAGTCAACTGATGAGATCTAATCCAAGTGGATTCTCATAAAAAATTTCCAGTGATATTGCCAAGCCCATTTTCATGGCTTATGATTCGTGCTCTATGTCTACCCAATACTTTTAAACCACCTCTAGAGGTTTGTGATATCTTAAATATCATCAATCTACCTCCACCAAATATCACATATACTTCTTATGGTGGCACAATGTAGTGTACTGAAATCACACATGGTTCAATGCATGTGTGTATGAGACCTTATATGGTCTTCATTGATGGATTTTTCATGGTATCATACACCAATAAAATAAATTGATAAGGTTTGATCATATTTTGTAGTACCTCTAAGTGATGAGAGATTTGTTTCCTTCATTATTTAAGGGGTGGATCCCCCCATATGTCTTGAAATGTTGTATTGTCCCTTTTAGGACATAATCAGAACAATTTGAGTTTTCCAAAAAACCTTAACATAAACACATGAAATTTTTTATTTTATGATTCAAACCCTAAGGAAATAAAATTTATAATTCTATATATGCCAATTTTAGGGAAAAAATAAAATATTTAATTAACCAAAACACTTTCCAACAATTATTGAGATACACCCATGCAAAAATATCTCAAATCTAATTTTTTTGAATTATTTCAAGGTTTCAATTTTACAATAAAAAATACCAATTGATATAATGAATGCTAAAACACCATGAAAAATCCAAATCTTCCCTAAATCTACAATTTTATCTTCCCAAGTGGGTTGCTACCCTAGGAGGGCCTTCTCAAGCAATTCAATCATCAAAGAGGGCCTCAAATGTGGATTATTTCCCTAGATAGGGTGGATAACAGACTTGCCACACTTTAATAATCCTCTTAGTTGTTGTGTTTTATTAAAATGATGCCCTAAATTCTTTAAACCACCAATTTTTACTCAAATATGACCTCTAAATGAAGTCACCCAAGGAGTGGTTAGAGGTTTTCATCACCAACAATTATCTAATGAGGGTTTTAGTCCTCAATGGCTACCAATCCAAACAATCGTGCTTGAATTTTTGATTTTAGTGATAAAAATAACATGCTCATTAAAATGAACCTCCTCTTTCCTTTTTACAACCTTTCCTCCAAAAAGGCCTTCCCCAAAGGGAGTGAACCACTTAAGGGGGGAATTCAAATATGCCAAAAAGCAACTTCCTTATAAGATCACTTAAGGGCTAACTATCCCATGACCCATAAAGTCCCCTTCTTAAGTCAAGATTAGAAAAGGATTATCAATGACTCTAAACTTGAAAAGGGGACATTACAGTCATCCCCTCTCAAAATTATTTATCCTCAAGCAATATTGTTTCAACTCCAGTCACTCCATATCGAACCCCATGTGAATCCTTGGATCCCAAATCCATATTTGAGAATTGTGATCGCATGATCTAAAAAAAATATTCCTTGTTATTTTATCAAAGAATCTAAAACTAAATTATAATACAACACTCATGAGTTTGGTGTGTTTGCCAATTTATTTCACCAAACATATTCCCATAACCATGTAGGAGGGGGAGTTTATTATTGTTCTAAGATTTATCATTATGATTTTTTATTCAAGAGCATCCTACTTGCCTGAATGCACCCCAGTCATCACACTCTTATGATCATAAAAACTAGGTCTCATTGTATTATTATGGGATGGTCCCTTCATTTTTAGTTTTAATTTTTCATCCATCAAAAAGATGTTAATTGAGTGAGGTTGTTTGCTTTGATGATGTAGTTGGAAACCTCACTCTAACTTTATCCCTATGTACACATTTAATAATTATTTTGAGCCTAAACATGCCTCCATCTAATAAGTGATGGGTGTTTTCAATCCCTTCATTTGATCAACTAAGTTTAGCTATTGTCATATCAAACTAGAGATGGTGCCCAATGGATGTATGCAACATACATCAATTTACCTAAAGGAATTTTGGATGCTAATGCATCTTCCCTCCTAAAAAAAATTATCATTTGAAAATTCATGGGCCTTTGGCCTAATGAAACTAGATTATGAAGATGGATCAAAAGATATTGGAAGGTAAGAAAAGGTGAAACCATAGTATACATACTCATTGAGGATCATAGGAGCTCAAAATAAACTGTGTGTGTGTGTGTGTGTGTGTGTGTGTGTGTGTGTGTGTGTGTGTGTGTGTGTGTGTGTGTGTGTGTGTGTGTGTGTGTGTGTGTGTGTGTGTGTGTGTGTGTGCGTGCCCTTCATTTGATCAACTAAGTTTAGCTATTGTCATATCAAACTAGAGACGGTGCCCAATGGATGTATGCAACATACATCAATTTACCTAAAGGAATTTTGGATGCTAATGCATCTTCCCTCCTATAAAAAATTAACATTTGAAAATTCATGGGCCTTTGGCCTAATGAAACTAGATTATGAAGATGGATCAAAAGATATTGGAAGGTAAAAAAAGGTGAAACCATAGTATACATACTCATTGAGGATCAGAGGAGCTTGAAATAAACTCTGTGTGTGTGTGTGTGTGTGTGTGTGTGTGTGTGTGTGTGTGTGTGTGTGTGTGTGTGTGTGTGTGTGTGTGTGTGTGTGTGTGTGTGTTTGAGTATATCTAGTTTATTATACTTTAAGTTATATTTAATATATATAGTTTCAAGATGTTTAAGAGTAGTTTTTGAACTCTAGGAGCTATGATGTAAATTATTGATTTTAGAGAATCTTATCATATTTCAAACTTAGATTTCAATGTTTTAGAATTTCAAACTTGGCCATATTTTAGGGTTTCAAGATTTTAACTTTTAAAATATGACAAATTATATAAACTATAACATCTAAACTTACCAATAGCTCACTTAAACTATATAAATAAACATACTTGAGATCATGACTAAACTATAAAATTTATAATGATAACATAACTGTTGTAGCATCAATTTGCACCCTTGGAGAGGGTTCTTTAGTGTCTCTCCAATTGAACTACACTATGCGAACAACCCCAGGCTGTGGGTATCCTATAATAGGGTTGAGCCTCTAGAGAAAGTCAACTTTCTTATTATGAATCACCTAAACTAATGTTGTCACATGGAAATGGGTTAGAAATGGGAAAATGGCTCATAATAAGGTTTAAAAATGATGCACCAAATAAAAGGGGAGTCTCTCATAAACTTTAACCCATACTAGATGTGCAAAAGATAATACTAGCTCACACAACCTTGAAATCAAGCTAATTGCATAAGTATTTCATAGACTAGGTTTAGGAAGAAATGAATGCAAACAAAGAGAAGTTCTACGACTCACTGAGAACTTACATCAATGGTAGAAAGAACACTAACCTAGACCTACAAATAGCTTGAAAACACCCTAAAAGAGGTCAGAAAGGAGGACAATGGATGAGGAAGATTATCCTTCACTATGCCATCATGCACAACTCACTCAACACAAATCCAAGGCAAGAGATAGGTAAAGAAAGTCTTTTATTTCATCAAGAGGTAATTCTTAAAATTTCTTGACATATTTTAGCCTAATCAAGATGAACATATTTTGCAATATCTGAAAGAGTCCCCTACTCTTCAATATTAAAGAGTCCTTGTGAGAGTCTAGAATCCAAGAGAGAGTGAGAGTTACAAATGGAAATAATGGGTGATATAGAGAAAGGGAGAAGAGAAAAGAGGGAGCACATTAACTAAGAACAATCAATGAATTACCACCTTTCAATGAATGTTCCACCAACTTTTGATCAAATCAGCTCCAGTTCTCTATTAACAATCTTTCCTTTATCCTAATAGCCCCCTAATCTTCTCATTGGCTGAGAAAAATGCACTAGAAGACAATAGTTTTCCAAAGATGATGAGTCTATTAGGGATAACGTAACATTAGTGCTCACATTTTTTTTTATTGTTAGGTAAATTACTATTTACTGAATAGTAATCATCATATAGTAATTCAGTGGTTAGTTACATTGATATATTAATAATATATCACATATAGCTAGTTGGTTAACAAAATATATTGTTTATAGAAATAATATAATTTAATTATACCCATATCTATATTAATGGGTTTGTGGTTAGCTTGACTTCCTATTCTATAAGAAGTGGTTAGCCAATCCTAGATATTTAATAGCCCATGTATTATTCAAAATAATCAGAGCGTGAATAATATATTTTGTGTGTTGAAATATTATTTTAGTTGTCTTTGTTTTATCTCTATTATTCCAATATGTTATTTACTTAATCTTATACGAAATCTGATAAACCCCATCATCTAGTATCAAAGCAGGGGGGTCTATTTATGAGAGTCAATAAAGGGATCCTAGTGCTCTTATGAGATAAATTTAGCAGATTCTAAGTTTTTAGTGTCATTAGATGTAGGTCATGAATGAAAAGTTGTTACATCTCACTAAAAACCTAAGAAGTTCCAAATAAAACTAGTTTTTATAACTACAATGCTCAACCCACAGTGTGTGCAAATACCTACATTTATTTGTTTGACATTGGTTATTTAATCAAATTTTAGAATGCCAGTGAATGGCAATTACAAAGTTAAATGCATGGAGACTTTATTAGATTTTTTAGTGTATTTGGTAATGGAATCAAAGTGTAATGATAATTTATGCTTGGTCTAATTTCTTTGTGCTCATTTATCTATTTATCCTCAACAAGGATCATGGGTATCTACCCGTATGGCTCATACACATCCCTACATTTGATCTATAAAATGAGCAACACACATGGAGCAGGATTAAGGTGAAGCTTTAATTGAAGTTTATATGTTGAGAAAGAACCTAATCTATTATTTGAATTCATGATTCTATCACCCTATTGTGTGGTGCATGTCACATGGTATTTGTGTAATAATTGAGGCACAAATACATATCCATTGAGCAAGCTTATTTTGGATTTTACATAGTACTCATCCTATCTATATTGCATTACTTTGAAGATATTCACAATATTTAAGACTTGACTTGAATTGAAAAATTGCATCATTTACATTGGCATAGCCTAACTTTGTCCTTCATGAAATATGCACCTTTGTACAATTTTCATGTAAAATATAGTCTTTCATTGACTGTATAGTCTAGATGGCCCTTGCCCCATGGTGACTCACCCCAATTCACTAGTTGACACTTGGCAAACTCTCAAAGATAACTCTACCACATTTTTTGTGTTTATTCATGTCACCATTTCTAATTCCCAAGCATTAATTTTGTTCAATATTTTGTGCCTTCAAATCTGTCGTGCATGATTGATTGGTAGAAGTTATTAGGTCATATTTAGTTTTTTGCTATTAGTAATTTGCTAAGATTTATGTCTTAAAGTCAAGTCAAGATGTTTATTAAGTGTTTTTTAAGTTTATATCTTTATTTAAGTTAGTGTATTAAATTGGTCAAACATTTATTGTTTAATATCTTATCATTTCCGATAATTCGAGCAGTGGCATTAAGATATTGTCAAAACTAATTTAATTAAAAATTCATAGGTTAGTCTGTCTTTTATAATTTAATGTTTTTAGGATTAAGGTGTCTGTATCAAAATAATGTTTTTAGGTCCTTAGTCAATATAAATATTTGATATTTTTTCCAAAGCATCAAAATAATGTAATGAGTCAAGTGTTAGTGTTAAGAGTCATAAGAGTCATTTTTATGTCAAAAATGAGTCAAAAGTCAAAAATTATTTTGAGTCATTTTTTGTAAAAGATTGTGTCAAAATTTTCAAAATCATTTCTATGTCAAAGTTAATAATATAGACACCTACAACTAGTTGCCAATTACCTCCAATCAGGATTTTGGCTAGTTTCCATCTAAAACATACAATTTGGCCTAAAAACACTAAAACACACAAAATGATGTGAAAATGATATATTAAAGTGCCAATTTTGTCTAGGGTATCCCTAAATGGGGCAATGTAATTTATGGGCCAGCTAATTTTGATCAGATCATTTCAAGTCAAAATACCAATTTTGTACCTAGGTGATCTAGATTGCTCTTTCCTATCAAATATTCTATACAAGATGTGTACCTTTGTTATTTGTTTTTGGCAACATCCTAAATATAAATATGGTTCTAATACATCTGATGTTGACTTCCAATTCCTATCCAGTTAAATTTAGGACTAATAACAAGATATTCTGATCAATTTGGGTAATTTGTGCATAAAGTGCTTAATCGTGCTTAAGAGCTAATTAGCCCAAATCAAGGCCTAATAAAAAATTCTATGGAAACTTGTTGAATACTTATTTTTGGAAATGAATATTGAATATCTATATCATTAGGTGGCCTCATTTTTTGGGAAGACATCCCTAGGTCATAAATGCCACAAATATCAAGATTCATGCCTTCCATGCCTCATCAACGCCTTTCATGATGCCCTCCATCCCTCTTAATTACCCATTTTTCTAATGCCATGATAATGATAATTAGAAACTTAATTTCAAAAATTGAATTAATCCTCAACCACACATCTCAATCTTGAGATGGATGGTTGACGTTGATTCTGATCAAATCTAAAATTTTATAAATAGAAGGCCTCATAACATCATTTCTAAGCTTATTTTAGTGCAAAGTTATAATGCAAGATTGGTTCTAAAATCTTAAAGCAAATAGTTTTATAATTCCAAATTTATTCCAAGCCAATCCAAGCCACAAGCCAAAGGTGCCAAGGAGAGATGGAGGTAGCCAAGCTTCTATTACCAAGGACTTCATGAGCACAAGTCAAGCAAGCCACTACTACAAACGTATTTAGAGCATCCAAGGAAGGTGAAGGGACTCTTGTATTTGATTCCTTACTTTTTATTTGTGTTTGTCATTTGTTTTTATTAACTAAGCTCTCCTTAGTGTCTAGGCCTAGAGATGTTATGCTATTAGTGTGTTTATTTCATTTTGTTTTCATTTTGAAACTAACACCATACTAACCATCCTCTATTGAGTCAAATTCCTAGATCATAGATAAGTTTTATCATATTTATCAAAATTCTATGTCATATCAAGTATTTTTTGAGTCATTAGTCAAAATAAAAAAGCCATCTACTATCAAAAGTCGAGTGTCAAAAATAAAAAATTATTTATAAAGGATGTATTATCACTTGTACACGACATATTGAGTCATACATCCAAACTATGGGGAGGGATTTCTCCTTGATGAAATCATGCAAATATTGAGCTTTATCAACACATTGGCTAAGTTAAAAATACTGGAGGAAGGATAAAATGGAGGCTGGAGGTTTCATATCCTCTTTTTAGTCATCAACAATGGGGCCCAGAATGATTTGGTGACATATATAGTATGGTATGCCTTTTCATATTTTAATGTTGTGTGTGTGAAAATAAGAATAGAAGTACATACCTATTTAATTATTGAAATAAGTGAGCATCTATTTCTATATTTCCCCTTGAAGTAAAAATTGTGATGAGGACTAATAGAATGTTGTAACATGATGTAGGTTGTGGGTTAACTTGTAAAACCTTCAAGATGTTTTGGTTGTTGGTTAACCACATGTAAACCCATCCTTTGTATGGAGGTTGGTGGTAATTCAAGTGTAAAACTATCCATTTATAGGTTATTGGTAAATTAAGTGTAAAACCATCTGATTTTTGTAAGTTGGTGGTTATCCAAGTGAAAAACCATCATGTGAGTTTTTGTGAAAGTTACAATATAAGATGATATCTTCCCCATGTTCTCACTAAGGGTGGAATGTTATGGATAGCCTATCGTTAGTGCTCACATTTATATTTTTACTATTAGGTAAATTACTATTTACTAAATAGTAATTATTGAATAGTAAGTCAGTAGTTAGTTATGTTGATATATTAACAATATATCACATATAGTTAGTTGGTACATAAAATATATTGTTTATAGAAACAATATATTTTACTTATACCCATATTTCTATTAATGTGTTTGTTGTTAGCTTGACTTTATATTCTATAGGAAGTGGTTAGTTAGTCTTGGCTACTTAATAGCCCATGTATTATTCAAAATAATCAGAGTGTGAATAATATATGTTTAATTTGTTGAAGTATTATGTATGTTGTCTATCTTTTATCTCTATTATTCTAATATGTTATTTGTTTAATCTTTTACAAACTCTGATAAACCTAATCAGAGTCATGATATTATTATGAATAAAAAAACCTTAGGCACCCTAAAAATTTATTAAATGCTCCAACTACTTTCTCTAATCCCCAGATCCTTTTATTTTAAACTTTTATGCCACCCTCCACTTGGCTTTCCTATGAGGATAAAGTCCTCATACCCATGGACCTGACAGAGCCATGATCATGTCTGCTTTTAGTGATGGTATGTACCTACTTTGTTGATAAGATGATTGTTTAGAAGATGGAACATTCCATAACCATTCATATCTACCCCTACTTCAATATCTAAACATAGGTCTACTATAGATGAAAACCAATCTATTTATTGGTTTTCATATAGCTATAATATCAATGAAATGAAGCTTGCCAAGTGTTTGACCTCATTTTGATAATAAGTTACCACCCTTTTGTCTATATTAGGTCTAAAAGACCTATTCTACTATTGTCAATCAGACTTGCACTCTTATGAAGGTAGTTTCAGGGCTTCACAATTTGTTGAAACATAAAAATATTCCTAGCTATGGGTGACCTAATCAGTCGATTGAATCTCTAGATTATAAGAGCTATATCCCTTTGGTGTATCAATTAGGACCTTTGCTCTACACTACAAACTATTGAGAAAAGAGAGAGAAATTTGAATGAAAATCCTATCTAATAATGGTAATACACCTATATTTTTTATTGATCCACTCAATTAGAGCTCCTAAAACATTGATTTAAACAAGAAGGCTAAACTTTTAACTCCAATTGACTAGTATGCATAAGTATTTCATGAAAAGGTTTGATCTAGTAACTAAAACTTGAGGGAAATGAAGAATAAGCCTGATGGAAGGCACTAATTAGCCACTTACATCCACTAAAACTCCAACCAAAAGACACTTAAACATAGAGCATGACCTGCATAATTTGACCAGCTAGTAACTAGGTAAGAATAAATACTTGGCAAGGAAGAAAAAATCTATCACTTAATCAAATCAATGACATAAATACACTATACTAGCAGTTGGAATCTAAAAATAACAGTCCTTCTATTAATCTGAAAAAAGGTTACAACTCTATCTTTGGCAGAATTTTGTCTTGCCAAAAGAGGGATGGATATTATAATGGTTGGAAAATCCCACATATATAGAAAAATATACAATAGCCAAGAGGTTGGCATTAAAAAATAGAAGAAGAGGATAACTCCCACTTCAGTCCAAGTCCAATTTGTGTTATCACAGCCTTCTAAATTTGTCTTTTATTGTCTTTTGTCTTGCATGGAAAAATCCTTGGCATTGAAAATAGATGGTGGGCTCAAGCTTAGACTAATCTTCCAACATGTATAATGCTACACTAATCTCCAAAAATTGAACTCTTCTTGAGCTACTAAACATTTGAAAGGCTTTCCTTTGCATGAAAAAAACAAGTAGATATGGCACTTGACAATTAGTCAACTAGATCTCAAGACTAGTCAGTCTCTAATGGTCTATACTTGAACTGTTGGAACATTTCAAGCTTGATACAAATGAGAGTGCATGCATGGAATTTATTTTTGACTCTCCAATGTTAAACTCCTAGATTTATTCATGTAAAGTGAGCCTCCATTTTATAACTGAAGGTGTCATGTTTAAAATGGACACATCTTAGACATGTCTAATCATGTTTATCATTGCTTGCATGTTTATTAACCTATTTATTAATTGTTGAAATCCCTCTCTTTATATATTTATTTATTTTTGTGCATGTTATTTAGCTATTTATCTATATCTTTTTCCTTAACTTTCCCTTACATGTATTTGTCTCAAGTTTATTCTTTCAGACTTTTCCTTACGGGCTTGTTCTTTTCATTTTCTTGTGGCTTTATTTCCTTCATTTATTTCTATGGACATTTATTTGTCATTCTCTTGTGATCCTCTTCAGAAAAAAAGTCTGAGACTTTTCTCCTTGGGTCTCTCTTTGCCTTCAGACAAAAAGTCCAATGAAATTAATTTGAGTTTCTATTTTGTCTTTTTCCCATAGAAAAATTGTCTACAGGAATTGCCTCTAGCTTATCCTTTTGAGCCTTTCTTTTTTTACATTTCCTTAGGTAAATCTTCTAAAGTAATTCCTTTAGACTATGTCTTTGCTTTATTACTTCCAAAAAAAATTGAAGGAATTACTTCCTTGGTCTCTTTATCCCACGGGCCTTGTCTTTCTTTCTCGCAAAGTTGTGAAGTGAACCTTTTCAAAGGGCACATACCCTTTGGGATTCTTGCCAATGTCCTTTTTCTAAGGGCACATACTCTTTGGCATTGTTGGTAGTGACTTTCCCAAAGGGAAAGTGCCCTTTGGCTCTTTAAAACTGACCCTTTGGCAAAATGTATTTGGTGACCTGCCCTTTGAACTTTTGTTTATGCACCCTCTCAAAAGATAACCCTTCAACATATTTGTGATGAAATTTCCTGAAGGGTTGGTACCCTTCAAGATTTTTTGTAATGTCCCTCAATCATTTTAAAATGTCACTTTCCTAAGGGTACATACCCTTTGGGTTTTTGTTTTGAACCTTCTCCTTTCCTTCAAACAAAAAGTCTGAAGGATTTAAACCTTATGGAGCTTTTCAAGTTGCCTTTTGGACTCCTATGAATGGTCTTTTTTCCCTTTTAAAAAGTCATTCGGCTTTCCTATAATGGATAATTCCTTCAAAATTGTCCAAAGGAAATTGCCTTCTGAAAGACTACAAAATGGACCTTTCATCTAAAAACAACTCTTTGGGCTTCCCAAGTGACTCTTTGGAAGAGTGAAATAAACCTTCAATTTTTTTGAATTTGTCCCATTACCTTTCAAAATTATTAAAACTGTCATTTCTCATAATTTTTGAAAATCCCTTCAAAAATTTTCATGGACCTTGGAAATTTTAGAAAAGACCCCTCATAATTTATTCAAATAAATTGGCAAGCTCTTCAAAAAAATTGCAAATGGTAACCTCTAACACTTAAACAAAAATCATGATTATGCAAATTTTGAATAGTAGAGGTTACAATTTTAACCTGTAGGGTCAAAATTGTCAACATTTTTTGTAACTCTATTGTGAATCATGCCATCTATGCTTAAAAAAATGACCATATACATGGTATTGAACTCACTAAAATAATGGTAAACCTGGTCCATGACTACAAATCTCCTTTGACCAGACATGAAATAACCTTCATCCTTCAAAATAATAAGGGAAACACATGAAAACAAGAAAACTAACTAAGAAGTAAATGTGCACACAAGCACTTATTCAAACAAAATAAAATGAAAATATTATGTTTGAACAACACTTGGAGGAAAGCAAAACAAACTATGTACAAGGAGCTTTGCTCTTCAATAGCAATGTTTTAGATGTATACCATTGACTGGGATTGGAAGCCTTTGACCATCCAATGTTGTAAGTTATAAGGCATTGTGGGATTTGCAGCTAGAAATTGTGTATGGGCCACTCCAAAGAGAATCAAAATTGGTGTGCCTTCCTGGTTTAGCTCTATCCTCATCCCACTTGAGGACCAAATCTCCTTCTTTAAAACTTCATGAAGAAACTATTTTATCAAAAGTTCTCTTCACCTGTGCTTGATGAATTTCCATGGCTAGCATGGACTAATTTCTTCTCTCTTCCAACTCCATAAGCTTGACATATCTGATTTTTATAGGCTCATTCTTAAACAAATTAAGCTAATGCATTAGTTCCAAAGTGGGAAATTCAAGAGAAATAGGTAACCTTGCTTCCTTACCATATACCAGCTTGTATGGAGAGTTGACTATTGATCTTTTGTAGGTGATCCTATCATCTCATAGAGCTAACTTCAACTTGAGATGCCATGATCTCTGATTGTCTTCAATAGTCCTTATGATCCTCAATAGGCTCTCCTTCATAGATTCAGTAAGGCCATTGCCTTGTGAATAATAGTTTGATGAAGTGTTGAAGTAAATTCCATGTTGGACAACCCATTGATTGATCGCAGATCCTATAAAAGCTATTGTATTATCATAAATAATAGTTGAAGGAACTCCAAACCTAGTAATCAAACATTCATAGAAATCAAGAACATTAGTTTCATTTGCTTCTTTTAATGCTATCACTTCTATCTAACGTGTGAAGTAATCTATAGCAGTGAGAATCCATTTATGTCCTAAACTTGAAGGAGGATTAATGAGGCCAATAAAGTCTAATCCCCATTGGACAAAAGGTTGATCCACCACTATTGGTTGAAGAGGTAAGGCTAAAAGATTCACTTTTCCTACAAACATAGCACATTGTTTACACTTTCTAACCCATGCATGGTAATCACCAAATATATTAGGCCAATAGTACCCACCTCTCATGATCTTAAGAGTTATATTTATTTCAAAAAAATGTCCTCCACCATGTCCATTATGGAATTATTCAAGAAATCTCTGAGTTTGGTTTTTTTGTATACATGTTAGCAACATGCCATTGATATCTTTCTTGAACAAAACACCATTAATAAGAAAAAATGGAATTGATTGCAATCTAAAATATATTAGTTTTAAAGCACTAAGATGAGAGAGATAAATACCATCTTCAAGATAGCTTACCAAATCATGAAACCAATTGGAAGGTGAGGTATGACCAGATGTAGCCTCTTCATCATTTGACACCAAAATAATCTCATTAGCCTCCTACAAGTCTTGTGATAGATGCTCACATAGTCCTTTGTTTCTGATTAGCTTTGTGACCTTAATTTCCACATCATACTTTATTACCTTAGTTATCCAACCATCTATTTTCTCATTAATGTTCAAAAAGGAACTTCTTGATGCTCAGATGGGTAACCATTAAGTGTATCTTATTGTTATACAACAAGTATCTAAACTTTTTACAAGACATTATAACTAAAAGTACATGCTTTTCAATAAAATAATACATCATTTCATACTCCTCTAAGCCTTGACTGAAGAAGGCTATTGGGTGTTCCAAAGCCTCATGATTATGTTGTATAAGAATGCTTGAAATGGTGTCCATGTTAGCATAACTATATAAAATGAAATCTTTTGTGAAATCTAGATTTATAAGTGTAGGAGCACTAGCTATGGCCTTCTTAATATCCTCAAACCCTTTTATTCCTTTTTTGGACTAGCTAAAGTTTTGATTTTTCTTTAGCATGGTTGTAAGTGGCTTAGCTAAAATAACAAAATCTGTAATATATCTCCTTATGAAATTAATTTTCCCAAAAAAGCTTTGCAAAGCCTTTTTGTGCTTAGGCAATGAGAGTGCAAGAATGAATTGAATATTTTTAGAATATATGCTTAAACCATGATTTTAAACAACATGTCCAAGAAGCTTACCTTCATGAATCGATAAGACACACTTTTTGGGATTTAGAGATACCTCAAATTGCCTACACCTTTCGAACACTTGCACGAGATGAACCATGTGATCTTCTACATTATTTGAAAACACTATTATATCATCCAAACAAATAAGTAAAAACCTATTAAGAAGGTCTTGGAATGCCATATCCATGGCTCTCTGAAAGGTTGCTCTAGCATTAGACAAACTGAATGGCATCTTTCTGTATGCAAATGTCCCCTACTTAGTTGTGAAAGATGTCTTAAATTGGTCTTCTTCCTTGACCAAAATTTTATTGTAGCCACTATATCCATCCAACAAATAAAACCTCTCTAAACCTGTAACAAGCTGTAAAATTTGTTCCATTTATGACAATGGGTAGTGATCTTTAAGTGAAGACCTTTTCAAATCATGAAAGTCAACACACAAATGAATCTCACCATTCTTCTTTCATACTAGAACAAGATTTTCCATCTAAGTTGAGTGCTTTATTAGAAATATAATAGTTTATTCTATGAGCTTGTGAAGCTCATCTCTTATCAAAGGTTCAAGTTTAGGATTGATGGTCCTTTATCTTTGTCTCACTAGTTTAGTTTCCTCCTCTAACTCAATGGTGTGTTGAGCCAAAATTAGATCAAAACCTTTGAGATCACTATACTACCATGAAAATATATCAGTAAAACTTGTGCATAACTCAATAAAATCTTTCTTTTATGAAAGAGTGCATACCTTACCTAACTTCAAAATTTTACCAATTGTAATCTCTGCATTGGTATCATGCTCTTATTTTTCTGACAAGGATGACTTCTCTTTCCTAAGCTCATCATCACCACTAAAAATGTTCTCAAGTCTGACAAATCCTTTAGGTATCTTATTCATTTTTAGTTACACAATCTAATCACCATACTATTGCAAGTGCTTTGATTGGTTTCTTGAAGAAAACTCAACCTCTTCTTGCAAGAATCTCACATTTTGATTGTCATCTTTGAACACCTGCCAATTTTCATGATTAACTAGAACAAAAGGCCTTACAACCACCTTTATATGTGATTTAATTTTCTCACTTTTTATATTATTTGGGATACTGAATTGTGACCCAATAGCAGCCAACCTATTAGCATGTTTATTCTTATCTCTTGGTATTTCTTGAATGTTAAAACCTTGAAAATATTTAAGTAAATCCCAAATTTTATTCTTGTAAGATTTAAACAAAAAAAAAATTGCATACATTAAAACCTTTTACTTGGTGGACTACAAGCTCACTATCTCCAAACACTTGCAAAGAATTGACTTTCATCTTCCTAGCTCACTGCAAACCATGAACTAGTGCTTCATACTTAACAACATTATTTGAATAGCCTAGCCAAAATAAAATTTAATAAAAGAGAAATGCATTTGATTTTTTGGAGAAACCAACATCATTCCCGCTTTGATTCCATGCTTATTTTTTGATCCATCAAAGTACAATTTCCATAAACCCATTAGACTCATCTTCTTTGACCATGGCTGGAATTGGTGCATCATTCTCATGAAGGCAAAACACACCAAAACCCTCTTCTTCAATCAACTTATAAGGATCATGCTCATGCAAGGTAGAAGCCCACTCATCAAGAAACAAATCTGGAACTTCATTCAAAGATGATTCATTTTCTACTTCACTAGCTTCTAGTACTTCATTTGAGATGATATAATTAGTATTCACAACACTTGGCATATATGGCTCCATATGAAAATGTGCAATAGGCTTAGAATGAATTGTTACTTTGATACCATACCTAATTTTGAACATAAAATAAGTCCAATCAGTTGTTAGATATCCCCCAATCTTTGAGGTGAAGTCTCTTCGAAGGCACATAACAAATTAAAGAGGTAAGTCCACCACAACAACATCCTACTGAATAGTAACATTAGGACATGCATATAATGTAAATTTTATATCCTTGATGATTCCTACCATTTTTTTTTAGGACCCATCCATTTTTAATACTCCTTTAGTGTTTGGCTCATAAACAAGTCCAAGCTTGTCTGTAATCTGTGTAGGCAGACTATACTACTAGCTCCACTATCCACCATATAATTATGAAGCAAAGTATCACCTACTATCAAAGAAAAGTAAAAATGAGGAGTTTGTTTTATTTTACCTTAGTTTTTTCCACTTTTACCATCTTATTTACTTGATGTAATTATTGCTTTACTGATTGATCTAAATTAGTCAAGACAATACCTTCTTTCTCAACCAGTTTCAGAGACAATTCAAGAGTTGAAAGCTCTTGGATGAGCTTATCCTTTTGTCATAGAATTAAAAGAGAATCCCACATGCTAATGATGATATTATATTTCTTAATTTGATCCACTATACTAAAATTAGACCCACTAACCTTTGGTTGTACTTTCTAAAGCACTGGTTGTTCATGAACTAGAGGTAGTTGATGAACTTTACTAACCTCTATATTCCAATTTTTATTAGTTGTAGGAGCAGAAAACTATTCTTTTATACTCTTAAAAACAACCCTAGGAGTCCTTAAAGCATTTTTCAACTCTTGATCCTCTTTAATGGCTCTTTTTTTAGCTCTAGTTACAGCTACAACTTGACCACTTGAATTATTAGTTTCAACACCTTGAGTAAAAGCAACATGGTCATCCAATTACCAATTTACATTAATGACATCAGGCTATCCTTGAACTTGTTGAGTCTCTCCTTATGATGCCAAACCTGTATCTTGATACTGACCTCCTTGAAAATAAAACTCTTCTTGTGTCATTTGTGGCATAGTGATGTTCTGTGATATCAAGGCTTGGTTTTGAGCATCATTGAGATTTGAGACTTGTCAACCTGAATCCTAAATTATGTTGTTTTGAGGTGGGGTGTAAATAATAGCCTTTGAAGTGGAAGGAACATTAGGATCAAGGGTAGCATATGGCTTAGCTAGAGTTATGATTCCTTGTGCTTGATAAGGTGGTCTATTCTCTCTAAAACCTTGATAAGGAAGCCTTTGATTTTTGAAGGGATAATAGGTATTCCAATTTTACTATTGATAGGACCTATTTGACTAAAAATTTTGCCTTTTGAGCTGCACTATTTCATTCCCAAAAGATTGTAACAAGATTTTCAACTCACCTATCTCACTAGCTTGGTTAGTAGGGGTTTCACTTTAAGCTTGATGTGTTGGAATAAGAGCTAAGGATGGAATTTGAGGAACTTTAGGCACTGGTATAGAATTTATTTCTTGAAATATAGGCATTAGAGGTCCTGGAGAAAGCTTACCAACTTGTATCAAACTATTTTTTTCCCTTATTGTAACCTCATAAACATTTGGCAAAGTAGTACCACCCATTACCTATATCATCACACTAATGTCAAAGTTAAGAGCTTTCAAATAATACAAAAATGCATATTTAGATGATGGCCTTATCAACACAGGTATTCTAGTCCATGTCTTTTGGAATTTGAGGTTGAAATTAGACATGACCTCATGAGGAGCCCTTGTTATGGCAGTTAATTGCTCAACTAAAGATAGGTGATCAGATTTGTCTTCAAATTACTTGACCAAGGCTACACCTAATTCATCCCAGTTAGAGATGGAATTAAGTGGAAAATTTATATACCACTACAATGCTTTTCCTTTGAAGGAGGTAACCAACAATCTAATAGCAACATTATCCTCAACCATATTATGGATTGAACAAAGATTATCAATGTCTTGGATATGCTCAATAGGGGTTGTTTGATTTTATCCTAAGAAGAATGGGATGCTCTTGAGGGCAGACACTGGAATGTCATCAAACTAGGCCAAATTTAGTGGGATACCTCTATTGAACGGAGCAAACACTTGATTTTTGATAGCCATTTGGATAGTGGGGATTATAGTGCTTAAAATAATAGGCTAACCAAAAGGCAAATATTGATTTTGAGGATATGGTTTTTCCCTCCAAGACCTTTGTCTCTTATATGATAAAAATTCAAAATTACCTTTACTTGCTGACCTTATGGTGACTTTTGACATGAAAGAGCTACTGAATGATGCTATAAGCTCTATAATTAGATGTTATTTTCTTCTGCTACAAAACTTCTTCAAATATGTAAATAATTTCTTCATGGTCCCTCCAGGCATGCCAAAAACTATTGTCAATTAGACTTGCACCCCTATGAAGGTAGTTCAAGCCTTCACAGTCTAATAAAACATGAAAACAATCCTAGGCTGTGGGTGACCTAATCAGTGGATTGAATCTCTAGATTATAAGGGCTAGCTCACTTTGGTGTATCAATTAATACCTTTTCTCTATGCTACAAACTACCAAAAAAAGAGAGAGAAACATGAATGAAAATCCTATCTAATAATGGTGATACACCTATATTTTTTATTGATCCACTCAATTAGAACTCCTAAAACACTAATTTAGATAAGAAAGTTGAACTTTCAACTCCAATTGACCAATATGCATAAGTTTTTCATGAAAAAGTTTGATCTAGTAATTAAAACTTAAGGGAAATGAAATAATAGCCCTAATTGAAGGCACTAATTATCCACTTACATCGACTAAAACTCCAACCAAAAGACACTTAAACATAGAGCATGACTTATATAATTTGACCAGCTAATAACTAGATAAGAATCAAGACTCAGCAAGGAATAAAAACTATATGACTTATGAAAATCAATAACATAAATACACTACACTAGCAGTTGGAATATGGAAAAAATAGTCCTATTAAAATTAAAAACAGTTACAACTCAATCTTTGGCAGAATTTTGTCTTGCCAAAAGAGGGGCAGATATTACAATGGCTAGAAAATCCCACTTATATAGAAAAAGATACAATAACCAAGAGGTTGGTGTTTAAAAATAGAAGAGGACAACTCCCACTTCAGCCCAAATCTAATTTGTGTTATCATAGCCTTCTAAATTTGTCTTTTTTGTCTTTTGTCTTGCATGGAAAACCCCTTGGCATTGAAAATGGATGGTGGGATCAAGCTTGGACTAATCTTCCAACATGCATAATTATATGCCAATCTTTAAAAATAGAACTCTTCTTGAGCTGTTAGAACATTTGAAAGGCTTCCCCTTGCATGAAAACAATGAATAGATGTGGCATTTGACACTTAATCAACTAGAGCTCAAGACTAGTCAACCTCCAATAGTCTCCACTTAAACTATTGGAACATTGCAAGCTTGAGATACATGAGAGTGCATGCATGGAATTTCTTGTTGAGCTTTCTAACATTAAACTCCTTAAGTTCTTCATGAAAATCAAGCCTCCATTTTAGAACTGAAGGTGTCATGTTTAAAATGGTTACACATCTTGGACATGTCTAATCCTATTTATGGATGCTTTCATGCTTATTAACTATTTATTAACTGTTGAAATCCATCACTTTATCCATCTCTTTATTTTTGTGCATGTTCTTTAGCTATTTGTCTATATCTTTTCCCTTGACTTTCCCTTGCATGTATTTGTCTCAAGTTTATTCTTTTAGGCTTTTCCTTGTGGGCTTGTTCTTTTCATTTTCCCATGGCTTTATTCCCTACTTATTTCCTTCATTTATTTCCATGGACCTTTATTTTTCATTCTATTGTGCTCCTCTTCAGACAAAAAGTCCAAGACTTTTCTCCTTGGGTCTCTATTTTCCTTTGGACAAAAAGTCTAAAAGAATTATTTTGGGTTTCTATTTTATCTTTTTACCACAGATAAATTGTCTATGGGAATTACCTATGGCTTATCCTTTCAAGCCTTTCTTTTTGTACATTTCCTTGGGTAAATCTTCCAAAGGAATTCTTTCAAACTATGTCTTTACTTTATTTCCTTCGAACAAAAAGTTTGAAGGAATTACTTCTTCAGTCTCTTTATCCCACAAGTCTTGTCTTTCTTTCTGGTAAATTTGTGAAGTGAACCTTCTCAAAGGGCACATACCCTTCAATATTCTTGCTAATGTCTTTTCCAAAGGGCACATACCCTTCGACATTATTGGTAGTGACTTTCTTAAATGGAAAGTGCCCTTTAGCTCTTTGAAACTGACCCTTTGGCAAAATGTATTTGGCGACCTGCCCTTTGGACTTTTATTTATGCACCCTCCCGAAAGACAACCCTTTGGCATATTTGTGATGAACTTTCCTGATGTTTGGTACCCTTTAATATTTTTGTAATGTCCCTCAACCATTTTGAAATGTCACTTTCCTAAAGGGCACATACCCTTCAGGTTTTTATTTTGAACCTTCTCGAAGGGTTGGTACCCTTTGATATTTTTTTAAATGAACCATTTCCTTTCCTTTGAATAGAAAGTCTGAAGGAATTAAACCTTTAGAACTTTTCATGTTACCTTTTAGTCTCCTACGAATGGTATTTTTCCCCTTTTAAAAGGTCTTTTAACTTTCCTGTAATGGACAAATCCTTCATAATTGTTTGAAGAAAATTTCCCTCTAGAACATTTCAAAATGGACCTTTCATCTAAAAACAACCCTTCAGGTTTCCCAAGTGACCCTTTGGAAGAGTGAAATAGAACTTCAAATTTTCTAAAATTATCTTTCAAAATTATTGAAAATGTCCTTTCCCACAAAATTTGAAAATCCCTTCATATTTCTATCATGAACCTTGGAACTTTTGGAAAAGACCCCTTGGAATTTCTTCAAAGAAATTGGCAAGCTCTTTAGAAAAACTTTAAATGGTAACTTCCAATAGTTTAAACAAAAATCATGGTTATACAAAATTTCAAATAGTAGAGGTTGCAATTTTGACTTGTAAGGTTAAAATTGTCAATATCTACCTCCATGTACCTCTAATGATAATGCTCAATCCCTAAAATATCCATTCTGGTTCAACCTAGATCATCTTTGAACTTGGATCCTATGCATTTTCTTGCCTGGTTTGAAAATAACTTCATCAACCTCCATCGAAAGTTTCTTGAGCTTGCCTTTATTCATTGTCTATCAAATTATTGATTTAGGACTATCAAATTTAGACACTTGGCACCCTCACACTTGAATCTGATCTCCATTGACTTTTTGACCTTGCTTGCATTGTTTATTTTTATTTGTATGAATGAATGTGAGCCATAGATATTCTATCAGTTTAACGTACTTAAGGAACTTGCCACCCATGTATTTATTTTTATGATCTATTGACATTTTGACCCACCATTAATCATTGATTTTTAATTGCACAATTAAACATGCACCATAGATTTGTTTGGGCCCACTGACATCATCTTTTCCCACTCATTATTTAATATTTGATCTAGTCACCTAAGATTTTGACACAAGTTAGCCACACATTCATCCTTTTGAATCTAAATGGCTATTTCATGAGGCTTGAACTTGATGTCTATATACATGTCTTACTTATTAAGGATTTTTAAATCCAAATATTTAATTTTTATAGCTTTAACGTGATGTTACTATACACATTTCATTTTGCATGTTCAACTTTGAAGATTTAGATATTGAGATAGATAACTCAACATGACATAAAATTTGTAGAGGATAATCTAGACATGAAATACATCATGTCCATGCATTACTTTGGCTCTGGTTGACCTCTTAAGTATATATATCAAATGTGAAACTAGATTGACTTATCAATTTCTACATGATGTTTGATGATGGTCTAGTCCATCTTCTTCACTTACTCAAGTCATTTGATTATTTGGTCAATCAGGAAATCTGCTCAATTGATATATCCAAATAGAATCTTTATATGTGGGCCAAATTTGGCCAACACTAACACTATTAAAAATCCTATTAAACATATCTAATATATCTTGCTAAGACTAAATATATTAAACAAACTACATGAATGCTAGTTAGTGTTGACTATATGGCATGAAGAGCATGAAGACATTCATAGCATTATCCACCAGTTGTACTACACTGACAAACCTTGAAAGGCATATATTTTAATGTATTCAAAAAATATTCTTGAGTTGACAAAGATCTCAAGAAAATAAGTGAGGTTCCTCTCGGTGGCAGCAAGGGTGACCTCAGCGGTGTAGATGGGAATAATGACCAGGGTGTACCCAAAGAGGTAAATTAAATATGTAAGCTGATTAAAATATATACCTGCATGTCATTTGTGTGTAGGTCTTTATGGATGAACAAAATGACCCCACTCATCACTCCAATATCATAACCCAATAAAATTGATTTGGTGGAAGCCAATATTACAAAAGTTATGACAAACTTGTTCCTCTTAGGCTTTGAATTTTCCAAGGTCATCACTTATTTAATAGCCATGCCATATATCTTTGGTAAGTTTTGAGTAACCAAGGTCTCATTAGGAACATTCTTCTATGCCAATTACCCTATTTTTTCCTTTCAAATACAAATATACTAAAATTACTAAGCATGACTTGAGTACCCAAATAATGTCCTAATTTGCCATCATCTCACACTTGTATGTTATCATATGAGTCAACCCCTATGTTCTATTATTATACAGCTACATGAACATCATTATCTATTTCAAACCTATTAAATATCCTATATAGACATCCCTAGACTCTCATAGTATTCTACCTATACATGGGTAAATTCTAATGGTACAATCATTATGGCTAGTTGATAATGACCCACGCTAGATGGAATTGTTCCCATCCCAACAATGACTATTTTATTAAATCAAACCCATCCTTAGGGTTGTCCTATAAGAATTATCTATCAATGGCAAGATGAATTATTAAAATGGATCAATATATAAACAAATCAAGGATTCATTTCAAACCCATCTAATATCTATCTTGCATTTATCTATTACACATCCATATACTATCACACATTTAACAATTCTACTGTATTCTTCCCAATTTGCATATTATTCACTACGAGCAATCACAAGCCAAGTTTGAAATAATTAAAAATTGGGTCAAAGAAAGGATTGGCAAGTACCAAATCCAATAATTAGTTACATTCACATAGCAAAGGAACACAATTTCATGATCACAATGAGTGGAAGAACTACATATGGCTTGATTAAACATATTTAGGGTTTAAAGGCATAGGAGGCTAATTTTTGGATCTACATGCATCATCAGGTTTTGGGATTGAAACCATAGAGCAAGAAGTATCTACCTATCATATTGACCCAATCCTATGTAATTGACCCAACATAGGTAGTGGATAAGTTCCTAAATAGAGTGAACCATAAGCATGTTTATCCTTGATTTCCGCTTCCAAAATACAATCATAGTTAGACAATCAACCATAAAATCTAAAGTATCATGATCTCTTTAATACTTTCCATATTTAGCAGGAACACTTATGAAATTAAAAGAATCAACTATCGATCTCTTAAATTAAAATATATGCTTGAATTCCATATCTTATAATCTAAATTCTATTTCAAATTTTTAAATTCATCTCTCCCATTAATCTAAATTAAGGTAAAATAATAATTAAGTCAAACCTCCTTTAATGGATAAATCAGTTATCCTTTTGTATAGTGACGTTTGAAGAGGTTTAAAATAACCTTTATTGCTTTGTGTCTTACAAGTGACTTATAAGATAGTACTAAGGAAGGTTGATTAGATTATAGTTATATTTAGAAGGCAACAATAATTTAATGGTCATGGTTATAGTGGTATTGCTTTTATTTTATGGTGTTAATATCTTCACCATTGAGGTAATCACAAGAGTAGGAATAGTCAAACCAATTTTAAAAATATAACATCTTAATGAAAACCATCCATGGACTCTCGTAATTATTGTATATCATCCTTGGCACCAATCTACTCAACATAGAAAGGTCTTCTTTTATTAGATCACAAGTCTAGGTAGCACTTTATTCCATATTTTTATCATGGAATACAAAACTATAAATCCTTCCCCATTTCCCCCATTACCTCTGTGACATACATTGTTAGTTGTGTTGGGTGGAATTTAGCAATGTAGATTCCCTCTTTTCCACCACACCCCCAACTACCTCACCAACACAATGGTTTGGCTCTTGATAATCTATTACTAGTTCTACAAGTCCCCATTAACTAATTTGTAGTAAATAAGCCTTTTGTTATGGCCCTAACTATGAAAATATGAAGGCATGTTCATTTTATATACTTCTAAAAGTAGTTCACAAGCCCTTTGACATTCCCCCCTTTTCTTATTGTATTTTAATTGGTATTTTGCCAATTTTATTGTCTTAAATCATTAGCATATTTTTTATTAGCATAAATACACTATTTTGTCGAGAGAAGGCATTTCATCTTGTGCCACATTTTCATATAACCATATTAATATATTATTTTAAAACAAATCATGTACTTTCAAATCACATCCATTACATAAAATCTAATTCAATAAGCCTATAAAGGAGATTAGGATTGATGAAACATGCTATAGTAATCTTACTTAGATGTTAAGTCAATACAATGTGCTACACCATTGCTACTCATTATTGTGCATTGAGTGACCATGAATATCTAATAGTTGGAGTTATTATTGATCTTTAATTATTCACTCCCCCAGCATATGAGAATTACATTATCTTCATAGTAGTTTAAAATCATATATTATGTGAGTCACTTTACCCTACGAACTTCTCTTGTTTTTGAAGGCTAGGAAAACTCTTATTGAAAGACTTTGACTCTTTTAGTTATAAGAAGTCCATTTCATCTTGGGTAAGTACATATCATATCCTTTCAATTTTTAATTGGCCACATATATTCTCTACATCCTCAAAAGTTGTATCAATAATCTCCATGATCTATTAATATCTGTAGCACATGATGTGATCTGGTGATAATTTCAAATGTCTTATTGTTTTAAATGCCTTTGAAGAAGACCTAAAATGAGCAATATTGGTCTACACAATGCATATTTTCCCAAATAAACTAAGTAAATTTATAATTATCAATTAGGATGTTTTTGGCATGTAATTTGTGATTGGAGCACCTTTGATGAAGTTATTTGGTTTCTTGGTAAAAAATCTAAAGTTGAGGGTGGATCATTGTTGCAAATAATATTTATTGACATATAACTTCAGAGTAAATATTTAATTTAATTAATATTTATTTTCAATTAATTTTTTAAATAAAATCATGCATGGTTTTTAGAGAATTCTAATATTTTATTACAATTAATTTTTTGTTAATCAAGATTTATTGAAAGAGGAGAAAGTTTAGTTGTAAATAATAGTAATCAGTTCATATGTTATAAATTAACTATGGGCATGGATTTTTATAATTTAATTTGAAAGGGGCCTAAACCTTATAAGTTAAGGAAGAATGTGGTTGGAACACTATGTGTAGACTAGTTTGGTTTCTTGTTAATAAGGTTGTAACTTAGTATAGACCATTGCTGAAAAAATAATTTATTGGCATGTAACTCTAGATTAACAATATAATGTTTTTAATTATATTATTTTAATTTATGATGTAGTTTTTAAAAAAATTATTACGGGTTCATAATTGGTTTGTTAAAGTTAATTTTAAGGGAATTTTATTGTGACATCAAAATTGGTCCCCATTTTGCATACATTTTATCACAATTCATTAAAGGCTTCAAGAATTTATGCTCAAAGCAAAGTTTAGAGTGATTTGTTGGCCCACTAAAATAATTTATGAATACTATTAAATTAGTGGGTTGTATAATTGGTATGCCTAATTGAGATTTTGTATCATGTGTAAAATATTTTTTAATAGTGAAACTCATTTCAATTATTTGTCAGCTTCATTGGAGACTAAATGAAGCATATTCCATATTCCTTCATGCAAATTTTATATGTAAATGATAATCATTTGGGTTATAAAATCACAGTTGAGGAATTTGAGTATGATGACTAAGCAAAAAATAAGTTTTGGAGGAAGAGATGCTCAAAATATTACAGGTGAAGAAAAGTATAAGAGTTATTTGGGAGATAAATAGGGTGTTTAAAAAATGCAAGTTAGGAAAAGGATATGGATCAATCAAAAGGAAAAATTATATACCTGCATATAATTTTTCAAGAGAGTTATGAAGATGTTGACAAAAATATTGATTATATAATGGATTTGATGTGTGATTATTGACTTAAATTCAAAGCTTAAAAGTGGAAACGAGAAACTATAAGCGTGAATTAATAACAAAAAGATATTAGTTACAAGTTGCAATCTTATTTAACAAATGTCCATTGTAGAAGTTAATTGATTTCCTTCAATCATTATTCATGCTTCTAAATATCAATTATTTTTTAATGGGGAGATGACGAAGGCCATTTTTAATGGCATTGGACATCAATGGCAAAGAACATAGTAAAATTTGTCTATTCTCCTTCATTGGGTTTAATTAGCAATGTTCAAATTTGTTTACTGAGATTGATATAATTATCTCATTTAATATTTGAGTCTTATTTACCTGATTTGTTAGTTTATTAGATGTTTATTTGTATATTGATGTTCATAAATAATAATAATTTATTTTTATCACCCACTGTAATAGAATGCTTCATAAGTATCATCAAACATTTCATTCATAGAGGTTTCATATTTTTGTGATATAAGTAGACAAATGATATTATGATAGTTGTTAAAATGGCTAGAAAGTTTAGAATGCATCCAAAATAGAATAATGATGAATAATGAATTTATTTTAAAGTCCTCTTCTTTGAATTTTTGATACATTTACTTTAATAAAAGTAATTAAAGATAGTACTACTTATATAAGAGCATATATAAGTTAATGGCAAAGGCAAGAACAAAAACATGACAAAACCTATCTAGTATGTTATATTTGAATAAAAATACCAATTTTTTGAATGATTTTGATATTTATATGTGAATCCAGACATGAAAAAGATCCCTATAATAACTTGGAAATTTTTCTATGGAAGATTATTATATAATAGTGATTAAAAATTTTACCTTAGATCAATGAACTAAATCTGGTCTAGTGGCATTGGTAGTGGAGGGAAATACACCTAAATATAAATGAAAAGAAAAAAAAATCAAGTGATTAGTTTATAATGACTTTGAAAGTAACATGACTCAACATGAATAATCATCCATTTTAAAACATTTCTTTTTTTTAGACAAAAAATATTCATAAATATTTTGGTGTAGTTTACTCAGCTCTCAAACTTTAATGGGTTATGATAGTTTTGAAATGGTGTTGGCCATTAATTATAATAGAGATGTCATGTATCTATGACTTCCCTTTCATAGGAATAAAACAATATGGTTTGTAACTACACTCTACTAATTGGACATGAGCAAAAATGAGATTAACAAGGTCGTAAATAATAATAACAAATGGCCACATCAAACACCTCTCTATATCATAGGGTTTTAAAATAAATTTTTAAGTTGTTTCGAGTATTTTTCCAATAGATGGTGAATTAATTTTAAGTTTCCAATGTCTTCACTTATTGTTTTATGTGGTTGATAGGTGAATGGTACTTGGTTAATTTATAAGACACAATTTTATTATTTTTATTGTTAGATATTGATAGGTTTATTATAAGATTCATATTTGAAGTTAATATTTAATCTAAATAATTTGATTATAGAATTTGTGTTTGGCTTATATATTTGATTAATTTTTTTATATGAAATATATTTTTTATGATTTTATCTAAAATTTATAGGTTCTATAGTTTGTAGTATAACTATAATTGATAATTTAAAAGGGGCATGACTCTTGTAATAAAACATTCACTTAATAAATAAAATTTACAATTTTATACATATATTTCCCTATAGGTAGGTTGTCAAATTAGTATTTAAAATTTTATGATAAGTTATCGATATTGGTATGTGTATTTATATACATATATTAAAATAGTTGTTGAGGATTAATGATTCGTAAGAACCCTCTTTTATTGTTTATTTTTCAATATAAATAAAATACTTTCTACCCACCTAAGTGCACGATGATAAACAATTGAGAAGCCAAACATAAAGAGTTATCAATAATAATCCTTCATTCATATATTCAATAAAAAAGCATACATACATACATATATATATATGAGATCTTGATCCTATATCCAAGGAGAGTGAGTCTCTATAAATAAATAACTCTAAAAAATTTACACTATTCTACATGAGTTGTTGTAACTCACACAACTAATATTATTATATGAGTTGTTTATTCAATAACTCTAACAATATTTACATTTACTATTTGTGTGAGTAATTCTCACGTTATTATAAACACATAATTAGTAATATTAACACTATAAAACTCTAACATTCACTCCTTGTGAAAATTATTAATTCCTAGCATACGCCCCTTTAATGTGAACATGGGGAAAACATCAATTTTGTATCTGCACCTATGCTCATGATTTGGTGATTTTATTAGGACAACCATAAATGTTAATGATGGTTTTGCATATGGCTAATCAACAACCAAAAAAGGATGGTTTTCAAGTGATTTACCAACAACCACAAATGGAAGGTTTTGTAAGTGGCTTACCACCAACCACATCATGATGTGAAATAATTTTATCAACTCTCTTCACTATCCTACATCCAGATAAAATACAAAGGAATGTTCATGTCACTTGTTACAAATATGAACAAAAATATAACATTTGTTCAGATTCATACACAACTCAAATCAAACACCTAACTAAAATAAAATGCCCCATGAAATCATATAGACTTCATTGTTATTGACTGAAGAAAGGCTCTGGAAACCTCCTTCCTCTGTTGCTTCTAACCTCCAATAGGTGAAATTATTTAATCATTGAATGTGTCAATGAAGCTCCACCTTTACATGCCATTTTTTATGACAAGACTCCCCCACATACATAACTAACACTTTTGATTGAAGATGTCATATTCACCCAATAATGTATCTGTATAAAAGAGATTTTTAATTTTAACAAATTTAACATATTTTATTGACATCAAAATGACTCTTAATTTTAATACTCAACTCACTTTGTTTTGACAATTTTAACTTAAATTTTTTTATGATTGACATGTAACTTTCAATTATAGTAGGAATTAATTATAACTATATAGATCTAATCATAAACTATGAATTATGAACCTAAATTCAAAAACTCAACTCTAAATTAAAGACTATTTTAATGTATAGACTTATCGAATACCGAAGAAATAGACTCTATCTATTATTGACTACACACTACTAATAAAACCATTAGACAACTAACAACCGAGGTATAAATGACAAGTACATGTATACAAAAGACTAATATCCTTATCAAAACTTGATAATTAGAATGCATAGATTTGTAGACTTGCAAGTGTGGAATGATGACGAGTCAGACTAGCCTCACATGGTGGCAGATTTGATGAATAGAACTGTAGATTTTTTTACGAATAAATTTGATAAAAATGACAAGCATACAAAGAATGAATGTAGATTCTATAAGGCTCAGAATTATTAGTGTTGGTTATTAAGGATGACAATGATAAATTTGTGCTACTACTCCCATTGTTTGTGATATTACTTGGTATATCTTCACTACCTAATTAAATAATGATCATCTAAACACATCTCAGACTTATGGGTAGGCCTAGATCATAGATTTCCAAATTTTGTGAAAATGTCTCAGGCATAAGACACATCTCAAAGCCAAATACTTTATGTGCCTAGATATTTGAATAGAATTTACTTCATTCAAAGTGCTCCTATCAGATTATGAAGCAACCTTGCACCCTTTAATCCTCAAGCATTCCACACACTGCTATAATTCTCACAAAATATCTCGCTTTGGCATTAATGACAATGTAAACAACCTCAAATTGAGTACCATGTTCTCACAAGATTTTCCTTACTCTGATATCACTGAAAAATAATTAAAAAGCCAAACATAGAGAGTTTTCTATAATAATTATTTGTTCATATATTCAATAGATAAGAGCTCACACACACACACACACACACACACACACACACACACATAGGAGACCCTATTCTTATATCCAAGGAGAGTGAATCTTCATAAATAACTCCTACAATAACTCTACACTATTTTACATGAGTTGGTATATTTCACACAACTAATATTGCTATATGAGTTGTTTATTCAATAACTCTAACAATATTTACATTTACTATTTAGATGAGTAATTTTCATGTTATTATAAACACAAAATTACTAATGTTAACACTATAAAACTCTAACCCAAGTAAATTTATTTCGAATGATTTGTATTATCAATTTTTTTAAAGTGTTAAATTTTCTCTAACCATGAATATTATGCAAAAATAAAATATTATTTATAAAAAAATATTTAATATTAAGTATTTTTATTATATAATTTAGTTTTAAAAAAAAAATTGACACACACACACACACACACACACACACACACACACACACACACAATCAACCATCTTTTGATCAACATGTTTATTCTCTACCTCAGTATCACACTTATCAAGTAAATAATGTTTATGTATTCCTCTCAAGTGGCCCTCAAACAACCTATCAACCCTATCATGGCCTTTGTCCTCCTCCCACCCTTGTATATAGCCAAGGTCAGCCTCATTTGCATTTAAATCAATCCTCTAATTCCCTTTGTCAAGACCAAGGTTATCATGTTATATCCTTGTAAATATTCAAGTAAGCATTATTAGTTTATATTGAGTTGATAAGGGAGATTAGTAGGGGTTTAGAGTTTTCTCCAATCATCCATACCCATGTTATACAAGAGGTAATGAGTGCTCTTCAATTGGTCAAGAATAGATGGTCAGTTTGTGAGGGTGAACAATGCTCATCTTGTAAGAATGAGGACATAGTAATGATGAGAAGCATGATCTAGAATGTAGACAATATGTTGATATCTTATGAAGAGCAGTAGGCTCATTTGGATCAGTCTTATGTGTCCTCTCCCCTCTAAGATCCTCAAGCTCAATCTTCAAGAGTACCTAATTAACCCCCTAGTCAACCTTGTCAAAGTCCATCCTTGTCAAAACTCAAAGAGGCAATACTGCACTAAGTAAAATAATCATTAAAATCAATGAGGGGGTTAAGCTTGAACAAGAATTCCCCATTCATGCTATGGAGGGGATAAGTATATTCTTGAAAGATTCTAAATATTATTCGTGTGTGTGTGTGTGTGTGTGTGTGTGTGTGTGTGGGTGTGTGTGTGTGTGTGTGTGTGTGTGTGTGAGAGAGAGAGAGAGAGAGATTAAACACAAACAAATATATGAGCCCTCCTATATTAAATAACATTTTTTAAGATGTGAAATGAACTTTTGGTATATCTTATAAATATTAAGTGTATTTTTTCTTATGCCATATTTTTAATGTCTTTTAAGTATGCAATACACATTTTATTATAAATATTATTAGGCAAGTCAAATGAAAATTCGATAGATCCTTCTAAAAATGCAAAACTCGGTATGAAATGTAAAGGCCTTATAAACATTTTAATCGGTTATATTTACTAGCTCTATATAGAAATGCTACAGTATCTTTGTATAATATTATGATATATGTTAAAATACCTTTTTTCATATTAATCTATTTGAGAAATTCACAACAAGTTTACATGTCTTATTGTGAGTGTGTTGCATGACACAAAATGTTTTTAAAATACCCACCATATTTGCATGGTGTGAGATTATAAAACAATGAATATTGAGTTTTTGAGGTGTGTGATCAATGCATGTTTAGTTCTACATAGTGTGTGATGATTGACCAATCCAAATTGGGTTTACATGGTGCCATTTAGGAGATCATTGTATGCATGGGGGTGTCACCTTAGTAAAGTGGTACATAACATGTATAATAATACAAGGAGTGATTTTTATTTACAAACTTTGCATTAGTATATCAATAAAAATATCGGTGATAGTGTAAAAAGGGGTCCTAATAAGAATAACATGTAGTGATAAATCCTAAAAATAGGGTAATATTTAGAATCTTATGATTACACAAGTTATGAACATTAATTACCTACTAAACCTCTATAGATGTATGTTGGTTTTGTGACTAATTCATGTTAGGTTTACATGGTCTAATGGTATACAACAATAAATCGATGCATGATTGATTTGTATGGTGCTTAGTGATATACCATTTTAATTTGGGAATGCATGGTGTGCAATTTTTTATTAATGTGCTGAGGTTCCATATGGAGTGATACCACTAACAAACTTGTTTAGTGGTCAGGAGGAGTGTAAAAAATGACCAATGTACCTGAAGATTACATGGCATGAAAAAATAATAAGATGTAATTTATGTTCACATGGTGTGCAACGACTAGTGATGTGTTTTAGGTTACATGGTGCACTACAAGAGATTAATGCACTTAAAGGTTGTGTGGTGCATAATGATCAACTGATGCATTTAGGGGTCAAATGAAATATATAGGTTGATTGATGCACTATACATATGTGTGTGAGATCATTTTTCACATTATGCAATGATTGACCAATCAAGATTTGGTTTAAATATTGTATGAAACTCAACTAATGTACACTTGGTTTGTATTGTGTACATTAGTTGACTAATCAATGTTTGTCTTGCATAGTCAATATTGTGCACAATAATCAATCGATACATATTGGGGTCATGTCATACTTAGTGGTCGAATAATGTGCATTATATTTTTATAATGCATAATTATCAATCAATGCATATTAGTGATCAATTCACAATATGCTAACATGGTACTTATAATCATGCCAGTGTATGTTAGGTTCACTTGTCTTTTAGTGGTAAACAAATGTATATTGGTTTTGTAGCTTAGTTAAACTATAGACTTTTGGATCGCATGGCAAGGAAAATTTCATTAATGTAATTTGAGGTTGCATCATGTGCAACATATGCTTGATGTACTTTGAGGTCGCATAACACATAATACCTTATCGATACACAACACGGTCACATGGTATACAATGATCAATTGATGCACTTCAGTGTCACATGGTGTGTAAAATATGATCAATGATAATGTGGTGTGTAGTGATCAACGATGAATTCAAGGTTGCATCGTACACTATGACATGTCAATACACTTTGGGGTAGCATGAGTATCAATAATGAACAATGCACTTTGTGGTTTCATGGCTCATAATGAGTGATTAATGCATTTATGGGTTAGGTGACCAATGGATTATGGTGTTATAAAATGTATCTTGAGGTTATGTGACATGCAATGCTTGAAAAATGTGTGTTGACTCACATCATCTTGTTAGATTACATGGATCATAATGGATGAATAATGCATATCGAGGTTGCATCATATTTCTTGTTCAAATAATACACATGGTTTGTATGTGGCACAATGGTCCAAAAATATAGGTTGAAGTTACAAGGTGAGTATTAGTTGAATAATACACATTGGGGTTACATGTTATGTTGGTCAAAATATACAATAGATGTCATCATAAAACATTTGATTTAGTAGTGGGTCCATTCACTCTTGATGACTAAAAATACATGTAAATTTTGCACAACTTGTAGGGTGGACCAATGCATAACAAAATCCCATGCCACACATTAGTTGAACAACATACAATAAGGTTACATGATGTCTAGTAGTTGAATAACACATTATAGAGTTGCACAATGCCTATTGGTTGAGTAATACATGATGAGGTCCCAAAATGTACAAACATTAGAATTAAATGATGTATTGTGCTTAAATACTTGTGGTGGTAAAAAATTGCAAGTAAAAAGTCACAAAAGTTGTAGGGATAAAATGATGCACACTTGTGATATTTAAATAATAAAAAATGGGGTTGCATGATGTAAAGGGTTTAAAAATACATTATGAGTTTAAATGATTCTAAATAGTTTAGTAATGCATGTCGGGGTTGCATAATGTGTAATTGTTTATATTGCATGATGTTTAGTGGTTGAACACCTGCAGTGGTAAAAAAATGTATGGTGGGGTTACATACTTTGTAAGAATGGAATAATGCAATTATGTGGTGGTTAAGTAATGCAATATGAGGTCACATGAGTTTAAATGGTTTCAAAATACATGATGGGGTCATAGAATATGTGATTATTCATTTTTTATGACAAGACTCCCCCACATACATAAATGACACTTTTGATTCAAAATGTCATATTTACCCAATAATGTATCCATATAAAAGAGATTTTTGATTTTGACAAATTTAACACATTTTATTGACATCAAAATGACTCTTAATTTTGATACTCAACTGACTTTGTTTTGACATTTTTGAGTTAAATTTTTTATGATTGACATATAACTTTAAGTTATAATAGACATTAACTACAACTATATATCTCTAATCATAAACTATGAATTATGAACCTAATTTTAAAAACTTAACTCTAAATTAAATACTATTTTAATGTATAGACTTATTTAATATCTAAGAAATAAAATCAATCTATTATTGACTACACGCTACTAATCAAACTATTAGACAACTGACAACTGAGGTATAGATGACACGTACATATATACAAAAGACTAATCTCCTCAAAAACTAGCAATCGGGATGCATAGATCTGTAGATTTACAAGTGTGGAATGATGATGAGTCAGACTGGCCTCACACGATGGCAAATTTGATGAATAAAACTATAGGTTTAGTCAAGAATAAATTTAACAACGATGACAGTCACACAAAGCATTAATGCAGATTCGAGAAGGCTCAAAATTGTTGGTGTTGGTTATCAAGGATGACCATGATAAATGTGTGCTACTACTCCCACTGTTTGGGATATTACTTGGTATATCTTCACTACCTAATTAAATAGTGATCATATAAACATGTCTCAAACTTGTTGTTAGGCATAGATCATAGATTTCCAAACTTTGTGGAAATGTTTCAAGAATAAGACACATTTCAAAACTGAATACTTTATGTGCCTAGCTAGTTGAATAGCTATTACTTCATTCAAAGCGCTCCTCAGGAGCATGTATAGGTAAAATATCTATCACTGTGGTATTTGTGATGATCTATGTATGTAAAATATGATTGTAGTCATGAAACATAAATAGTAGGAATAGGGATTCGTGGAACCCATCCTTGAATCGTATACATTTTATTTGAAACAATAGTAATAAGAACATGTGTAGGTTCTCTAGATATCTAAATATGGTGAAAAATATGTAAAGATTTTCTAAAACCCATTGTGGATCTCTAATGCAAAGGTATCTCAAGTATTGGCTACCTAGTAAAGGGAATTACCTATTGCTTACCCTTTTTCAAAGGACTAACCATAGGAGGTTTGATAATTAATTATCTGGATATAAATTTCTCTTGATTAAGAGGATGTTCATATGGAATTCTATAAACTAAAATTACATGATTGACATGAATGTATTTAACACACCCATGCATTGTATAAGGCATTGTTCGAAGTATATGTATTCAAGGCCATCCCAATAACATATTAAATACACCCATGGAAGGTATAACTAAGAAGTTAATAACCACATATGTAAGATCCACATGTAAAGGTAAGTTAATCTCACCAAGAACCTGTTATGATGTCCCATCAAATTCTCTAATTGATTTGGTTGAAATATGTAAATTATGATTTATATAACCCAAATTATTAAGTAATGTCATGGTACAAAAATTATCTCTTGCACCATAATTGATCATAACATTTTGTATATGTTGGTGGTCAAGGTATGTTTGAATGAATAAGGAATGAAGATCTAATTCATCATCTATAATTTCATTGTCATCAAAAGTAATGGAGGGTCTTTGAACCATAGGAGGTGTATAGGTACCAATAATCTCATCCAATGGGTGCTCATGATGAGATAGAGGAGGGTACGTATTATATGCCATTTACATTATTGGATCCTTCTTTGAATGATCTTATAAAGGATTATTAAATATTTTCTACTTATGGTGGTCACTAGGTTGTGAATATGATTTCTTTGGGGGATCATCAAATGTATTCTTTTGGTCATCAATGAGGTCTTGGATCTTATGCTTCAAGGTAAAACATCTATTCATATAATGCCTAAGGACTTGGTGATAGCTACAATAATCATGCGCATCATACCCTTTGGGTAGAGGTATACTCATATCAACCTCTATAGAATTATGAAAAGATATAATATGACACTCTAAAAGCCATGGGAATAATGTAGGAGACTTAGGTAAGCATGTAAATTATCTTCATGATGCATTGGATAAGACAACATAATTAAGTTGTTATGACACCACATTAACCATGGTGGTTGTTTATTTTTTAGAGACATGAGGTTTTACCTTATAACTTGGCTTAATAATAAACTTAGTATTAGATGTAGATGTAGCTGGTGTATTTTCTGCATATTTTTGTTTATTCAATGAGATAAGTTTCATTTTGTGATCATAAATAATATAAAATAAGTCATCAAAGGTTTGAAATTTTTAAAAACAATGGACTCATGTAAAGGAGAAAGCAAACTTTACTTGAAAATATCTTGAATCTCTTTGTCTACCATAGGATTCATCATTTTAACTAATATTATTTTTTATTTTAAGACATATTCATTGATAGTTTTATTAGTTCCTTGTTTGATTTTTACAATTTGGGCATAGGAAAAATTTTTGGTAATGTTAATATAGAAATATGCTAAAAAGGATCTACAAAGGGTTTGAAGACATTTACTAATTGAATATGTAAATCATAAAACCACTTAAAGCAAAATATTTTAAACTCCTTGGAAATAATTTGGTCAAAAGTTTATCATTGGAGGTATAATCAAGGCATGCCGCATAGAAAGATCAAATATGTTAGGTAGATATAGGTATTGAAACCGGTATTTGAGTTGAAGGATTTAGGTTTTCCAAGGCAGATGTAGAAATACTTGTTTCAAGAAATAATGGGTGAAATACATTACATGTGCCCCCATTAGAAGTATGAAGTAGTAATGTGATCAATGGGAAGTTTATTTGTATATGGTGATGACCCATAGTTTGAATAACATGATCAATAGATGGATTTGCTTGTTCATCTATGTTTTTTCTTTTTTAGTTTCTAATATGGTTATTAGGATTTCATTAATATATTTAGGGTTTTGATGAATATGATCATGAAATAATGTAATTAATTGCACTTACTCATGATTTATTTGCTCATGTTCATTCATTTCTTTAGACTCATGGTTTTCATTATCATAATCTTTTTCTATTATAACCTCATCAATGTGTTTTTCATTCTCAATATTGGTATCATCATGATCCATATGATTAAGTCCTCATTGGTTCTATTTGTATTAGGTGGTAGGAGGAGAAGTTCAAAGTGTTAAATAGGCACACCTCCGAATATGGGGCTATGCCTAGGTCATATGCAAAATAATATAAGCAAGAACTAAAAAATTATAACAATCTAAAAACCTAGTTGACTAGAAACCCTAATAATAATAAAAAATTACATTCATAGAAATTGGGTTCACCAAATGTTCAACCTTAAAATATAGATATGGGGAATATAGGGTTAAAAGGGTAGGGATAACCCATGGCACAAGGATGGTAGATGATCTCTAAAGTAGATCAATTATTTGTGAAACTAAATTAAAACATATATTGAATTTAGTATGTTGAGATATGCTAAAGATAGAAAGTATAGTAATGTTAGATATTGTAATGGTAATGAACAAAAGATACTTAGTTCTAATGCTAACATAGATCTAGATTTGGAACAGACATAAAGTGGACTGAATCTAGATTCTAGAATAGTTGTTTGACTTTATAAATTGTACCTCTATAATTATAGACACTTGTGTTGACTTGGGACGGTTGTGTCGACACTATAGTTTGACTTAGACATAGGTATCTAGTATGAAATACTTGCTAAAACTAGATGTGACCATCTAGATGCTTATGGGTTCTATGTCATGTTTGCTCTAGTGTATTTAGATCTAGGTCATGGACTATCGCTCCTTGTCAAATTGCAAAATCATATTTTTTTATCTTCATAGTGGTTGTGAGAAAAATATGTTAGTGTGCACATACTATCAATCTACCCCAAAGACCCCTCTATTAATGAGTATTGTCTACATAGTCAATACTTATAAGAGGGACTCAAAATTGCATAATTATCCCCCACATGTTGGATTATTTGGTGAATCATGCAATGTGTGATAAGTAAGTACAATAATGACCTAGATTTTAACTTGGAAAATGTGGTTCATGGAGTGCTCCTTTAGTAATTCAGACCTATAGATAGGTTATCCCTATGATTTATATGGAAATAGGAGAAAATAGGGAATTTTTGCTCACATGAGTGCTTGACTTAATGCCTTTGGTAAGTTACCTTGTGATTTTATAGGTGTTTCCTAGGTGAAGAATGAAGAAGGTTGATATTGAATTTATATCAATCCCTTTGGAAAATATCCCACATTAAAGCACTTAGGTCAACCATAGGAATATGTTTCATTTCTAAATTGGATGGATTTATGGCACTAGACACTTGCATCGACATAGGTGTCTGATTGGGACACAAGTATCCTAGCAATTGGAAAATAGATCTAGGTCTAGAACATGTAAAAATGGAAGATAAACAAGTTTATAACATTGTAGGTGAGATAGAAGGTATGAGTCATTAGAATAACATTGGTCAGACTAAGAGAAGTAATTAGGCATAGAGAAATAGTGTATGCAATCCTTTTAGCAGTAAGAAAGGTCTAGAAGTTGAAGGTGCATCCATTATATGTATTTACCAAGTGTACAAGTCTAAGATGTTATATAATTTATAAATAGTGTCTAAAATAGTAAGGGAAAAATACATGTATTGGTAGGATTATTGAGAACTAGAGGATTTTGGTGTATATCTCAAGAGAAGGAACTTAAACCAAAATATGAGGATAAAATGACCAAGTTCAAAAATAGGATGGATAAAACTTATGGGTTGATTAATTCACATATTTAAAAAGAGATAATATTTATTTTAGCATACCAATTTTACATTATCAACATGGTTTAATCTTTTTAAACTCTTTAGTCAACTGATGAGATCTAAACCAGGTGGATTATCATAAAACATTTTTAGTGATACTACCAAGCCCATTTTTATGGCTTATGGTTCCTACTCTATGTCTACCCAATACTTTTAAACCACCTCTAGAGGTTTGTGATATCTTAAATATCATCAATCTACCTCCACCAAATATCACATATACTTCTTATGATGGCACAATGTAGTCTACAGAAATCACATGTGGTTCAATGCATGTGTGCATGAAACCTTATATGGTCTTCATTAATGGATTTTTCATGGTATCATACACCAATAAATAAAATGCTAAGGTTTACTCATATTTTGTATTACCTCTAAGTAATGAGAGATTTGTTTCCTTCATTCCTTAAGTGGTGGATCCCACCATATGTCTTGAAGTGTTATAATGTCCATGTTAGGACATAATCAGAACAATTTTAGTTTTCTAACAAACCCTAAATAAACACATGCAATTTTTGATTTTATGATTCAAAACCTAAGAAAATAAAATTTAGAATTATATATATGCTAATTTTATGTCACAAATATAATATTTCATTCACCAAAACACTTTCCAAAAATTATATAAAAACACCCATGCAAAAATATCTCAAATCTAATTTTTTTGAATTATTTCAAGGTCTAAAAAGTACAATAAAAAATACCAGCTGATAGAATGAATGTTGAAACACCATGAAAACATCTAAAGTTTCCCTAAATCTATCATTTTTTCTTCCCAAGTGGGTCGCTACCCTAGGAGGGCATTCCCAGGTAATTTGTTGATCAAAGAGGGCCTCAAATGTGGATTGTTGCCCTAGATAGGGTGGATAATAGACTTACCACACTTCAATAATCCTCCCAATTGTTGTGGTTTATTAAAATTATGCCCTAAAATCTTTCAACCAAAAATTTATACTCAAATATGACCTCTAAATGAAGTCACCTAAGGATTGGTTGGAGGTTTTCATCCCCAATAGTTATGTAATGAGGGTTTTGGTCCTTAATGGCTGCCAATCCAAATAATTGTGCTTAATTTTTTTAATTTAGTGATAAAAATAACATGATCCTTAAAATGAACCTCCTCCTTCCTTTATATAACCTTTACTCCAAAAAGGCCTTCCTAAAAGGGAGTGCTCCACCTAAGGGAGAATTCAAACATGCCAAAAAGCAACTTCCTTATAAGATCACTTAAGGGATAACTATCCCATGACCTATAAATTCCCCTTCGTAAGTCAATATTAGAAAAGGGTTATTAACAACTCTAAACATGAAAAGGGGACATTACAGTCCTCCCCTCTCAAA
>JARHVA010001483.1:475000-497500 GCA_037957365.1 Torreya grandis
TCAACCTCCCAAGTGCATATATCAAATGTGTAACCAAACTACTCTGTCCATTTTTACATGAAGTTTGATGATGGTCTGGTTCATCTTATTCACTTTCTCAAGTCATTTGATCATTTATTCAATCAAGAACTCTACTCAATTGATCTATCTAGGTACAATATTTGTATTTGGGCCAAATTTGGCTAACATCTTTGGTGATTCATAGGAAAGCATGCCTGCGATGCTTGAGAACCTAGACTAGTTACCTTGTCTGATCCATTGGGTATGGAGTTATAAGCTGATCTGAATTGAGTAAGGATATGCCTTTCTTGAAAAAACTATCTTGAAGCAATAAGGACCAAAATAATCAAAATGAAAAAAATTTCCCAAGGCACTTTGAAAAAGGAAACACATAATATAAAAATAAACTAACCTAAACAAAGCAAGGGAAACTAACCTACTACATAAATGTACACATAGGCACTTAGATAAAAGCATGAAATCCAATCTAATATATATAATATTTTACATCAATTTACAAGAAACTCCCTCTTCGGTCAAATGGAAAAAAATTAGTATCATTCACTTGTAACAAACTAAGATGAAAAAACCTTGATTTGAAGGTACCAAAAATGGTGAATCAAGCAGCTTGATGGCCAATCCTTTTGATATGCTCTCTAACAGATGAAATTAAATAAACATGTCTCTAATGTAGACATATTGGTCTAATTCTTCCAAGCTTGGTTCATATTGGATTGTAGGAATACTTGCTTGATGTTGATCATCACTCTTGAGAAAGCCTTGCATGAAGACTTTATTTAGGCTCTTAGGAACAACTGCACTTGGTTCACTTCATGGTTTAAAAATACCATATCCTTCCCCCTTGTACGTATGCAAATTAGGATTGATCATTATTAGAGCAACATGCTCATAGGTTCCTAGAAGAAGGACATGTCCCTTAATCTCTTCTAAATCTTTAGTTATGGGATTGAACTATTTCCACAACCCTTCAAAATTTTCAATGGTATGTTCATCAAACTATGTCCATTGATCATTTCAAATGTCTCTTTCATCAATATCACACAATATTTCATCTTGATCTTCAACTATAAATGAGGGTTGACTTCACCATCCAAGGCCTGAAATAAGACACCTATCTTGCTCAAGCTCTAATCAGCCTTCCTCTTGCTCCAAGATTTCATGTTCATCTTGAGGATCATCATCTTTAGGAAAGTTTTCAATACTAATTTGTTCCATTTCACTTAATAAATCTAAGCATAAATGTTTCCATTGATCTTCTAAGTCACTTGAGCTTCCCTTGACCTCTATAATAGGTTCATGAACTCTATCTTATTGCTTATCATCAAGCTCTTACAACTTGAAAGCTGAAACATGCTCCTCCCTATGAAGTGAGGTGCCTATCATGATTTATTCCTCATAGACACTTGCATTGTCCTCCTGTGGCTCACCTATGACTGCAAGCTTCTCTTTTATCCTTTATAAAATAGATTTTTTTCTCTAAGAGGGAGATGGAGGGAGGGTGAAGAAGTCCACTCCACTTGTAGCTTAAGAGAGTGTTTTTATAGTTAGGTACCTTAAAGGGTCTCTTTGGTGGCTCTTGAGGAAAGGAGAGAGAGTCTCAAAACTCTTGTATACCAAGCTCATTGAGTTGAGTTATGGTTTTTTTTATTTTAATTTCTTACACAACTAACTCCTTTTCTAAAAAAATAGGTTCTTAAACTGCCTCAACTAACACCTCTTCCTTCTTATTTATGCCTTTTTTAACTAATTTTCATGATGGAAATGATTATGGAACAAACACCTTTTCTTCCTTTTGAACAGTCATAGGAGAGGGTTGTCTTACAAGTGACAGCACAACATAGCCAAGGTCAAATGTTTTAGAGAAGATCCATGATGGGATGGGTTCATGTTCTTGAATGCGAATGGGCATAGGGATACTAGGGTAAACTAATTGATTCAGGTTTGACATACTCTTTTTCCCACTTCTCAAAAATCTTTTTAATATATAATACCCACCTTTTCAATTCTTGCTTCTCAACCTGTGGATAGTCATCTTCTTTAATGGATGCCCACACGTTTCAAAAATATTTCAAGAATATCCTTATCCCCTCCATAACATGAATGGGGAATTCTTGTTCAAGCTTAACCCCCTCATGGATTTTCATGATTATTTTACCTTGGTACAGTATTACTTCTTTGAGTTTTGACAAGGATGGACATTGACAAGGTTGACTACGGGGATGATCAAGAACTCTTGAAGGTTGAGCTTGAGGCTCTTAGAAGGGACAAGACACATAAGATTGATCCAAATGAGCCTACTTCTCTTCATAAGATATAAACACAATGTCTATATTTTGGATCATACTTCTCATCATTATTATGTCCTCATTCTTACAAGATGACCATTGTTTACCCTAAAAAATTGACCATCTATTCTTGAAAAATTGAAGAGAACTCATTGCCTCTTATAGAACATGGATAGGGATGATTAGAGAAAACTCCAAACCCCTACCCATCTCCCTTATCAACTGAATATAAACTAATAATACTTGATTGACTCCTGACAAGGATATAGTAAGAGAAGCCTAGTCTTGACAAGGGGAATTAGAAGACTAATTTAAATGCAAAGGAGGTTTAAATTAGTCATATGTAGGGGTGGGAGGAGGACAAAGGCCATGATAGGGTTGATAGGTTGTTTGAGGGCCACTTAGGGGGAATACATAAACATTATTTGCCTGATAAGTGTGATTATTAGGTAGAGAATAAGTATATTGATCAGAATATGGTTGATTGTACATACTAGATTATGATGATTAGGAACTTAGTTAGGCTTATTAGACCAACTACTAGATGCTCAGAGTCACCATTAATGTTTGAACACTTACCTCCAAAGGCTTATTGATGAATAGAAAACCAAAAATTTTCACCATTGAACAATGTAGAAGTCCTACCAGGCATGCCAAAAACTATTGTAACATCAATTTTCACTCTTGAAGAGGGTTATTTAGGATCTCTCTAATTGAGATACACTATGAGAATAACTCTAGGCTGTGGGTATCCTATAATAGGGTTGAATATTTGGAGAAGGTTGAATTCTTTCTAATGAATCACCTAAACTAATGTTGTCAAAGGGAAAAGGGTTAGAAAGGGGAAAGGAATCCTAAGAAGGATAAAAGGTGATGCACTAAATAAAAGGGGAGACTCCCATAAGCTTGAACTCACACTAAATCTATAGAAGATAATACTAGTTTACACAACCTAAAAATCAATATAATTGCATAAGTATTTCATAGACTAGGTTCAAAAAGAAATGAATGCAAACAAAGATGAGTTATAAGACTCACTGAGATCTTAGATTAATAGCACAAATAAAACTAACCCAAACCTGTAGACAATTTGAAAACACCCTAAAAGAGGTTAGAAAGGAGGACAATGGATGAGAAAGATTATCCTTCACTATGCCATCATACATAACTTAATCAAAACATATCCAAGGCAAGAGATAGTAAAGAAAGTATTTTATTTCATCAAGAGGTAGTTCTTACAAATGCATGGTAGGGTTTAGCCTAATCAAGATGAGCATATTTTATAATATCTTAGAGAGTCCCCTGCTTTTCAAGATCAAAGAGTCCTTGTGAGAGTCTAGAATTTGAGAGAGAGCAAGAGTTACAAATGGGAATAATGGGTGATATAGAGAAAGGGAGAAGAGATCAGAGGGAACACATTAACCAAGAATAATCAATGAACTACCACCTTTCAATCAATGCTCTACCATCTTTTGATCAAATCAGCACCAGTTCTCTATTAACAAACTATATTTCCTTTATCCCAATAGCTCCCCAATCTTTTCATTGACTAAGAAAAATGCACTAGAAGATAATAGTTTGCCAAAGATGATGATTTTGTTAGGGATAGCCTAAATTTAGTGCTCGCATTTATGTTTTTACTATTAGGTAAATTACTATTTATTGAATAATAATTACCATATAGTAAATCAGTAGTTAGTTACGTTGATATATTAACAATATATCATGTATAGTTAGTTGGTTAGTAAAATATATTGTTTATAAAAATAATATATTTTAATTATACCCATATCTCTATTAATGGGTTTGTTGTTAGTTTGACTTCTTATTCTATAATAAATGGTTAGTCAGTCCTGGATATTTAATAGCGCATGTATTATTAGAAATAATTAGAACATGAATAATATATTTTTAGTGTGTTGAAATATTATTTATATTGTCTGTGTTTTATCTCTATTATTCCAATATGTTATTTTCTTAATCTTTCATAGACTCTTATAAACCCCATCATCTAGTATCAGAGTAGGGGGATTTAATTTTGAGAATCAATAAAGGAATCCTTGTGCTCTTATGAGATAAATTAGTAGAATCTAAGTTTTTAGTGTCATTAGATGTAGGTTGTGAATGAAAAGTTGTTACAACTCACCAAAAACCTGAGAATTTCTAAATGAAACTAGTTTTTATAGTTGTAATGCCCAACCCACAATGTGTGTACAAACATACATTTATTTGTTTGACGTTGGTTATTTAATCAATTTTTAGAACGCTAGTGAATGCCAATTACAAAGTTAAATGAGTGAAGACTTCATCAGATTGTGTAGTTTATTTGGTAAAGGAATCAAAGAATACTGATAATTTATGCTTGGTCTAATTTCTATGTGCTCATTGAGCTATTTATCCTCAACAAGGATCATGGATATCTACCTGTATGGCTCAGACACATCCCTACATTTGATCTATTAAATGAGAAACACACATGGAACAGGATTAAGGTGAAGCTTTAATTAAAGTTTCTATGTTGAGAAAGAAGCTAAGTTATTATTTGAATTTATGCTTCTATCACCCTATTGTGTGTTTCATGTCGCATGGTATTTGTGTGAGAATTGAGGCATATACGTGTCCACCGAGAAAGCTTATTTTGGATTTTACATGTTACTTATCCTATCTTTATTGCATTACTTTGAAGATATTTGCAATATTTAAGACTTGGCTTGCATTACAAAACTACATCAATTACATTGGCTTAGCCTAAATTTGTCCTTCATGTGATATACAACTTTTTATGATTTCCATGCATCATATACTCTTTCATTAATTGTATAGTCCATATGGCCCTCTCCCCATGCCAATTATGGATCCTTGCATGATGACTCACCCCAATTCACAAGTTGACACTTGGCAGACTCCTGAAGATAACTCTACCACATGTTTTATGTTTATTTATGTCACCATTTTAATTTTCAAACATACATTTTGTTTAATATTTGTTTCCTTCAAATATGTCATGCATGCTTTGTTAGTAGAAGTTATTTGGTCATATTTAGTTTTTGGTGATTAATAACTTTCTAAGCTTTAGGTCTTAAAGTCAAGTCAAGGTGTTTATTAAATGTTTTTTAAGTTGATATATTTATTTAGGTTAGTGTATTAAATTGGTAAAATATTTATTGTTTAATATCTTATCATTTCCAAGTCGTTGATAATTTGAGTGGCATTAAGATATTGTCAAAACTAGTTTATTTAAAAATTCATAGGTTAGTCTGTCTTTTATATTTTAATGTTTTTAAGATTAAGGTGTCTATATCAAAATAATATTTTTAGGTCCTTAGTCAATATAAATATTTGGTATTTATTTGAAAGTGTCAAAATAATGTAATGAGTCAAGTGTTAGTATTAAGAGTCATTTTTATGTTAAAAATGAGTCAAAAGTCAAAAATTATTTTGATTCATTTTTTTAAAAGATTGTGTCAAAATTATCAAAATCATTTATATGTCAACGTTGATAAGGTTTATCATATTTATCAAAATTATACTTCATATAAAGTTTGTTTTGAGTCATTAGTCAAAATCAAAAAGTCATCTATTGTCAAAAATAAAAAATTGTTTTTAAAGGATGCATTATCGCTTGTACGTGACGTATTGAGACATATATCCAAACTATGGGGAGGGATTTCTCCTCGATGAAATCATGAAAATATTGAGCTTCATCAACACATTAGTTAATTAAGTTATAGATATTAGAAGGAGAAAATGGAGGTTGGAGGTTTCATAGACTCTCGTCAGTCATCAATGACAGAGTCCAGAATGATTTAGTGACATATATAGTATGGTATGCCTTTTCATATTTTTTTGTTGTGTGTGTACAAATAAGAATAGAATTACATACCTATTCAATTATTGAAATAAGTAAGCATCTATTTTTTATTTCCCCTTGAAGTAAAAATTGTGATGAGGATTAATAGAATGTCGTAGCATGATGTAGGTTATGAGTTAACCTGTAAAACTTGCAAGATGTTTTAGTTGTTGGTTAACCACATGTAAACCCATCCTTTGTATGTAGTTTAGTGGTAAATCAAGTGTAAAACCATCCATTGTTTATAGTTTTTTGGTAAATCAAGTGTAAAACCATCCAATGTTTGTAGGTTGGTGGTTATCCAGGTGAAAAACCATCATGTGAGTTTTTGTGAAATTTACAATATAGGATGATGTCTTCCCCATGTTCTCACTAAGGGTGGAATGTTAGGGATAGCCTAATGTTATTGCTCACATTTTTTTTTACTATTAGGTAAATTACTATTTATTGAATAGTAATTATCATATAGTAAGTTAGTAGTTAGTTATGTTGATATATTAACAATATATCACGTATAGTTAGTTGATTCATAAAATATATTGTTTATAGAAACAATATATTTTACTTATACATGTATCTCTATTAACGGGTTTATTGTTAGCTTGAATTCCTATTCTATAGGAAGTGGTTAGTCAGTCCTAGCTATTTAATATCCCATGTATTATTTGAAATAATCAGAGTGTGAATAATATATTTTTAGTGTGTTGAAATAATATTTATGTTGTCTATATTTTAGCTCTATTATTATAATATGTTATCTTCTTAATCTTGCATAGACTCTGGTAAACCCCATCAGAGTCATGATCTTGTTATGAATAAAAACCCTTAAGCACCCTAAAAAATTATTAAATGCTCTAACTACTTTCTCTAATCCCCAAATCCTTTTGTTTTAAACTTTTATACCACCCTCCAATTGGCTTTACTATGAGGATAAAGTCCTCATACCCATGGACCTAACAGAGTCATGATCATGTCTACTTTTAGCAGTGGTAAGTACTTTCTTTGTCAAGAAGATGACTGTTTGGAATATGAGACATTCGTTCATAATCATTCATATCTACCCCTACTTTAATATCTGAGCATAGGTCTACTATAGATGAAAACCAATCCATTTATTATTTTTCATATAGCTATAATATCGATAAAATAAATCTTGCCAAGTGTTTAACCTTGTTTCGACAACAAGTTACCACCCTTTTATCTATATTAGGTCTAAAAGACTTATTCTACCTCCATGGAACTCTAATGGTGATGCTCAATCCTTGAAATATCCATTCTAGTTCAACTGAATTGTCTTCAAACTTGGCTCCTATGCATTTACTTGCCTAGTTTGAAAATAACTTCATTGACCTCCAACAAAAGTTCCTTAGGATCACCTTTGTTCATTGTCCATCTACTTATTGATTTGAGACTATCAAAATTAGAAACTTGGCACCCTTGCACTTGATCTGAGTTCCATTAACTTCTTGTCCTTTCTCACATTGTTGATTTTTATCTATATGAATGAACATGAGCCATAGATATTCTATCAGTTTAACATGCTTAAGACACTTGTCACCTATGCATTTATTTTTAGGATCCATTGACCTTTTGACCCATCATTCATAGATGATCTTTGATCACATAATTAAATATGCACCATAGATCTATTTAGGCCCACTTGATATTTTGACACATGTTAGATATATGTTCATCCTTTTGAATCCGAAAATCTATTTTATGAGGCTTGAGCTTAATGTTTGTGTACATGTCTTACTTGTTAAGGATTTTTAAATCTAAATAGTTAATTATTGTAGCTTTAACTTGACATTCCTACACATGTTTCATTCTGCTTGTTCAATTTTGAGGACTTAGATATTGAGATAGATAACTCAACAAGACATGAAATTTGTTGAGGATAATCTAGACATGAAATAAACCATGTCCATGCATTACTTTATCTCTAATCAACTTCCCAAGTACATATATAAAATGTGCAACCAAAATGACCTATCCATTTTTGCATGATGTTTGATGATTATCTAGTCCATCTTCTTCACTTGCTCAAGTCATTTGATCATTTGGTCAATCAAAAAAATTGCTTCATTGATCTATCCAGGCAGAAGCTTTGTATATGGGCCAAATTTAGGAAATTAAAAATCCTATTAAACATATCTAATATAGCCTACTAAGATGAAAGGTATTAAAAAAACTACTTGAATGCTAGTTAGTGTGGACTATGTGGCATGAAGAGCATGGAGACATTCATAGCATCACCCACCAATTGTACTACATTGGAAAACCTTGAAAGGCATATATTGTAATGTAGTCAAACAATATTCCTAAGTTGAAAAATATTTTGAGAAAACAAATGAGGTTCCTTTAGGTGGCAGTAAGGGTGACCTTAGTCATGCAGATGGGAATAATGACTAGGGTGTATCCAATGAGGCAAATTAAATTTTACATGAGTTGATTAAGATATGTACTTGCATGTCATTTATGTGTAGGTATTTATGGATGAACAAAATGACCCCACTCATCAATCCAATATCATAACCCAATAAAATTGAGTTGGTAGAAGCTAATATTACAAAAGTTATGACAAACTTATTCCTCTTAGGCTTTGAATTTTCTGTGGTCATCACTTCTTTAACAACCATGACATCTATCTTTGGTGATTTTTGAGCAACCAAGGTCTCATTAGGAACATTGTTCTATGCTAATTACCCTATTTTTTCCTTCCAAATACAAATATACTAAAATTACCAGGCATGACTTAAGCACCCAAATAATGTCCTAATTTTCCATCATCTCACACTTGTATGTTAGATTATTTGTCAACCCCTACGTTCTATTTTCATACACCTATAGGACTATCATTGTCTATTTCAAACTTATTAAACATATTTTACATACATCCCTAGACTCTCATAGTAATCTACCTATACATGGGTAAATTCTGATGGTACAATCATTATGGCTAGTTGATAACAACCCATGCTAGATGGAACCATCCCCATCCCAACAATGACTATTTTTTAAAATCAAATCCATCATTAGGGTTGGCCTATAAGCATTATCTATAAATGACATGATGAATTATTTAAATAGACCTATATATAAACAAACCAAGGCCTCATTTCAAACCCATCTAATATCTTTCTTATATTTATCTACTACACATCCATACACTATTACGCATTTAGTAAGTCTGCCCTATATTTCCCAATTTGAATACTATTCACTACGAGCAATCACAATCCAAGTTTGAAATAATTAAAATTTGGGTTAAAGAAAGGATTAACAATTACCAAATCCAATAATTAGTTATATTCACATAGTGAAGGATCACAATTGTATGATCAAACCAAGTGGACGAACTACATATGGCTTGATTTCCCTCCTTGGAGTATTAGATACGTAGGGAGTGACTAATCATCAGACATGAGAGATTAGGGTCAACTCAACCCATTACACTTCCTCCATTTTTACAAGTTTTTAATCATCATAAACATATTTAGGGTTTAAATGCAAAAGAGGTTGGTTTTTGGATCTACATGCATCATTAGGTTTTGGGATTGCAGCCATAGAGCAAGAAGTATCTACCTATGATATTGACCCGATCCTATGTAACCAACCCAACATAGGCAATAGATAAGTTACTAAATAGAGCAAACTAAATCATGTTTATCCTTGATTTCCACTTCCAAAATAGAATCATAGTTAGATAATCAACCATAAAATCTAAAGTATCATGATCTCTTTAATACTTTCCATATTTAGCAGGAACACTTACGAAATTAAAAGAATCAATCATTGATCACTTACATTAAAATATATGCTTGAATGACATATCTTATAATCTAAATTTTATTTCAAAGTTCTAAATTAATTAGATTAACCTCACCCATTAATCCAAATTAAGGTAAAGAAATAATTGAGTCAAACCTCCTTTAATGGATAAATCAGTTATCCTTTTGTATAGTGATGTTTAAAGAGGTTCATAATAACCTTTATTGTTTTATGTCTTACAAGTGACTTATAAGATAGTACTAAGGAAGGTTGATTAGATTATATTTATATTTGGAAGGCAACAATAACGTAATGGTCATGGTTATAGTGGTATTGCTTTTATTTTATGGTGTTAATATCTTCACCATTGAGGTAATCACAGGAGTAGGAATAGTCAAACCAATTTCAAAATATAACATATTAATGAAAACCATCCATGGACTCCCAGGATTATTATATATCATCCTTGGTACCAATCTACTAAACATAGAAAGGTCTTCTTTCATTAGATCATGAGTCTAGTTAGCACTTTGTTCCATATTTTTATCATGGAATAAAAAAATGTAAATCCTTCCCCATTTCCCCCATTGCCTCTGAGACATACATTGTTAGTTGTGTTGGGTGGAATTTAGTAATGTAGATTCCCTCTCTTCCACCACACCCCCAACCACCTCACCAACACAATGGCTTGGATCTTGATAATCTATTACTAGTTCTACAAGTCCCCATTAACTAATTTGTAGTAAATAAGCCTTTTGTTATGGCCCTAACTATGAAAATATGAAGGCATGTTCATTTTATATACTTCTGAAAGTGGTTCACAAGCCCTTTGACATTCCCCCCTTTTCTTATTGTATTTTAATTGGGTTTTTGCCAATTTTATTGTCTTAAATAATTAGCATATTATTTATTAGCATAAATACCCTATTTTGTTGAGAGAAGGTATTTTATCTTGTGCCACATTTTCATATAACCATATTAATATATTATTATAAAACAAAGTATGCACTTTCAAATCACATACATTACATAAACTCTAGTTCATTAAGCCTATAAATGAGATCAGGATTGATGAAACATGGTATAGTATTCTTACTTATATGTTAATTCAATACAATGTGCTACACCATTGCTACTAATTATTGTGCATTGAGTGACCATGAATATCTGATAGTTGGAGTTATTATTGATCTTTAATTATTCACTCCCCCAGCTCATAAAACTAATTTACATCTTCTATGAGAATTACATTATTTTCATACTAGTTTAAAATCATATATTATCTGAGTCATTTTACCTTACGAACTTCTCTTATTTTTGAAGGCTAGGAAAAATCTTGTTGAAAGACTTCAACTTTTATAGTTCTAAGAAGGCCATTTCATCTTCGGTAAGTACATATCATATCCTTTCAATTTTTAATTGGCCACATATATTATCTACATCCTCAAAAGTTGTATCAATAATTTATATGATCTATTAATATCTGCAGCACATGATATGATGTGGTGATAATTTCAAATGTCTCATTGTTTTAAATGCCTTTGAAGACCTAAAATGAGCAATATTGGTCTACCCACCACATATTTTCCCAAATAAACTAAGTAAATTTATAATTATCAATTAGTATGTTTTTGGCATGTAAATTATGGTTGGAGCACCTTTGATGAAGTTATTTGGTTTCTTGGTAAAAAATTCTGAAGTTTAGGGTGGACCATTTTTGGAAATAATATTTATTGACATATAACTTCAGAGTAACAATATAATTTAATTAATATTTATTTTCAATTACTTTTTTAAATAAAATGATGCATGGTTTTTAGAGAATTCTAATATTTTTATTACGATTAATTTTTTGTTAATCAAGATTTATTGAAAGAGGAGAAAGTTTAGTTGTAAGCAATAGTAATCATTTCATATGTTACAAATGAACTCTGGGCATGGATTTTTATAATTTAATTTGAAACAGGCCTAAACCTTATAAGTTAAGGAAGAATGTGGTTGGAACATTCTGCATAGACTAGTTTGGTTTCTTGTTAATAAGGTTGTAACTTAGTATAGACCATTGCTGAAAAAATAATTTATTGGCATGTAACTCTAGATTAACAATATAAGGTTTTTAATTATATTATTTTATTTTATGATGTAGGTTTTTTTAAAAGTATTATAGATTCATAATTGGTTTGATAAATTTAATTTTAAGGGAATTTTATTGTGACATCAAAATTGGTCCCCATTTTGCATACATCTTATCATAATTCATTAAAGGCTTCAAGAATTTATGCTCAAAGCAAAGTTTCTCGTGATTTGTTGGCCCACTAAAATAGTTGATGAATACTATTAAATTAGTGGGTTGTATAATTGGTATGCCTAATTGAGACTTTGAATCATGTGTAAAATCTTTTTTTAATAGTGAAACTCATTTCAATCATTTGCCAAATTCATTAGAGACTAAATGAAGCATATTCCATATTCCTTCATGCAAATTCTATATGTAAATGACAATCATTTGGCTTATAAAATCACAATTGAGGAATTTGAGTATGCTGACTAAGTAAAAAATAAGTTTTAGAGGAAGAGATGCTGGAAATATTACAGGTGAAAAAAAGTATAAGAGTTATTTGGGAGATAAATAGGGTGTTAAAAAATTGCAAGTTAGGAAAAGAATATGGATCAAAAGGGAAAATTATATACCTACATATAATTTTTCAAGAGAGTTATGAAGATGTTGACAAAAAAATTGATTATATAACAAATTATTGACTGAAATTCAAATCTTAAAAGTGGAAATGAGAAACTATAAGCGTGAATTAATAACAAAAAGATATTAGTTACAAGTTGCAATCTTATTTAACAAATTTCCATTGTAGAAGTTAATTGATTTCCTTCAATCATTATTCATGCTTCTAAATATCAATTATTTTTTAATGGGAGGACTAGGAAGACCATTTTTAATGGCATTGGACATCAATGGTAAAGAACATAGTAAAATTTGTCTATTCTCCTTCATATGGTTCAATTAGCAATGTTCAAATTTGTTTACTGAGATTGCTATAATTATCTAATTTAATATTTGAGTCATATATACCTGATTTGTTAGTTTATTAGATGTTTATTTGTATATTTATGTTTATGAATAATAATAATTTATTTTTATCACCCACTATAATAGATCGCTTTGCAAGTAACATAGGACATTTAATTCTTAGAGATTTCATATTTTTGTGATATAAGTAGACAAATGATATTGTGATAGTTGTTAAAATGGCTAGAAAATTTAGAATGCATCCAAAATAGAATAATGATGAATAATGAATTTATTTTAAAGTCCTCTTCTTTGAATTTCTGATACATTTACTTTAATAAAATTAATTAAAGATAGTACTACTTATATAAGATCATATATAAGTTAATGGCAAAGGCAAGAAAAAAAACATGACAAAACCTATCTAATATGTTATATTTGAATAAAAATATCAGTTTTTTGAATGATTTTAATATTTCTATGTTAATCCAAACATGAACAAGATCCCTATAAGAACTTGGAATTTTTTCTATGGAAGATTATTATATAATAGTGATTAAAATTTTTACCTTAGTTCAATGAACTAAATCTAGTCTAACGACATTAGTAGTGGAGGAAATACACCTAAATATAAATGAAAAGAATCAACAATCAAGTGATTAGTTTATAATGACTTTGAGAATAACATGACTCAACATGAATAATCATCCATTTTAAAACATTTCTTTCTTTTAGATAAAAAAATATTCATAAATATTTTGGCATAGTTTACTCGGCTCTCAAACTTTAATGGGTTATGATAGTTTTGAAATGGTATTGGCCATTAAGTATAATAGAGATGTCATGTATCTATGACTTCCCTTTCATAGGAATAAAACAATATGGTTTGTAACTACACTATACTAATTGGACATGAGCCAAAATGAGATCAACAAGGTCGTAAATAATAATAACAAATGGCCACATCAAACACCTTTCTACATTTTTTTATGTGGTTTATAGGTGAATGGTACTTGGTTAATTTATAAAGACACAATGTTATTATTTTTATTGTTAGATATTGATAGGTTTATTATAAGATTCATATATAAAGTTAATATTTAATATAAATAATTTGATTATAGAATTTATGTTCGGCTTATATATTTGATTTTTTTTATATTAAATATAATTTTTATGATTTGCTCTAAAATTTATAGGTTCTATAGTATATAGTATAAATATAATTGATAATGTAAAAGGGGAATGATTCTTGTAATAAGACATTCACTTAATAAATAAAATTTACAATTTTATACATATATTTCCCTGTAGGTAGGTTGTCAAATTAGTGTTTAAAAATTTATGATAAGTTATCGATATGGGTATATGTATTTATATACATATATTAAAATATTTGTCAAAGATTAATGATTCATAGGAACCCTTTTTTATTATTTATTTTTCAATATAAATAAAATATTTGCTACCCACCTAAGTGCACAGTGATAAACAATTGAGAAGCCAAACATAGAGAGTTATCAATAATAATCCTTCATTCATATATTCAATAGAAAAGAATACATACATACATATATATAGGAGAGCTTGCTCCTATATCCAATGAGAATGAATCTCTATAAATAAATAACTCTGATAACTCTACACTATTCTACATGAGTTTTTGTAACTCACACAACTAATATTATTATATGAGTTGTTTATTCAACAACTCTAAAAATATTGACATTTACTATTTGTGTGATTAATTATCACATTATTACAAACACATAATTCATAATATTTACACTATAAAACTCTAACATTCACTCCTTGTGAACATTGTTAATTCCTACCATATGCCACCTTAATGTGAACATGGGGAAAACATCAATTTTGTATCTGCACCTATGCTCATGATTTGGTGATTTTCTTAGGACAACCATAAATGTTAATCATGGTTTTACATATGGCTTATCAACAACCAAAAAAGGATGGTTTTCAAGTGATTTACCAATAACCACAAAAAGATGGTTTTGTAAGTGGCTTACCACCAACCACATCATGATGTGAAATACTTTTATAAACTCTCTTCACTATCCTACATCTAGAGAAAATATAAAGGAATGTTCATCTCACTTGTTACAAATATGAACAAAAATATAACATTTTTCCATATTCATACACAACTCAAATAAAACACACAACTGAAATAAAATGCCCCAACAAAGCATATGGACTTCATTGTTGCTAACTGACAAAAGGCTCTGGAAACCTCCTTCCTCCATTTCTTTTGACCTCCAATAGTTGAAATTGTTTACTCAATGAATGTGTCGATGAAGCTCAACCTTTGCATGTCATTTCTTATGACAAGACTCCCCCACATACATAACTGACACTTTTGATTCAAGATGTTATATTCACCCAATAATGTATCTTTATAAAAGATATTTTTTATTCTAACAAATTTAACATATTTTATTGACATCAAAATGACTCTTAATTTTAATACTCAACTCACTTTGTTTTGACAATTTTAAATTAATTTTTTTATGATTGACATGTAACTTTCAGTTATAATATGCTTAACTACAACTATATATCTCTAATCATAAACTATGAATTATCAACCTAAATTCAAAAACTCAACTCTAAATTAAAGACTATTTTAATGTATAGACTTATATAATACCGAAGAAAAAGACTCTATCTACTATTGACTACACACTATTAATCAAACTATTAGACAACTGACAACTGAGGTATAAATGACATGTACATGTATACAAAAGACTAATCTCCTTGTCAAACCTTGATAATTAGAATGCATAGATTTGTATACTTGCAAGTGTGGAATGATGATGAGTCAGACTAGCCTCACATGGTGGCAGATTTGATGAATAGAACTATAGATTTTGTTAGAAATAAATTTGATAGCAATGAGAAGCATACAAAGAATGAATGTAGATTCTAAAAGGCCTAGAATAATTAGTGTTGGTTATTAAGGATGACAATGATAAATGTGTGCTACTACTCCCATCCTTTACGCTATTACTTGGTATATCTTCACTACCTAATTAAATAGTGATCATCTAAACACATTTCAGACTTATGGGTAGGCATAGATCATAGATTTCCAAAATTTGTGGAAATGTCTCAGGCATAAGACACATTTCAAACCTAAATACTTTATGTTCCTAGCTATTTGAATAGCTATTACTTCATTCAAATTGCTCCTCTTAAATTGTGAAGCAACCTTGCACCCTTTAATCCTCAAGCATTCTACACATTGTTGTAATTCTCACAAAATATCTCTCTTTGGCATTAATGACAATGTAAACAACCTCAAATTGACTCCCATGTTCTCAAAATATTTTCCTTACTCTGATATCACTAATAAACAATTAAAAATCTAAACACAGAGAGTTTGTTATAATAATTCTTTGTTCATATATTCAATAGATAAGAGCTCACACACAAACACACATAGGAGACCCTACTCCTATATCTAAAGAGAGTGAATCTTCATAAATTACTCCTACAATAACTCTACACTATTTTATGTGAGTTGGTATAATTCACACAACTAATATTATTATATGAGTTATTTATTCAATAACTCTAACAATATTTACATTTACTATTTAGACGAGTAATTTTCATGTTATTACAAACACACAATTACTAATGTTAACACTATAAAACTCTAACCCAAGCAAGTTTCTTTCGAATGATTTTTATTATCAATTTTTTTAAACATTAAATTTTCTCTAACCGTGAATATTATGAAAAAATAAAATATTATTTATAAAAAAATATTTAATATTAAATATTTTGATTATATAATTTAGTTTTAACAAAAAAATAAAATTTGACACACACACACACACACACACACATATACAATCAACCATCTTTTGATCAATATGTTTATTCTCAACCTCAGTGTCAAACTTATCAAGCAAATAATGTTTATGTATTCCTCCAAAGTGGCCCTCAGAAAACCTATCAAATCTGTCATGGCCTTTTTCCTCCTCCCACCCTTTCATATGACCAAGGTCAGCCTCCTTTGCATTTAAATCAATCCTCTAATTCCCCTTGTCAAGACCAAGGTTATCATGTTATATTCTTGTAAAGATTCAAGCAAGCATTATCAGTTTATATTGAGTTGATAAGGGATATTGGTAGGGGTTTAGAGTTTTCTCCAATCATCCCTATCCATGTTCTATAAGAGGTAAGGAGTGATCTTTAATTGGTCAAGAACAGATGGTCAATTTATGAGGGTGAACAATGGTCATCTTGTAAGAATGAAGACATAGTAATGTTGAGAAGCATGATCTAGAATGTAGACAGTGTGTTGATATCTTATGAAGATAAGTATGCTCATTTGGATTAGTCTTATGTGTCCTCTCCCCTCCAAGATCCTCAATCTCAATCTTCAAGAGTACCTGATCAACCCCATATTCAACCTTGTCAAAGTCCATCTTTGTCAAAACTAAAAGAGGCAATACTAGACCAAGGCAAAATAATCATGAAAATCAATGAGGGGGTTAAGCTTGAACAAGAATTCCCCAATCATGATATGGAGGGGATAATGATATTATTGCAATATTATAAATATTACTCATATGTGTGTGTGTGTGTGTGTGTGTGTGTGTGTGTATGTGTGTGTGAGTAAACACAAAGAAATAGATGTGCCCTCCTATATTATATAACAGTTTTTTAGATGTGAAATGAACTTTTGGTATATCTTATAAATATTAAGTGTATTTTGTCTTATGCCATATTTTTAATGTCTTTTAAGTATGCAATACACCTTTTATTATAAATATTATTACGCAAGTCAAACAAAAATTCCATATATCCTTCTCAAAATACAAAACTTGATATGAAATGTAAAGGCCTTAGAAAATTTTTAATAGGTTATATTTACTAGCTCTATATAGAAATTATATAGTATTCTTATATAAAATTATGATATCCATTAAAATACCTTTTTTCATATTAATCTATTTGAGAAATTCACAACAAGGTTACATGTTTTATTGTGAGTGTGTTGCATGACACAAAATGTTTTTAAAATACCCACCACATTTGTATGGTGTGAGATTATAAAACAATGAGTATTGAGTTTTTGAAGTGTGTGATTAATGCATGTTTGGTTTTATAGTGTGTGATGATTGACCAATCCTAATTGGGTTTATATGGTTCCATTTAGGAGATCGATGTATGCATGGGGTGTCACCTTGGTAAGGTGGTACATAACATGTACAATAATACAAGGAATGATTTTTATTTTCAAACTTTGCATTATTATATAAATAAAAATATCGGTGATAGTGTCAAAAGGGGTCCTCATAATGATAGCATCTAGTGATAAATCCCAAAAATAGGGTAATATTTAGAATCTTGTGATCACACGAGTTATGAAGATTAATTACCTACTAAACCTCTATGGATGTATGTTAGGATTGTGACTAATGCATGTTAGGTTTACATGTTCCAATGGTATACAATAAGAAATTGATGCATGATAGATTTGTATGGTGCTTAGTGATATACCATTATAATTTGGGAATGTGTGGTGTGTAATTTTTGATTAATGTACTTAAGTTCCATGTGGAGTGATACCACTAACAAACTTGTTTAGTGGTCATGAGGAGTGTAGAAAATGACCAATGTACCTTAAGATTACATGGTATGAAAAAATAATAAGATGTAATTTATGTTCACATAGTGTGCAACGACTAGCGATGTGTTTTAGGTTACATGGTGCACTACGAGAGATTATTGAACTTAAAGGTTGTGTGGTGCATAATGATCAACTGATGCATTTAGGGGTCAAATGAAATATACAGGTTGATTGATGCACTATATAGATGTGTGTGAGCTCATTTTTCATGTTATGCAATGATTGACCAATCAAGATTTGGTTTAAATATTGTATGAAACTCAACTAATGTACACTTAGTTTATATTGTGCACATTAATTGACTAATCAATGCTTGTCTTGCATAGTCAATGTTGTGCACAATAATCAATTGATACATATTGGGGTCATGTCATACTTATTAGTCAACTAATGCGCATTATATTTATATAATGCATAATTATCAATTAATGCATATTAGTAATCAATGCACAATATTTTAACATGGTATTTATAATCATGCCAGTGCATGTTAGGTTCACATGTTTTGTAGTGGTAAAAAAAGTGTATTAGTTTTGTAGCTTAGTTGAACTATGGACTTTGGGATCGCATGGCATGCAACATTTCATTAATGTACTTTGAGGTTACATCATGTGCAACATAGATTGATGTCCTTTGAGGTTGTATAGCATACAATACCTGATCAATGCACATCAAGGTCACATGGTATACAATGATCAATTGATGCACTTTTGTGTCACATGGTGTGTAAAATATGATCAATGATAATGTGGTGTGTAGTGATCAGCCATGAATTCAAGGTTGCATCATACACTGTGACATGTCAATGTACTTTGTGATGGCATGAGTCTCAATAATGAACAATGTACTTTGTGGTTTCATGGCACATAATGAGTGATTAATGCATTTATGGGTTAGGTGACCAATGGATTATGGTGCTATAAAATGGATCTCGAGGTTATGTGACATGCAATGCTTGAAATGTGTTGACTCACATCATCTTGTTGGATTTCATGGATAATAATGGATAAATAATGCATATTGAGGCTGCATCATATTTCATATTCAAATAATACACATGGTTTTTATGTGGCACAATGGTCCAAAAATATAGGTTGAATTTACAAGGTGAGTATAAGTTGAACAATACACATTGGGGTTGCATGTTATGTTAGTCAAAATATACAATAGATGGCATCATCAAACATTTGATTTAGTAGTGGGTACATACACTCTTGATGACTAAAAATACATGTAGATTTTGCACAACTTGTAGGGTAGACCAATGCATAACAAAATTGCATGCCACACATTAGTTGAACAACATACAATAAGGTTGCATGATGTCTAGTGGTTGAATAACACATTATAGAGTTGCACAATGCCTAGTGGTTGAGTAATGCATGATGGGGTCCCAAAATGTATAAACATTAGAATTAAATGATGTATTGTGCTTAAATACTTGTGGTGGTAAAAAATTACATGTAAAAAGTCACAAAAGTTGTAGGGATAAAATGACGCACACATGTAATATTTAAATAATGAAAAAAGGGGTTAAATGATGTAAAGGTTTTAACAATACATTATGAGTTCAAATGATTCTAAATGGTTTAGTAATGCATGTCGGGGTTGCATAATGTGTGATTGTTTAGATTGCATGATGTTTAGTGATTGAACACTTGCAGTGGTAAAAAAATGTACGATGGGGTTACATACTTTGTAAGAATGGAATAATGCACTTATGTGGTGGTTGAGTAATGCAAGATGAGGTCACATGATTTTAAATGGTTTCACAATAAATGATGGGGTCACAAAATATGTGATTATTCATTTTTTATGACAAGACTCCCCTACATACATAACTAACACTTTTGATTCAAAATGCCATATTTACCTAATAATGTATCTGTATAAAAGAGATTTTTGTTTTTGACAAATTTAACACATTTTATTGACATCAAAATGACTCTTAATTTTAATACTCAACTCACATTATTTTGACATTTTTGACTTGAATTTTTTATGATTGACATATAAATTTAAGTTATAATAGACATTAACTAAAACTATATATCTCTAATCATAAACTATGAATTATGAACCTAAATTCAAAAAATCAACTCTAAATTAAATACTATTTTAATGTATAGACTTATTAAATATCTAATAAATAAAATCTATCTATTATTGACTACACATTACTAATCAAACTATTAGACAACTGACAACCAAGGTATAGATGACACATACATATATACAAAAGACTAATCTCCTCAAAAACTAGCAATCAGGATGCATAGATCTGTAGACTTGCAAGTGTGGAATGATTATGAGTCAGAATGGCCTCGCACGGTGGCAATTTTGATGAATAGAACTATAGGTTTTGTCAAGAATAAATTTAACAATGATGGCAGTCGCACAAAGCATTAACGTAGATTCGAGACGGCTCAAAATTATTAGTGTTGGTTATTAATGATGACAATGATAAATGTGTGTTACTACTCCCACTATTTGGGATATTACTTGGTATATCTTCACTACCTAATTAAATAGTGATCATATAAACATGTCTCAGACTTGTTGTTAGGCATAGATCATATATTTCCAAACTTCCTGGAAATGTCTCAGGCATAAGACACATTTCAAAACTAAATACTTTATGTGCCTAGCTAGTTGAATAGCTATTACTTCATTAAAAGCACTCATAAGGAGCATGTATAGGTGAAATATCTATCACTATAGTATTTGTGATGATATGTGTATGTAAAATATGAATGTAGTCATGAAAGAGAAATAGTAGGAGTAGGGATTCATAAAACCCATCATTGAATGGTCTACATTTTATTTAAAAAAATATTAATAAGAACATGTGTGGGTGCTCTAGATATCTAAATATGGTGCAAAATATGTAAGGATTTTTTGAAACCCACTATGGATCTCTAATGTAAAGGTATCTCAAGTATTGGCTACTTAGTAAATGGAATTGCCTATTGCTTACCCTTTTTCAGAGGATTAACCATATGAGGTTTGATAATTAACTATCTGGATATAAATATCTCTTGATTAAGAGGATGTTCATATGGAATTCTAAAAACTAAAATTACATGATTGACATGAATATATTTAACACACCCATGCATTGTATAAGGTATTTTTCAAAGTGTATGTATTCAAGGTCATCCCAATAACATATTAAATACACGCATGGAAGATATAACTAAGAAGTTAATGACCACATATGTAAGATCCACATGTAAAGGTAAGTCAATCTCACCAAGAACTTGTTATGATGTCCCATCACATGCTCTAATTGATTTGGTCAAAAGATGTCAATTGTGATTTATATAACCCAAATTATTAAGTAATGTCATGGTACAAACATTATCTCTTGCACCACCATTGATCATAACATTTTTTATAGGTTGGTAATCAAGGTATGTTTGAATGAATAAGGAATGAAGATCTAATTCATCATCTATAATTTCATTGTCATCAAAATTAATGGAGGGTCTCTTAACCATAGTAGGTGTATGTCATGTATAGGTACCAATAATCTCATCCAATGGGTGCTCATGATGAGATAGAGGAGGGTGCGTATTATATTCCATTTGCATTATTGGATCCTTCTTTGAATGATCTTATAAAGGATTATTAAATATTTTCTACTTATGGTGGTCACTAGGTTATGAATATGATTTCTCTGGGGGATCATCAAATGTAATCTTTTGGTCATCAATGAGGTCTTGTATCTTATGCTTCAAGATAAAATATCTATTTGTATAATGCCTAGGGACTTGGTGATAGCTACAATAATCATGTGCATCATACCCTTTGGGTAGAGGTATACTCATATCGACCTCTATAGGATTAGGGAAAGATATAATATGACACTCTAAAAGCC